>JAQHUG010000150.1:1713549-1723787 GCA_028555095.1 Dicrostonyx torquatus
TTTTTTTGACACAGGATCTCTCTACATAGCCTAGGCTGTCCTGGAACTCACTGTATAGACCAGTCTGGCCTCACATTCACAGAGACCTGTCTACATCTGCCGTCCAAGTGCTTAAGACAGTTTTATTGCCAGGTGGTGGCGCACGCCTTTTTAATCTCGGCACTCAGGAGGCAGAGGCAGGCAGAGTTCTGTGAGTTCGAGGTCAGCCTGGTCTACAGAGTTTCAGGACAGGCTCCAAAGAAACACAGAGAAACCCTGTCTCGAAAACAAAACAGGCAGTTTATTGTGTAGTCCATACTGGCCTTGAGCATTTGTCAGTCCTGCCCAGTGTATGAGATACTGATGACTGAACCCAGGGCTTTCTGTGCTAGGCAAACAGCCTGCCAGCTGAGCCACATCTTCCAGAAATAATTTAGTTTTCCAGTGCTGGGGTGGGATCTGTGGCTTCCTGTGTGCCTGCTTTTACACCAACCCATGTCCCAGGCCCTCCATCTTTCTAATTCTGTCTTCCATCCTAGAACCTCAAGGCCTGAAACCTATCTACTGATCCTGCAGTCTATGGACCAAGGCCTGCCCACCCAGGGTTCCTGGCCATTCTCCAGGTAGCAGGAACCCCGTGGTGCTCTAAGCCCCGCTTCTGGCCCAGGCTAGCCAAGCCATCTATATTCCTGAGGCCCCAGAGGCCTCCAGAGATGGATAAAGGAGCTCACCCTCCTTGGATTTTTGGGTGGGAGTTAATCCCTGCTCCACCTCACCCCTGCCTTCCCAGCTGGTAGGAGAAGAGTGGATGACTTGACACGTGACCTCAGAACAATAAATGTGACTTGTCTGTATTGGCTGTGTGTGCCTTTTTTCCCCTGTTGGTCTATATAGTTGAGGCCAGCATCAGACTGTCTCCTCCCTCAGTTGCTCAGGGCATAGGCCTGTATGCCTACCTAGGTCTACCTTCATTTTGGGGTGTGAACAGGAGGCAGATGTGGAAGATGGTGGGTACCGCTGTCAACTTAACAGGGTCTGGAATTGCCTAGAAGTCAGACCTGGCTGTAGTTATAGGGAAGGAACAGAGGTCAGGCTTGGTGACCTTCCTGCCATGATGGACTGGACTCTTGAACTGTGTCAGGTGTGCTGTCACGGCTATAGAATTAACACCTAGGGAAGCAGCTAGGTGCAGCCCCTTGCAGCACCGTAACCCTCAGTAGACAGTAGACTGTTGTCAGCTTTCTGAGTTTCCCATGGGGAGTGGAGGCTGCCATCCTTAGAGATCCCAGCCCAGGGAGGGATGATGTCCTTTCCCGGGTGTCCCAGCACACAGACCTCTGACCACCCCTGCCCACAAATCACCTGAGACTTAAGATTCTGAACTTTTTATTTTCTGGCATGAAAAGTACAAATAATTAAACAATTCCATGTAAAAGTCAGTTACCGCGGCCAGGCCTGGAATCTCGGTAATAAATAGTCTAAACGCAACTTGAAGTGTTTGTGGGTTTGGGTTGAGGTTTGGTTTTTTTTTTTTTTCTACAGTTCTTTATATCACCTCCAACATGGACTCTGTCATGGTTTGAAACTTTCCCAATAAACAGGATGAAGGAAGGGTTGGAGGGGCTGAGCCCCATTCCCACTGGCCCTGCCCGTGACCCCCAGGGATTTTGGAAGACCCAAGGGCTCCTCTCCCTGGGAACCCTTGGCCTGGCCCTTCTGGGGGGACTGGCCTTCAGGGAGGGGGCCTAGCTGGGCTAAGCTTGTATCTTAGAAAAAAAGTCCCCTCCTCCCAGTCTTGGGGACAGCAGGGACCTAGGCCTTGGTGGGAGGGGGTGGGGGGAGAAGCCCCCTCTTCAGAGCCAGCCCTCTCCCCAGGGTGGGGAACAAACCCAGCCCTTATTGCTTGGATGCCTCCAGCATGTGTGGAGGGCAGGGGGAGACCCCAGAAACAGCAGGGAAAGAAGGGGTTGCACCCTCCTGGAGGTGGGGAGTCCCTGTCCTGCTGGGAGGGATGGGGGAGGATTAGGGCAGACTTAGAAACCACCAGAATAAATAGGTTCGGTGTATCATGAGCTAGAGTTCACCAGCTAAATAGACAGAAAAACCTCTCAAGACAATAGCAAAACAATCCCATTGAGAGGCCCTGGGCGCCGACAGCTGTGGGGACCCCACCCCTTGGAGCCCACGGCACCCCCGGGGGCACTCCGCTACCATTACTGTTATTAATAATTATTACTTTAATGACTCCACTTCCTCTTTTTATAAATAAATTAGGCATAAGCACATCTCAGCAAAACTGAAAGAAAAGGGACATCTTCCTTCAACTTGCAAACCAATGAAAGAACAGAAATATACACAAAAGTCCTTACATGCCAACAAGGGTAATAAATAGTTAACATAGCAATAAGTTAAAACTACATGAAGCTAAATTCAGCAAAAAAGTACGAGAAAGTTAACTGGTGACAGTTTGTCTTTTTTTTTTTTCCTTTTTTTTTTTTGTTTTTAAATTGTCTTTGTGTTTTTGTCTTTTTTTCCTTTCTTTCCTGTTGCTATATTTCATCTTCTGTTTGAGTTTTCTTTCTTTTCTTTTTTTTTCTGTTTTTTATTTTTTGGTCTTTTTTTAAATTTTTTTTTCTTTTTGTTCCTTGCAGCAGAAATTCCACAGATGGTTAAGAACAACACCAGGGTGGTGAGGAGAGAGGGTTGGATGCTCAGATGGGGCCATGGCCAGACACCAAACGCAGAGGACACCGGAAGAAAGCAACTAGAACTAGAGAGGGTGGGGTGGGGTGGGGCTTCACGGTTCTCAGTTGTGACTGGGCCCACTGAGGGGTGGGTTGAAGGTTTGGGGCTCCCAGGGGCTCCAGCCTGTGGCTTCTGTTGGAACTTGCATAAAAGAATAAAAAGAGTGTGGGGTTATGGATGCAAAATTCAGTCAGAAGCCAGGGCCGGGGCTCATGAAGGCTGCATCCATGGTTCCCCCACAGTCCCGAAAGACGAAAAACCCAACAATCAAAAGGTGACACGTTGATGGGAAGGGATGTGGGGACACTCCTGGGTCTGTGGGGGGATGTTCTGGGTGCTTGCTGCAGTGGGGAGCACACTGGCCCTAGTTGAGGGAAGAGACTGCAGACCTCCCCCTGGACCCAGGGAGGCTGAGTCCCAAGGGCAGGGGGTCCTTTGGCCTCAGTGTTGTGGGGAGTGAGAGCCCCCTCCAGCCCACGGTGATGCCAAAGTAGAACGAGGTATTGTGTGTTTGGATGCATGAACGCCATATGTGTGGGCAGCAGGGAGGCCCCTGGTGGGCTAAGGAGTCTGTGCAGAGAACCTGGGGCTGGGGCTTATTGGGGGCCCAGGGAGAAGTGGCTGGACCAGCCTGGCTGGAGGAATTAACTGGGTCAGGGTCTCCAGTAGGAACGTCTTGTCTGGGCCTGTAGGATGCTGCGGACATGGGTATATGTCCCTAGGTGTTGTATGTTTCTAGGTGACCTGTAGGATGCTGTGGGCATGGGTGTATGTCTCTAGATGTTGTATGTTTCTAGATGACCTGTAGGATGCTGTGGACATGGGTGTATGCCCTAGGTGTTGTATGTTTCTAGGTGACCTATTTGTTTTTGTTTGTTTTTTGAGACAGGGTCTTATATAGTCCAGGTTAACCTCAAACTCACTATGTAGCCAAGGCTAGTCTTGACCTGATCTTCTGCCTCTACCTCTCAAGTACTCGGATGAACGAGGGTTGTGCACCACTGCACCAGGTTTCTGCAGTGCTGGGCTGAACCCAGGCTTCCTGTAAGCTATACAAGTGTTCCCCCAACCGAGCGACAGCCCCGGCTCTCCTTGGAAACTTGTGTCTAGATTCCTACATCCAAATGGATCTGTCACAGTGGCTTTCACACATCACATGGTTTTGTGGACAAGCAGCCAAGGTCTGTATCTATGTTTACACAGCCCCAAGGTTCCCTGTGTCTCCATCCTCTCTTGTGGCTTTGGTCACCCTTCCTGAATGTATCCTGAAATGTTTCTGTATGTGTTGTGTATCTGTGTCTCCAAGTCCAAGTGTATGTCCCTCCTGTCTTCTTGTGGCTGTGTGTGTGTGTGTGTGTGTGTGTGTGTGTGTGTTTGTGTGTGTACTGGCAGCCCTATGGACTTTCAAACCCTCAGCCCTGCTCCCTGCACCCCTGCCCCAGTTAGTTGGTAAACATAACTTGCCAAAATAGTTTCTTTTTTTTTTATCTTTTTTTGTGATTTTTTTTCAAGTTCAAGAATCCCCAGTAAAAATTCTCCACGAGGTCTTTTTCCCTTTTTACAAAAATAGAGTTTTTCTTCCCCTCCCACCCCACCCCACCCCCCCTTTTTTTTTCATTTTGTTTCTTCTTTCTACCCTGCCCCAACCCTGCTCCCTGTATTCTGCCCAGGGACTGGGGCTGGGGATGGGGATGCCCACACCCCTCTTTCATGTTTTTTGCTGTTTTGGGGATTTTTAAACCTGTTCCCTCCCCTTTCTCTCGGTATAGGACAGGCCTGGGCAAAGGAGGCCTGGGTGGGGCACTGCTGTGTCCCCTAAGCCATCCCATGCTGGGTGGAGAGGGTGAGGTGGGATGGGAGGGTCTCCTCTCTGCTTTCTTCTTTTTGTTTTTAGCCAAAAAAAGAAACAAAAGCCATCACCATGAACCAAACCAAGACGAGAGAGTGAACAAGCCCCAGCTGGGTGGGGAAAGCAGGGAGGATGGGGGGACCCCTCCCCCTTGATTCCCTGCAGACCCTCCCCATCCCGATGCTCACCCTGTGGTGTTTTTTGCAAGTGTGTGGGTCTTCCTGCTCTTGCAATCACGCTCTTTCTCTTTCTCACTCTCTCTCTCCCTCTCTCATTCTCTCTCTCTGCTGCCCAGGGAGGGAGGGCGGTAAATGCTCAGGCCTTGTGCTGCTTGCTGGTCTTGAAGGACACCTGCAGCACACGCTCACCCAGGCGGTAGCCGTTCAGGCTGGCGATGGCCATGGCTGCCTCATCGTAGTTGGTCATGGTGACGAAGCCGAAGCCCTTGCACTTGTTGGTGGTGAAATCCCGGATGACCTTGACATTGGTGACTGCCCCAAAGGGTCCGAAAAGCTGCCACAGCACACTCTCATCAGCTTCCGGGGACAAGTTGTACACGAAGATGCACCAGCCAGCGCCTGCTGCGCCTCCGGACAAGCCCACACCTGCCAGGCCACTCATGCCATCGATGGCGATTGGGGAGAACCTGGCGATGAGCGACAGGGGACTACTTTGGGGGTCACGCGGGCTCTGCCCTGATCCCCAGCATGCCTCCGACACCCCCGCACTGGGAGAACCCTATACTCTGTGCTATGTATATAAGACCCTTGTAGTGTCCTAACCTAGCTGTGACCCCATTGCTTGTCTCTGACCTCACTGAGACACCAGCCCCTGCCCTGCAACCTGTCTTGACCTCCAACGCTCTCCAAATGTCACCTATGACTCTGTCCTAAAGTGCCATCTTTATCCAGATCTCATGACCTTTGACCCTACCTGATCCTGAGCCCTGCTAATCTTCACCCTTCCATAGGGATACTTTGTCACTCAGCTTCTCTCTGTGGCCCAGTTGGCTCTGAACTCACTATATAGCCAAGGGTGACTTCTTGGTTTTGTTTTTCTTCCTTTTTGCCCGCTGATCTTGAACTTGTGCTTCTCCTGCCTTTACCTCCTGAATGCTGGCATTGCACACCTGGCTTACAGCGCTGGGATAGAACCCAAGGCTTTGTGCATGCCAGGCAAGTGATTTTCCAATTGAGCTGCATCCCCAGTCTCCACCCCTTCAAAACTAACTCTGGTGTGTGTGTATGTGTGTGTGTGTGTGTGTGAGAGAGAGAGAGAGAGAGAGAGAGAGATGACAGAGAGGGAGACAGACAGAGACAGACGGAGAGACAGAGCCTGCCTCTGTACTCCACCCATGCGGACCTCGAACTGAATTGCAGTTCTTGCCTCAGCCAATGAAGGAGCCCAGCGCTGGTAACAGCTGAGCCCTAGGCTCTTCTTCCTCTAGTTCTTTCTTGGCCCAAATCTGACCCCATCCTGTTACCAATCTTCCCTGATACCTCTGACTCCATTTTGACTTACCCTGTGTGGGTAGAAACTGGTTCTACGAGACCAGCATAGGGTGTCCTATGTGAGCCAGTGGTCCTGCACCTTCCTCTAACACTAAAAGTGGCCCCATCTGTCTCTTTTCTGGTCTTTTCCTATCCAAATCACAAGCAACACCCTTCTGACTTAGTTTTCCTTTCTCTGGTTTTAATTACCTGTAGTTCCCTTAAATGAAAATTTCCAAAAATAAACAATTCACAGACTGGCTTTTGTTTGTTTGTTTTGCTTGTTTGTTTTGTTTTTTAAAAATATTATTTAGATTATTTGTTTATTTTGGTTTTTTGAGGCAGGGTTCCTCTATGTAACTCTGGCTGTCCTGGAGCTCACTATGTAGACCAGGCTGGCCTTCAGAGATCTTCCCTAGTGCTGGGATTAAACGCACCATGCTCAGTTTGGACTTATTTTTATGTGTGTTTGCTTGTATGTATGTAAGTGAAACACATGCATACGTGGTACCTGCAGAAGCCAGTGTGCTGTGGGACAATGGTCTTGTATCCTGTAAAGATCTGTCATTTGTATTGATTTACTAAAATGCTGATTGGCCAGTAGCCAGGCAGGCAGTATAGGTGGGGCGACCAGAACAGGAGAATCCTGGGAAGAGGAAAGGCTCAATCTGCAGTCATCACCCAGATACAGAGAAAGCAAGATGAGAATGTTTCACTGATAAAAGGTATCAAGCCACGTAGCTAATATAGACAAGAATTATGGGTTAATGTAAGATATAAGAGTTAATAAGAAGCCTGAGCTAATAGGTCAATTAGTTTATAATTAATGTAAACCTCTGTGTGCTTCTTTGGGACTGAATGGCTGTGGGCCCAGGCAGGACAGAAACCTCTGTCAACACTAGTAGGGGGTATCAGAACCCCTGGAACTGGAGTTACAGAGAGCTGTGAGCTACTATGTGGGTGCTGGAAATAGAACTTGGGTGCTCTGCAAGAACAAGTGCTCTTAATCACTGGGCCTTCGCTCCAGTCCATGTTTTGGATCTTTGAAACTGGCTCTCACTGTATAGCCCAGGCTAGCCTCTAACTTGTGATCTTCATGAATCTGCCTTTTGAGTTATGTGGCTCAGAAGGTATATAACCATAAGGAATTTCTAATATAATTTATTATTATTATTAGTAGTAGTGTGTGTGTTGTAGTAGTAGGAGGAAGTGCAGAGGACAAGTCTGTAGAGTTGGTTTTCTCCTTCCACCTTATATGGGTTCTAGGTATTAAACTCAGGTGGTCAGGCTTGTGTGGCAAGCCCCTTTACCCTTTAAACCATCTTTTCAGTCCACACTCATAAATTTTAAATTTCACACTATGAATATGGTTAGGTGGTTTAGGACTATAATTATAGTTCTTGGAAGGCCAAGGGCACATAGCAAAAACTTGTCTCGAAACAAATGCTTTTGACTCTTGGATCTGTCCCAGCTTTAACACACTTCCATTCTCAAGAGTACCTTTCTTGTTAAATCTATCTCTCTGTCTCTGTCTCTCCCTCCCTTTCCCTCTCTCCCTCTCTCTCTCAGCCCTCCAGACATGCACTGTCACTCCAGGGTTTTGTATGGATGCTGGAGATCTGCAGTCAGGTCCTCATGCTTGTGTCACATTGGGCCAGCTTCCCAGCCCCAAACTGCCCCTGTCCTTGTCCCTACTTCACAAAAAGTCAAGTATGGTTGATGGCTCGTGTCATCCTAGCACTAGAGCAGTGGAGACAGGAGCACAAGGAGTTTCCTATCATTTTCATCTGTACCTTCAGTTTGATGTCAGCCTGGGACACATGAGATGACAAAACCAAAAAAGATGCCTTTCTTCTAACGCTCAGGAGTTAGAGACAGGAAGATTTTTGTGAGTTCAAGGCCAGTCAGATACATAGTAAGACCCTGTCTAGAAGAAGAAAAGAAGGGAGAGAAGAAAGAGAGAGGAGGAGGAGGAAGAGGTGGAAGAAGAGGAAGAAATAAAAGGATAAACGAGTAGAATGAAAACAGAGCCTGAACCCTGTTCTGAGCAGCGTCATGGAAGGTCACGTTGATTGGCCAGTCCCCGTGCGGCATGTGCTACCCTCCCACTAGTCACTTAGCCATCTTAGTAGCAGACTGACTGTCTAAAATCATAGTTTCTGTGCTGAGGAACCCTTATTTTAACTGGTTAATGCTGGTGATTTAGAGATGCCTAAGAGAAACTGATAAAAATGTTTTCTTTAAGGGAAAAGGTGAAAGTTCTTCACTTATGGAAAAGAGGGGATCATATGCTAAGGCCACTAATACCTCAGGAAAGGACAAAGCTGTGAAATTATGAAGAAGAAGCTGGCCTGGTGGCTTGAAATAAAAGTAAGAAGATAAACCGAACATCCCTGCAGTCCCATGTGCAGGAGGGAGAGGCAGAAGGAGCAGAGTTCAAGGACGCCCTGCTTAGGCTTGCTGGCCCACTTGCATGACATGAAACCCCCCGTGTCAAGAAACAAAGAGGGCTGGGTGGTGGTGGTGCCTCCCAGCACTCGGGAGGCAGAGGCAGGCGGATCTCTGTGAGTTTGAGGCCAGCCTGGTCTACAAGAGCTAGTTCCAGGACAGGCTCCAAGGCTACAGAGAAGCCCTGTCTCAAAAAAAAAAAAAGAAACAAAGGGGGCTGGGTATGTGGTACAGTGCTTATTGACAAGGCCTTGCATCTCCTTTCCAGTAAAAAAACAAAAACAAAAACAAAAAACAAAAAAAGACTAGGGCCAGTGGCACACATCTTTAATCCCAGCACTCAGGAGACAGAGGCAGGCAGATCTCTGTAAATTCGAGGCCAGCCTGGTCTACAGAATGAGTTCCAGGTCACCAGGCTACACAGAGAAACCCTGCCTCATAAACAAACAAACAATCACATAAATAAATAAGTAGAAATTAAGTAAATAAGATATATAGAGGTTTCCATGTCAATCTCTTGTCAGGCACCAACAAGGACTCTCAGGATGTGTCCCTGACGGGTAAGGAGGACAACTGTGCTTCATGCTACCACCATGTCCCTGACGTTGTCTCTGGGATATCTCACCCCTCGGATAACACTTAGTAGGTTGTCTGTTGACTAAATTAATTAAAGGATAGAAAGCCATATTCCCATTGACTCCCTCACCCTCAGGATTAATCACTCAACTTGGGCAGAAGACTCTGAAAGTCTAAACCCCTTAACCTTGGCCATAGGTACTCAGCTTACTCCCTTCTCTGAGTCCCTGCTGCCAGGTTCCCTCCAGGCCTCTGCATAGATGGGTCAGGCATCTTCTGGTCACCATCTCGTGACCCTTATGCTGCCCTTGCTCTGCCCTGACCACCACTTGCTCACACATCTCATCCCCATGGAGCTGAGAATATGAACATCAGCGACAGTATTTATACTTGGCCACCTTTTATTATGTACCAAGCACTGTGTTCTATCTTGAATTCATGTCCAAGAGAGAGCAAGTCTGGGCCACGCTGCATCCTTGGCCTCAAGCCCAATTTTCGATATGCAACATGTTCCCAACAGCTTATGACACAATAAACATGGAGACTTTCCCAAGAGCACGGATATGGATGAAGCTAGGATGCCTTCAAGGTTTATAGCAATTGTGGGGAGGAAATGAAACCTTCCATGGCCGTTGACAAAAACCCAACAATGATAGCTGATGGATGGGGCTCAGGAATGGCTTAGCTATAGAGTCCCCCAGTAAGGGCCTTGGGGCATGGCTCAGTGCAAGCCTAGCATGCAGAAGTCCGGGTCCCATGCCTAGTGCACAATATAACAGTGGTTAGTGACTCTCAGAGAGTTAATGTGGGAACTGGGGCACAAGAAAGGGGTAAAAGCCACAGACAGCTCTCCATGATCCACCTTCCGTAGCCACTCTTTCTATACGTCCGCTCTGCTCATAGTCTTGAGGTTATCATCTCCTAGATACAGGCAGAGATGGTTTCCCAGTGGTCCCAGGCACAAAGGACATGCAGGGGTTAAAGGAGGCCATCAAGGTAAGGGGGCTGTGGGAAGGGACAGTGGGACAGGAGCACTGTTACCTTTTGACTCCATAGGCCATGTTGAGCAAATTGTCCAGCCTGTGGAGGCAGAAGCAGCTGTCAGAGTAGTCTGTGACCCACCCCTTGTGATGTGATAGCTAGTCCACCCC
>JAQHUG010000150.1:1724581-1742152 GCA_028555095.1 Dicrostonyx torquatus
ACAGGAGGGACGGACAGGAGGGACGGACAGGAGGGACGGACAGGAGGGACAGACAGGAGGGACAGACAGGAGGGACAGACAGGAGGGATGGACAGGAGAGACGGACAGAGGGATGGACAGGAGATGGACAGGAGGGACGGACAGGAGAGACAGACAGGCACGAAGAAGGATGGGAGAGAAAGGACAGGCCAGACACATAGAGAAAACTGGGAGACAGGGTGTCCAGGTTGCTTTTTTGTTTTGTTTTTCCGTCGTTGTTGTTTGGTTTGTGTTTTTTTGCTTTGGTTTGCTTTTTGTCAATTTGGCACAAGTCTCAGAAGAGGAACTTCTATTGAAAATACGCTTTCATCACATTGGCCTGTGGGATGTTTTCTTGACTGATGTGGGAGGGCCCAGCCCACTGTGGGCAGTGCCTCTTCTGTGCAAGTGGGCCTGGGCTGTATAAGAAAGCAGACTGAGGAAGGTATGAACAGCAACACCAGAAAGCAGTGTGCCCCCATGGTCTCTGCTTTCCGGGTTCCTGACCTGACTTCCCCTCATGGTGAACTGTTTGCTGTTCAGATGAAAATCAACTTTCTCCTCACATTGTTTTTGGTCATGGTGCTTTATCACAGCAACAGAAACCATGACCAAGACACGGAGAGACAGACAGACAGACAGAGACAGAGTCACAGTTGACTTCTCTTAGCTACCAACTGCAGCTGCCAGCACAGACTGAGCTCTGTGTACTGGGCACACGCCCTTTCATGTTCCCGCTGGCGAGGTGTCCCTGGGTTCCATGGGAAGAAAACTGGCTCAGGGAGAGCAGCTGCAGGCTTGGGATATTTGACCTGGGGGTC
Source organism: Dicrostonyx torquatus (assembly GCA_028555095.1). Taxonomy (NCBI): domain Eukaryota; kingdom Metazoa; phylum Chordata; class Mammalia; order Rodentia; family Cricetidae; genus Dicrostonyx; species Dicrostonyx torquatus. The sequence goes on from JAQHUG010000150.1 coordinate 1,725,421, forward strand.
TGGGGACTCTGGCTCACCGGAAACGCTGTGTCTGATGATGCAGAGGACCCGCGTAGCGCCGGGCAGAGGACTGGTACAGGTGGGTGAGCAGGGCCTGCCCTGTCTTCTGACTCGGGTTGTTTGCGAATTTGACCGTGATTGGTTCAGCCGCACCTAGTGGTTTCTGCCCATTCAATCCCTTGATGGCCTCCTCAGCCTCGATCCTCTTGTCAAAGCGGATGAATCCCACACCCCGAGAGACACCTGCCAGGGGTGTGAGGGCATCAGTCTCTGGTACTCTATACCTCTTCATGTGACTCTCCCCTCCCTGGGACACCCTGGCCCAGAGCACCCACTTCTCTTGGCATTCTGACCTGTGGCCTGGTCCAGCAGGATTCTGGAAGTGATGATGCGACCATACTGGGAGAAGAGTTGTTCCATCTCCTTCTGGCTCATAGTCTTGGGGAGGCCACTGACGTACAGGTTAGCATCCCGAATAGAGGCAGAACTGGGGCGTGCATAGGACACCTGGGCCGGGGTCAGAGGAGAGTGAGGGGGCGTGGGAAATGACAAGGCTCAGGAATGACCCCCCCCACACCCAATAGTTCATTTAACAAGTTGCTCAAGGCTGGGGCTGGGGCTGACTGGGTGGAGTGCTTGTCTAACATGCAAGAAGCTTGGCTTTCATCCCAGCACCCCATAAACAAGGTAATATACACCTGCCATCCCAGGACCTGGTAGATGGAGGCGGAAGGATCCGAGCTAAGTCATCTTCTACTACATATAGGCCACATGTGACCCTGTCTCAAAGAACAAAGTAGAAGGTTGGGGAGATGGCTCCGTTGGTAAAAGGCTTGCTGCCCAAGACTGAGTCCCTGAGCTAGAGTCCCACACCCACATAAGAAAACAAAACCAAACCAGAAATAACCAGGCAGGCCATGGCGATGGCTCCACGGGTGAACTGCCTGCTGCAAAAGCTTGAGAACCTGAGTTGATACCATCCAACAGTGGAGGAGAAAACTGACTCCCAGCATCCTCCGACCTCCAGATCCACACAGCACCATGTGTGTGCACACTCCCCACAATAACAATAATATTTTTTTTAATCTAAAATGATAAGTTCAATGTTCTGGTGCACACTTGTCATCCCAACTCTAGGAGGGGCCAGGCAATCCCCAGCCTCACCAGCAGCCAGCTTGAGCTTATGGGCCCTGCCTGGTTTTGGGTCTCAGGAAAGAAAAAGTTTTGGAGAGCCAGGAGTGATGTCACACGCTTTTAATCCCAGCAATGGGAGGCAGAGGCAGGTGGACCCCTGTGAATTTGAGGCCAGCCTGATCTACAGAGTGAGTTCCAGGACGTCCAGAGTTGTGTGGTTGAGACCTTATCTCAGACAAAACACATAAAACAAAACAAACCAGCAAAGGCAGTGGGAGTGGGGTGTGGTGGGGTGCAGCAGGGCGGTGGGGGTGGGGTGAGATTGGGGTACAGCAGGAGCTTGGCTGGAAAAGTTCATTTCTCAAAGGACCTGCCCCTGCTTCTCAGACCCATTTACAGTGTGAACTGAGCCCAGAGCTATAAATATAAGGTTGTGCCTTTTAGGGGTGGGGTGGGGTGGGGTGGGGTGGGTGGGAATTATCACCCCCCGAAAACTGTAACAGACTTATTTATAATCTTTGCAAAATCAAACCAAAAGGATCCAACTCACATTTGTCTTAAAAAATAATAATAATAATCATAAAATAAAAAAATAATAATTAAAACACAGGGCCCAAAAGAGGGCTCAGCAGGCAAAGGTGTTCACTGCCAAGTCTGACCACCTGAGTTCAATACTCGGGTCACACAGGGTAGGAGAGGAGGACTAGCTTCTGCAAGTTGTCCTCTGGCTTCCGCATCCTCATGCCTTAAGAGCTCACTCTCTGACCTGTGTATCATACACACATGTGTATAAAATAAAAATTTAAGTGTAATTAAAATTCAAGAAAAATAGGGTAGGTGATAATGGACTATTTCAGACAAAAAATCAAAATGGAAAACCTGCCAACCCCTGACGTGTGCCTCCAGTTCTATACTTCCTCCCCTCCGACGGCCACTGCTACTGACAGCTGCAGTTCCCATGCTGAAGTTCCATTTTTCACAGCAGCCAAAGGGCGCCCTGAACACTAAAGCAGGTTCCTCCCAGCAGACTTTTCCGTGGCCTTAAAGCTAAAGTCCTTTTAAGGAAAAAAAATGTCACCAAGTGTGGTGGCCCAGGCCTCAGTCCTAGCATTGAGAAGCAGGCCTGTGAGCTTAGGGCCAAGACAGCCAGGGCTTCATCGAGACCCTGTCCAAAAATTTTAACATTCTTTTGTTTTTTTGTTTTTTTGAGACAGGTCTCACTATGTAGCTCTGGAACTCACTTTGTAAAGCAGGCTGACCTCTGCCTCCCGAGTGCTGGGATTAAAGGTACGCACCATCACATTCGGCTTAAAAAATTACAATTTTATTTTAAAAAAAAAAGCTTATGTTGCGTTATTATTATTATTTTTGGTCTTTTGAGATAGGATTTCTGGGGGCTGGAGAGATGGCTCAGCGGTTAAGAGCATTGCCTGCTCTTCCAAAGGTCCTGAGTTCAATTCCCGGCAACCACATGGTGGCTCACAACCATCTGTAATGGGGTCTGGTGCCCTCTTCTGGCCTGCAGGCATACACACAGACAGAATATTGTATACATAATAAATAAAAAAAAAACCAAAAAAAAAAAAAGATAGGATTTCTGTGTATCCCTGGCTGTCCTGGAACTCATTCTATAGAACAGGCTGACCTCGAATTTGCAGAGATCCACTTGTCTCTGTCTCCCGAGTGCTGGGATTAAAGGTGTGCACCACCACCGTCTGGTGTTTGTTTTTATTTTATGTGTATGAGTGTTTTGCCTACAGGTATGAGTGTGCATTGTGTGCGTGCACGTGCATGCAGTACCGACAAGGGCCAGAGACCGAGCCATGGCTTCCCTGCAACTGGAGGTACAGACAGTTGTGAGCTGCCTGCCACATGGGGCCTGGGAACTGAATCTCAGTTTCCTGGCAGAGCAGTCAGTGCTCTTAACTGCTGAGCCATCTCTTCAGTCCCAAAAAATGAAAACAGCTCTAAATTACATCTGAGTGTGCACATGTGTGTGCATGTGCAAAGCCTAACTGCAGAGGTCAGAGAGGAGCTTAGGAAGGTGGTTCTCGGTGTGTGTGTGGTTTGAGGATTGACGTCAGGGACTTGCTCCAGCACTAAACTACAGCTCCAACCTCTAAGCTCCGTGTCCACAAGGCCTTGCACTGGACCACTCCTCTTACTTCCCCTCCTTGCTTCCTTTCTTTCACTGCAGCACATCTGGCCTCAGGATGCACTTGCTGTTTTTGATGCTGGAAAGTCTTTTCGTGCTGGCCTTCATGGCTGTAACACCAACATTGGAGGATTTGGTGGAATGACTATCTGAAGCACAAGACCAGATGAGCCACAGAATGAGACTGTGGCCCTGCCTCAACCCCACCCCACAGAAACACTCTTCCCTCTTTTTCTGCCAGTTCAAAAATTTGAAATGTCCTTCCTACCTTCCTTGATTCTCAGCTTTTTTGTTTCTTTAACATTAATTAATTTATTTTGTGTGTGCATATGTGAGTATAACGGTCACAGGACATCTGGTGTGTGTCAGTTCTATCCTTGTACCATGTGGATCTCAGTAACCAAACTCAAGTAATTAGGTTTGGCAGCAAACTCCTTCCAACCCACTAGCCCTGCTATGACCCTAGCTCAAGGTGCTTTTCTCAAGCTTGGGATTTGTATCCATTTTGGTAAGGTCATTCCTTTTGTGTCACTATAAGGACACATCTCACCAACTCTGCAGCTGCTCACAAGTTGACCGACTCAGCCATTCAGAGCATGGGACACTGGGGAGCATTGTGAAGTGGGGAAGAAAAGTCTGCTTACAGAGTATTCTGGAACCCCGCTCATTGTGTCCTTATCAATGCCCTGGAGACTCGGTACTGAGGCCCCACCCACAAGTGTCAGTGGGGTGACCAGTCTATGGTGGTAGGTTTGTGAGCACCCCTCCCCTTCCCTCCTGCCGAGGTCTGCTTTCTGCTGCTTCTATTCAAACCTCTAAACTGAGGGAGATAGGGACCATTGTTACATCTGGCATTTGTTCAGGGAGATGCACTGTGGAGCTGTATTGCTTCATTACAAATACCTAATTAGGGGCTGCTGAAATGGGTCAGCGGGTAAAGGTGCTTGCCACCAAGCCTGATGACCTGGATTTGATCTCTCATCTCACAGGGTGGAAGGAGAGAACTGACTCCCAAAGTTGTCCTCTGGGTTCCACACACACCAAACTAACTAATTAGGACCCGGGCTGTCAAATGGAACAAGCGGAAGCCACCTCACCCTATGAGCCGGGTGTGGTGGCACACTCCTGTCATCCCAGCACTCCGGAGGCAGAAGCAGGCACATTCCCTGTGTGTTCCAGACCTGTCTGGTCTACACAGCATACTTCAGGCCACCCAGGATTATACAGTGAGAGCCTTTCTCAAAAAAATCCTGAAGGACACTGCCAGAGGCCTTAAGGTCACTGAATGAAAATTTCAGTACCAAGGGTGGGCTACCTCCCCGAGAGTTGTTGGCCAGCGAGTTTACAAACCATAAAGTCTTCGCTCCTGCTGTTGGTTGTATGCCAGGACTAAACACACTAAAGTTTGCAGTTGAGTGTTTGAGGTTTCCTAACTCCACCATGGGCTGTGAGGGCTTTGATCATTATTTGTAGCTGCTGTTGTTAATGTTTTGAGACAGGTCTCACTACACAGCCTCGGGCTGGGGGAGTCTGGAGGGCTGTGTACACCAGGCTGGCCTCCTGCTCACAGAGATACAGAGTTCAAGAATTAGAGGTGTGTGCCACTGTGCCCGGTTTGGACTAGTGAGTTTTGGTCTTGCTATAGAGTCCTAGACAGCAACCCTCCTCAGCCTTGAGTGATGAAATTATAGACATGAGCCACCACACCCAGCTAGGGGTGGCATATTAGGTCTCAGGTCATGTATGGCACAGAGTGGATCTCCCTGCCTTTCTTATGTCTGTGTATGGAGTTAGGTACTCACAATGCTACAGTGTGTGAGAGAAAGGGCAGCCACAGTGTCGGTCCTCACTTTCCCCACCTTGGTCTCTTGTGCACCACTGTGGATACCAGGGCACCTGGCCTGTCGGCCTCCAGAGAGGCCTATTTGCAGGTTCCCACAGGCAAGCCTGTCTTTACCTGCCTCCTGGGGATTTAAAGTTAGGTCCTCAGGCCTCTGCAGAAGTACTTTCCACACTGGTGTAACGGTTTCCTCCAAGACTAAATATCGCATCCTTCGGGAAGCTCCTCAAGCAGGAAGATAAACAACTAGCTTCAGGAAGTCCCTGAAACTGACCAGAATCAGCAGGCCCCTCCCTGCTAGAGTAAGCCATGAAGCTGAGAGTTCCTCTGAGACTTGCAGAACAGAGCTGTAAAGACGACCCTGAGGTTTAGACCAACTGAGGCAGCTGCAAAGGACACTCTGCAACCTGTGCAGCTGCCTGCAAGCTGTGCAGTGTGCTCCAGGTTCCCGCTGTGTGAGATGGCATCCCTGCAGGGGTGGGCCCTGGTGATGCAGCCATCTTTGAGTCATATCTGCTGCTGTAAGTAACTCCAATAAAACTCATTGATTCACCAAGTTGGACACTGGTGGTCTCTGTAGTTTGGTCTGCCATGGGTTCCCTATGTGTGTTGTATCACACAACATAATTGTGTCCCTCCTGGATAGAGACACAGCAGAAGCAGGGAGGAGTTGGGGCGGAGTGAGTGCACAGTCTTGGCTATGGGTAGCAAGACATGCGTGCAGCAAACTGAGCAGCCTGAGTGGGGAGCCTCCAGGGAGGAGATTCCAATAGAGCTGTCTTCTGTGTGCTGTGAGCTAGTGTGCCTCTGTGCTGCGAGAGCAGTTGCATGGTTATTGCTCTGGGTACAGACACATGGAAACAGGGCTGAGCCATCAGGCTTACAAGTGTCTGGGGGAGGAACCCCAGGATGGCAGTCTTCGTCTATGAGGTATGGGGTGGCAGAGGGAACTACAGGAGTATATGGAGATGCTCTGAAAATAGTGAAAAGTTCAGAGGAAAATTTGCGAGTGCAGAAGATCTAACAATGCCCAGCGGCGCAGCAGAGGTTGCCTGGCTACTGCTGTGTGTAGCTCGTGACCTGAGACTGAGATGGTGGCCTAGCAGGAGCTTGTCTGTGTAAAGGACGATTGCAACAGGAAAGGGAAGAAACGGCAGCATCCTCCTCGTTAGCCTCGGATTTGGCAAGAAAATTAGATAAAGGAGGGACTGAGAGAGGTAAAAAAGCAATAGAAGATACCCCGCAAGTCCAAACTTTAGTCGGAAAATAGGGGGAATCTGTGATCTGATGTAGAGGGGCCTTCCAGCGATCCAGTATGAGAAGCTGGTGTGACTTGGAATACTCAGCACTCGAACTTCTGAAGTCAAGGAGGAAATGAAAGAGCCTATGACAGCCTGGGTTTGTGAGGCTATGGGACAGGAGAGTGGATGGGATCAGTCAGACTGCTGTGGAGGCAGGAGACTGAGTCATGTAGCTCCCCACCCCTCCATAAGGCGGAGGCTGCACACCCTGAGATGGTGTGAGAGAAGGCAGTCCCAGACGGACAATCTCTGTCTGAGGTCCCCATAAATGTCCGGGAATGGAGGGCAATAGAGGAGGGAGAGGCACTATTGAGGGAACTGGAGTAAGAGAAGCTGTGTTGGAACTCCAGTCCACTGGGCCAGGTGGAACTGTGTTCACAGAAGAGTTAGGGGAAAGGCTGATCCAGCAGGGACCTCGAGGCTGGTGTGGAGCTTCAGTGGCTCTGCTGAGCTCTCTGGTGGAGCAAGGGCCTTGTAAGGTAGGAAGGGCTTTGGTAGAGCTCAGGGACTTAGACCGGCATGTAAAGGAAGTTCATAAGTAAAAGAACAACCTAGAGGGGACTGTAAAAACGTAAGGCAGAGGGAGAGGCCTTCTGGCTACTCAGAGACAGATGGAGCAGGATTTGTGGCAAGCTGGAGCTCCCAAGCAAAAGATTGACAGAGTCAAATGTGTGCTGAGGAGCTTCTGGAAGGCTGTAAAGCCTGAGGAGCAGTTCACAGCAGAACCACGATGGAACAGTACAGGTGAAGACGATCAAGCTGCCCCAGGGGTGGGTGATCACCGCCCCAAACTAAGGGGTGCACATTTCTCTCCAGCAAAAGGTTATGTTAGGGGTGGAAATGGTTTGCCCAGTCAGGAGCTCCCTGAACAGCCAGGAATGATGAATGGGGAGGCCACAGCCACTGTGCCAACCCAGGGAGTCTGCGGGTGCAGCAGGGGAAACCTGGACCACATTCACCTTTGGCCCTGAGTAGGTCTGAGCAGATTAAGACAGGCCATTGACTTGGTTAGGGTGGAGAGATGTAGGGTGGCTCTGTGAAGGAAGCAGCAGCTGATACAAATGGATGGAACCTTTTTTTTTGTTTTTGAGACAGGGTTTCTCTGTAGCTTTGGAGCCTGTCCTGGAACTAGCTCTGTAGACCAAGCTGGCCTCCAACTCACAGAGATTTGCCTGTCTCTGCCTCCTGAGTACTGGGATTAAAGGTGTGCGCCACCACCACCGGGCTTGGATGGAACCTTTCTGTGCTGTTTTTGACCTTGCTTATGTTTGACTTTAGTGTCTTCCTAGTTGTGAACTTCTGAGATCACCTGACACTTGCTGAGAACAGGTGACAGCAGACTTTCAGAGTGCTTCACCATGGTTGTCTTTGTAACCCCACAGTTTGCTGTGCGACGGGGTTCAGGATGTTGCCTTGTCCTGCGTCGGCTTTGTTAACAGGTGACATAACACTCACTTCTGAGGGTTTGCAGATTTGGAAAGACCCTGGAGAGATAGACAACCAGGTACCATGACCCTGCCTGCTACTTACCTCACAACCCTATGGGACTTGGTTCACTGGAAAAAAAAAATTCTGAAGGACACTCCCAGAGGCCTTAAGGTCACTGAATGAAAATTTCAGGACCAAGGGTAGGCTACCTCCCTGTGAGTTGTTGGGCACTGAGACCTTACAAACCGTGAAGTCTTTGCTCCTGCTGTCGGTTGTATGCCAGGACTAAACATGACATCCTGTTGCTGAAGACACCACACATTGGTGCTCTGACTGTAAGCCATGGGAAACTAAGCTGGGACTGGACTGCAAACTCCTATCTGCTGCCTGGCTCACACAGTGCCAGAAAGGGCCACATGCAGGCTGCTGATGGGGTACAGTCCCCAACATTCCTGCGTGGCTGTGGACCCTGTGTGCTGAAATACTGATGTGCGAGGCAGGATAGCCTGATTGTGCAATAGTTGCTCAGTCAATATGGGCAAGAACAATAGCCATTCAATTGGATGTAAGGCCAGCTCCATGAGAGATGTACAAGTACGTCTGGTACTGTAAACCAGACAAGCACCTGTGGCTGTCCCAGTGGGGAAGTGACTTGTACGGTTCTCCTAGATGGATGTGATGTGCCCGTCAGACCGCCTTCTAAACATGTGTGGTGACACCCATAGATCACTGTTGTTCCACCCTCCACTCATGACTGTGAAGCTTCTGAGAACAAGTGACTTACTGTGGCATGGTGGCCTGTTTCTTAGCCACAGGTGGACACCTACAGTCACCCCCACCAAGGCTCGGAGATCTTTGCGGAAGAGGGGCAGAAAGAATGGAAGAGCAAGAGGTCAGGTCGTGTTAGTTTTCTCAGAGATTGAAACATTCCATCCTTCCCGAAGCTCCTCAAGCAGGAAGATAAATACCTCAAACTAACCTCAGGAAGCCCCTGAAACTGACCAGATTCAGCAGGCCCCTCCCTGCTAGAGTAAGCCATGAAGCTGAGAGTTCCTTTGAGACTTGCAGAACAGAGCAACAGGAAGACTGAGACCGGACCAACTGCCTGGGAGAAGCAGAAACAAGCCGAGCTGCCTGGAAGAGGGTTAGGCTACCTGGGCACATGGAAAGGATGCTCTCCAACCTGTGCAGCTGCCTGCAGGCTGTGCAGTTTACTCTGGGTTTCCAGCATTGTGAACTGTCACTCAAACTGGGATGGGCTTTGGTGTTCTTCTTGTAACCCCCACTAGGATGGAACCTGGGGCATCCAAGTAGCTGAAACCATTTTGGCCCAAATCTGCCAGGGCAACAACATTCAGGCCCGACCAACATAGTCGTGACCAAACCAGCAAGAGGCTGTCTCAGAAAGTCACAGCCCTGCTCACAGTATCGGGTCCTCCAGAACTAGAGTAAGAAAACCATCAGATGCTGACCACATACCTACCCCACAGCATAGCCCATAAACCTGGCACCAGCTGACACACACACACAATCACACCAAGCCACACAATATCTTGTTGCAACAGACACATCCCCTTGTGCACCCTGGAAGCCACAACAGGAATTGTGTTGTCAGGAAGCACGCGTCACACTAACGCCAGGTTCCACACACAGTCGTCTTGTCTGATGTTTTCTGAGATGGTCTCATGTAGCCCAGGCTTGCTGTCAAACCAAGGATGATCTTGATCTTCTTGCTGCTTTGTCTAGGATGCTGGGATCACAGGCTTGTGTCACCGGGCCCAGTGTATATAGTGCTGGAGAGCCAACCCCGGGCCATCATGCATGCTAGCTAGGCAATACTTACAGAAACTGAGCCCCAGACTCCAAATCTTGTGCATGAGTATGAGTGCTTGCATAGGCCAGGGGTCAACCTTAAGAGTCATTAGGAGTTGTCTGCTTTTGAGACAGAAGATAGAGGGCCAGGGATCAACCTGCCTCGCGTTCCAGTTCTGGGGTTACAGGCAAAGGCCACCAAATCTGCCTTTTTTCTCTTTTTTGGCAGGGCCTCATTATATAGCTATGGTTGACCTGGAACTTGCTATATGGTCCACGCTGGCCCCAGCTCACAAAGATCTGCCTGCTTCTACCTCCTGAGTCCTAGAATTAAAGTTATATGCCACTATGCCTGACTTTACATACCTGGCTCGTTTATTGGGGTTTTGGGAATCAAACTCAGGTTTTCTTTTTCTTTCTTTTTTTTCTTTTATTGGTTTTTTTGAGACAGGGTTTCTCTGTGGCTTTGGAGCCTGCGCTGGAACTAGCTCTTGTAGACCAGGCGGGTCTCGAACTCACAAAGATCTGCCTGCCTCTGCCTCCCAAGTGCTGGATTAAAGGCGTGCGCCACTACCGCCCGGCCAAACTCAGGTTTTCAAAGCAATACGAATAGCTGAGCTGTCTCTCCAGCTCTGCCCCAGTCATTCATTTGCTCACCTCTGTGCTTCAGATGAACCGCAGGCTGGGTAAGTACCCTATTGTCGAGCCACACTCCCAGCACTACAGCCATCTCACAACAGTCCCTGCATAGTCACTGTGTCCCACAAGTGCAGAGTCACAATCTGCTGCTTGGCACACACCTGCAGATTTACTTACAGTCACTGGGCTCTACTCTCACGCCCCTGGGGCTTCTAGATCAAGCTTACAGTACACAGACTCATCCAGTGGTACCATTATTCCCTTCCTCCTACTCTGGGGAAAGGAAAAGATTCCTATACTTGTGTTCCCATGATAAATTGGGGGCCAGATGGGCACCCTCAGCCTGGCCTCCCCAGGGGTCCTGGAGCAGATTTGAAGGGTGGAGCTCAAACACCCCCAGGCCAACTCAGAGAGGGGGTTTCCATGGTGATTCTTCCCAAGGGAACTTGGGCTCACATGGTCCCAGCTGCAGCTGCTGAGAAGGGAGGCCATGGGGGAGGGGCAATACACAAAGGTGGGGGAGGGGCGATGCATCCCGCCCCCTCCCCCATCCCTAATTAGCTGGCAGATGGGCCCCACCTCCTTTTCCAGGACAAAGACAAGAAGGAGTCTGCCTGTGGGGTCCTGGTCACTCTGTCCTACCTCCTGGGCCTGGCAGATTCCCTAAGTCTTCCAAAGAACGTGGGACTTACTGTTAGTAATATGTCTCCAGTTAGGGGGAATGGCTCGTCTGGTAAAGGCAGTTGGTGCCAAGGCTCACTATCTAATTTTGATCCCTGGGACCCACATGGTGAAAGGAGGAAACCTATTCCATGTTTGCTCTAGTGTTCACACATACAGTGGCACATGTGTGCCCATTCACACATACACACAAAATAGTAAAATAAAAGTAATCTCTCACACTGATGGGTGAGAAACCAGGCTCAGAGAAATAAAGTGGGGTGACCAATAAGGAAGAGAGAGAACCAAAGCTTCAGAAGGAATGATGGCAGGAGTTGGAGACAATAGTGAGGGGCAGGTGTCACAAGGGGTGGGGACACTCACCTTGATGGTCTTTGTCTGCAATTTGAGGCCATTGAGGGTGTTGATGGCTTTGTCTGCATCATTGGGGTCAGAATAGTTCACAAACCCATAGCCCAGGCTCTGCCCTGTGGGAGGACAGAAGAGTGACTATTCTGCCCAGTGTCCCCAGCACACCTTGCCAGACTCCAGCTTCCCACTCTTATTTATCCTCCCTATATGTTCCCTAGAGAACCACTTGGCTCCATCCATCCTGAGTTACCCCACCTAGGTCACACTAGTTTTTCCAAGGGTACTTCCTCCCTGCCTGCCACCAGAGGCCACACACAGGAAGAGCCCCACACCTGTGATCTTATCCCGAACCAACTTGCAGGATTCGATGTCCCCAATGCTGCCGAAGAGACTCTTGAACTCGTCCTGTGTCATGTTCTGGGGTAGGTAGTTGACGATGAGGTTGGTCTTGCTGTCATCAGTGGCTCCATTTGTCCCAAGGAGTGGCCCGTTGGGCAGGGCCGGGCCGGCCGGCCCCCCCCCAACCTGAGACTCCATGGCCCCCAGTATCTGCTGGAGAAAACAGGTCGCACCCGCTCAGTCCCCATCACTGAAAAGAGGGGATGAATTAGGCATAGGCATGTCTAATACGTATGAACTTAGTCGAAGGAGGGGATAACAGTTTTCATTGGGTTTTGTTTGTTCATTGGTTGGTTCTTTTTGGGGGGATGGGGTTTCTCTGTGTAGCCCTGGCTGTCCTGAAATTCACTCTGTAGACCAAGCTAGTCTCAAACTCAAGAGTCCCCTTGCCTCTGCCTTCCGAGTGCTGGGATTAACTGTTTGTTGGTCTCTTTGATTTGGAGATTTTCTGGCTGTGTAGCCCAGGCTGACCTTGAATTCACTGTGCAGCTCAGTCTGGGTTCACGATCTTTGTTGAGACACTGGCTTACTACATAGACCATGCTGGTGTTGAACCCAGAGATTCCCCTGCCTCTGCCAGGATGACAGGTGTGTGCTGCTGTGCCAGCTGTATTCATTCATCGTCTATTAGTTATTTGTGAGGCAGGAGAGACAGCACAGCAGGTAGATGTCAAGCCTGAAGACTGAGCTCTGTCTCCAGAATCCAATGAAGGTGATGAGAAAACCAACTACATAAAGTTGTCCTATGACCTCCACAAGTAGACCATGACACGTGTGTACTACACATGTACACAAAACAAAAATTTTAAATGTAATACATTTTTAAATTAATTTTTAAAAAAAGTGCTGGGTGGTGGTGGAGCACACCTTTAATCCCAGCACTCAGGAGGCAGAGGCAGGCAGATCTCTGAGTTCCAGGCCAGTCTGGTCTACAAGAGCTAGTTGTAGGACAACAATGGCTATACAGAGAAATCCTACCTTGAAAACCCAAAATAAATAAAATAAAATAAGTGCTTTATGTGGCTAAGTATAAATGCTTTATAAGTATCTTACCTGTGTATGATACCAACACTGAAGAGACCTGACCTAAACACTGAGACCTGGGCCTTTTTTTTTTTCTTTTGGCAGGGTTTTATGAAACCCAGACTGGTCTCAAAACTTGCTACGTAGCCAAGGTCAACTTTGAACTTCTGATTTTCCTGCCTCTACCTCCAAGGTCATGGGATTACAAGAGTATGCCACCACACCTGAGACCCTGTCTTAAAACCAAATCCAAATATGGTATTAGAGAAGCAGATGTGCCTAAAATGGTTGAGTTCATAGTCTACTCCCTAACCCCACAAACAAGCATGGTAAGCTATAGTCTGGATAGGCTGCAGTGTGCCCCCAGAGGTGTGTATGTGCTGGGCCTAGGGGGCTAAGCTGGGAAGTGGTAGAACCTTTAAGAAGGTGGGTCTAGTGGGAAGTAATTAGGTCACTGGCAGGGACCGATGTCCTCCAGGGACCCTGGCCAGTTCCCTCAAGAGTGGGTTGTTTGGGACTGGAAATTGACACTCAACATTTGAGAGTTTGATTTCTTGCAGTCATCAGAGTCTGTCAGGTGGCTCATGACCACCTGTCACTCCAGCTTCAGGGGACAGGGTGTCTTACTGAGCCACCCTTGGTCCCTTTCAGTCTTTGTGTGGAAAGACCATCCCATGTGCCTGGCCTTTGAACACAGCAGTTTCTTCTTTTTTTGCTTTCCTGGCCTTCAGAAGAGAATCAGCACATGCCACCAGGGAGGGCATGGTGGCATTACCATTTCCACTTGTCTGCCATACTGTGATTCAACCAAGGGGCTCCTAGAGGATGAACTGATGGGACCACCTACTCTGAGACCTTCAACCTCTGAAGCAAAGCTAAGAAAATCTCTTTTGTAGCCTGACATGGTAGCACATGCCTGTAATCCTAGCAGCAGGGAGGCTGAGGCAGGAGGATTGCCGCAGTTTACGGTCGGCAGGGCTGCACAGTGAGGCCCTAATGGAAACAAAACCACCCTCAGACCGCTTTCTTTCTTCCTAAAGTTCAAGTCTTTACGTTTTCCTTGTTTATTGTGTGTGCAGCACTCATGTGCATGCCATGGCACGTATCTGGAGGTCAGAAGACGACTTGGGAGCGTGAGCCAGGGGTCAAACTCAGGTGGGTCAGGCTTGGCATCCTTTGCCCGCAGAACCAACTCATCCTTCTTTTCTTTCTTTTTTGTTTCTATTTTATGTGCATTGGTGTTTGCCTGCACACACATCTGTGTGAAACTGGGATTACAGACAACTGTGAGTCACCATGTGGGTGCTGGGAATTAAACCCAGGTCCTCTGCAAGAGCAACCAATGCTCTTAACCACTAAATCATCTCTCTCCAGTCCCACTCTTCTTCTTTTTTTAAATTTATTTATTATGTATACAGTGTTTTGCCTGCACATATGCCTGCAGGCCAGAAGAGGACACCAGATCTCATTACGGATGGCTGTGAGCCATCATGTGGTTGATGGGAATTGAACTCAGGACCACTGGAAGAGCAATCAGTGCTCTTAACTGCTGAGCCATCTCTCTAGCCCCCTCATTCTTTTCTTTATAAACATTCAGTTTTGAGTATTTTGTCACAGCAAGAGAAACTGAAGAGCTACTTCATCTAAACAAGCGAGCAGCTAAAGTCAACCTGGGACTTTTCAGAACAAAGGAGCACGAGTCTTCACCAAAGGAAAAGTAGTTGCAGCCTTCGTGGTGGTGCACACTTTCAATCCCAGAATTTAGAAGGCTAGCCTGGTCTACATATCAACTTCTAGGTTAACCAGAACTACACAGGGAGATCCTGTTTCAAAGACAGAGGGAAGAAAAAGAAATAAAAAAAAATCAAACAAAAACAAAAACTGGAAATGTAACAATATTAGTAGCTTTAAAGCCATAGGCAAGCCCTCTCTAACAGGATTTGTTTTTCTTCTCCAACCAGAAAACCCATCTGAAGTGTGTTAATATTCTTTCTTTCCTGCATAATTTTCCTATTAGTTATTTACCCCATAATTTCTCTGTGAGCTATTTTGTTTTGAATTTCTTTCTTCTTTTTCTTCTTGTAGTGGACCCCACATTGGGTACCAAATGAAGCATAATTAATAAAAACTCAGAGAGAGAAATTGGGGTTCAACATGAAGGTCAGAAAAGCAAAATAGCCAGCCATTGGCTCTTGCTTCGACCTCAGTCTGAAAATGGCGATCCAGCCTCCAGGAAACCTCAGAATGAAACTGTGTCTGAGAGCTGTCTCCTCCCATCTTATAATCCTCTCTAGTTCTGGAATTAAAGGTGTGCACTACTACTGCCTGGTTTCTGTGGCAAACTAGTGTGGCTACTGGGATTAAAAGTGTGTGTTATTGCTGCCTGGTCTGTAAGGCTGACCATTGTGGCTGTTTTACTTTTCTGATTCTCAGGCAAGTTTTGTTTATTAAATACAAGTGAAATGCCACTACATCTTCTTCTTTTTTCTTTTGTAAATAAAACATCTACAAAGAATGACATTTTTATTTCTTAATTTCTAGACAGTATCTATCAATTTTTGGGGAGACTGGGAGCCCATTGCAAGGGTCCTTATTTCCTGGTGTTAAAGAAATGCATAAAACAAAAAAAAAACTAATCAGGATGTGGTGGTGGGTGACACACAGTTAATCCCAGCACTGGGAAGGCAGAGGCAGGTGGATCTCTGTGAGTTCAGTGTCATTCTGAATGCCAGGCTACATCGTGAGACTCTGGCTCCCAAAGTAAAAAACAGAGAAAGGTGGGCAGGGACAGTTCATATATGTGTCTATGTGTGTCTTTGTGTGTGTGTGTGTGTGTGTGTGTGTGTGTAATTCAAAAACAGGGAGTTGGAGAGACGGCTCAGTGGCTAAGAGCAGTGCCTGCTCTGAAAGACCCAGGTTCAATTCCCAGCACCCACCGGGCAGCTCACAGCCATTTGCAACTTGATTTTCAAGGGACCTGATACCCTCTTTTGGCTTCTGGTACATTTGGGTACATATAAACTCATACAGGCACACACACATCCTCATAAATACAGAATACATAGATGTTTTTAAAAGCCCCAAACAAACAAAAGCTTCAAACCTTTCACAGCTTCATAATCATCTTAGCTACAGATAATTCTTCCCCTAGGACTGGCAAGATGGCTCAGCAGACAAGGCTTGGCACCAAGCCTTACAGCCTGACTTCAATCCCTCAGGACTTACATGGTAGAAAGCAAGAACCCATTCCTGTAATTTGCCTTCTTACCTCCTCCACATGTGAACCGTGGCACACACATGCTAACACATACAATGAATAAACACTAAACAGCCAGGCTGTGGTGGTACACGCCTTTAACCACAGCACTTGGGAGTAGAGGCAAGCGGATCTCTTAAGTTCAAGGCCAACTTGGTCTGTAAACCAAGTTTCAGGACAGCCACAGCGATTACACGATTACAGAGAGAAACCCTGTCTGGAAAAACCAAAACAAACAAAGATAATAAATACTAAACAATTTAAAAGTGCAATTGAGAGATTTTTCCTACGCGAGCTTTACCAGTTAAGATTATTTTGTGCGGAAGTTGGAGGTGGTGTGGCAGCTCAGACATAAGAACAAAAGTGCTTGAGGGACAGAGGCTGAAGGCCCAGCATAATCCTTCCCTAAAAGAGAGTAAGGCCAACCTGGGCTACCTGAGATACCGGAAAAAGAAAGAAAGAAAGAAAGAAAAGAAAGAAAGAAAGAAAGAAAAAGAAAAAAGAAAATGGGCCAGCAAGATGGCTCAGTGGGTAATGGCGCTTGCCTCAAAACCCTGATAGCCAGAGTTTGATCCCCAGATCCTACATTGGAAGGAGAGAATCAAGCCCTAAAAGATGTCCTATGACTACACACAATAGTAAATTTTAAACAAACAAAATAAAAACCCAGAATATTTTCTGCAGGAGCTGGAGCTGTAACTCAGGAGTAGAGT
>JAQHUG010000150.1:1742855-1794044 GCA_028555095.1 Dicrostonyx torquatus
TTTATGTGCATTGGTGTGAAGGGATCAGATCCCGGAACTGGAGTTACAGACAGTTGTTAGCTGTCATATGAGTGCTGGGAATTGAACCTGGGTCCTCTGGAAGAGCAGTCAGTGCTCTTAACTGCTGAGCTACCTCTCCAGCCCCCCCCACCTTTTAAGATGGGTCTTGTTAGCTGTGCAAGGTGTCCTCAAACTTGCAAACCTCAAAACTCCCAAAGAGCTAGGATCATAACTGTGCTCCCCAATGCCAGTTGTACCAAGTCATTAAAGAAAATATTGAATTTTATTGAAATGTTTTCTGTATCTATTAAAGTAACTTTTGAGGGGATGGTGGCTTTTTGAGACGGGGCTTTGCTGTGTAGCCCTAGATGGCAGGGAAAGGTTTGGATTTATTTTTATTCTTTTTAATTATGTGTCTGTGTGTGGGTGTGTGAGTGTGTGAGTGCAGATGCCGTCAGAGGTCAGGGCATCAGAAATGCTGGAACTGGAGTTAGAAGCAGGTGTGAGACTTGGGTTCTGGGAATTCTGGTCCCCTGTAAGAGCAGTAAGTGCTTTTAACTTCTGAGCCATCTCTCAGGCACCTCATTCCTCTCTGTCTCCCACCATGGTCTCCGTCTCTCTGTGTATCTGTCTGTCTGTCTCTCCTTTCCAGACAGGGTCTCACTATGTATCCTTGTCTACGTAGAACTCTATATAGTTCAGGAAGGCCTCAAACTCACAGAGATCCATCTGCTTCTGCCTCCACAAACCGTGGGATTAAAGGTGTGTGACAAGATGGAACGTGGTGTGCCTTAATCCCAGTATTTGAGAAGCAGAAGCAGATAAATCCCTGAGTTAGAGTCCAGCCTGGTTTACAGAGAGTTCCAGGACAGCCAGGGCTGCACGGAGAAACCCTGTCTCAGAAAACCAAAAACCAGACCAACCAACCAAACAAACAAACCAAAATAGATATGTGCTACCATGTAGACCTGATCTTTTCCTGTGCTTGTGACAGGATTTCATGCTCCAAAATTGCCCGGAGCTCAGAGTACCACTGAGGGTGACCTTGAACTCTTGAGTGCAGGGATAACCATTCTACTGAATTTGTGGCCTTCCTGTGCCAGTCCCCCTCGTGCTGTGTGTGACTCTGAGCCTGGGCCATTGTGGCCAGCATAATAAATGATTTTTATATTTAATGCATTATTGCTACAGATTATATTGATTTTCCAGTATCAAACCAAGCAACCTAGGCAAACAAACCTGGCTATGTACACTTTCAAACATGTATTTTAGTAAATTTTGGACTGAGTATGGTGGCACAAATGTTTAATCCCAGAATTCAGGAGGCAGATGGACCTTTGTGAGTTCCAGGCTAGCCTGGTCTACACAGGGAGTTCCAGGGCAGTCAGTGTTGAACAGTAAGACCCTATCTCAAACATTCTTTTAACCATATTTTGTTTATAATTTTTTAATGTTATTTATTTATTTGTATATATGTGTGGGTGCATGCACACCATGACCTATGAAATGGTCAGAGGATAACTTGTTGGAGTTAGTTCCTTCCTTACACCATGTGTAACTCAGATTGTCAGACTTAACTGCAAGCACCTGCCTAGCCATCTCACTAGCCTGGTCATGCATATTTTAATTGTATTTGTTTGCATTGCTTAATTTAGTTTGCTGGTATTTTCTGTTTATTGGGATCTGGGAATTGAACCCAGAGCTAAGCTTACTCTGCCAGGCAAGTGCTGTACCCTTAGTTCCCTATCTACTCAGCAATTCTCATGTTTATGCTTAAGAGTATAATTCAGCTTGATACTTAACCAGTGTGTCCAGTCTTTTGACACTGGGACATGATGTTACTGTCTACAAAGTTCGCACTGAAGAACCACACAATCTTTAACAAAACGTGCTCCCCTCCCCGAATTCGATGTTTATTTGAAGGCAGGATCTCAAAATGTAGACCAGGATGCCCTTGAATTTAGAGATCCACTGGCCTTCTGCCTCCTGAGTTCTGGGATTAATGATGTGTGCCAGCATGTCAGGAAAAACTTTGTGTTTTAAATAAGGTTATGATTTTGTAGCTCCTTGTGGCCACCCCACCAGCTGCAAATTGACACACTTAGAAGACAGGAGCTAATTCTCCTAGGATAGGTGAGAAGTCGAAGGCTCAGACACCATAGGAACGTTAGTGCTGCCACTAGACCTCAGGTGTGGGCCTCTCTCCACTGAAGACACATTCACTTTCTCTAGGAGACATGGCAGTCACTAAGGTTGTATGGGCTTTGACACTCAGTTGAAGTCTCTGAATATACCCCTTAGATTCTTGAGGCTCTGTTTTCCCATGTAGCAAAAATCAAAACAGTTGGGGTTGAAGAGATGGCTTAACAGTTAGGAGCACTGGCTGTTCTTCCACAGGACCCACATGGTGTCTCACATCTACCTGGAACTCCAGTCCTGAGGATCTGATATGTTTTTCAGGCCTCTAGGCACTGAACTCATGTGATGCTAAACACCCATACAAGTAGACCAAAGCAGTTGGTAATGACTCTGACGGGAGGGCTGTGTAAGGCAGGTCTCGGTTCATCTGGAAAGAGGGCTGGGATCTATTGGTAGTGTCTGCCATGCACACCAGAAGGCAAAGTAGCCAGCATTGCCTCCAGCTCTTTTGTGAAGTGGTGGCAAGGAAGGAGACTTCAAGATGGTTCCTCAGGTAAAGGTGCTTGCTGCCAAGACTGAGAACCTGAGTTCAATCCCAGGGCCCACAAGATAATGAGAACCAACTCCTTAAAGTTGTCCTCTGACCTTTCCACACTCACACTAGTGCACACCCATACTAAATAACTGGGAAAGAAGAGATGAAAGAAAGGAAGGAAGGAAGGAAGAACGAAAGTGTTTAAAAGTGACCAAAGCTTGGCTGGGGATATAGTTCAGGGTATAGCGCTTGCCCAGCATGTGAGGGAGGAGGAGGAGGGGATCGCGGTGTGCTGCTTACCCCTCTAATCCCTGTAGCCTTGAACTGAGGAAGCGAGGTAAGACCACCACTGCAGCTCAGGGCTAGCCTGGGTTACAGAGTGAGCTGTGCATCAAGACCCACAGAGAGTGGAGGATGGTGGCACGTGGCTGTTATGGAGGCACTAGGGAGATAGAGACAGGAAGATCAGAAGTTCAAGGTCATCCTCATCAGCACAAACCAACTCAAGGCCAGCCTGGATCAAAAGAAAGCCTGTATCAAAAATATAAAATGAACTGGGCGTGGGGCATATACTTTATCCCAGCACTTGGGAGGCAGAGGCAGGTGGATGGATCTCTGTGAGCAGGCCTGGCCTACATAGTAAGTTCTAGGCCAGCCACAGCTATGTAGTGAGACCCTGTCTGAAAAAATAGAAACAAAGTTTAAACTGGGGACCAACCAGACACCTTAGTGCAGCAGTCCCCAAGGGTTCTGTGTGGGAAATGGCAACAGCACCTAGCCTGTTTCGGATGGATCTGCAAGACAGCACAGTGATCCAGCCCCCTGGTGGCATATATGCTTGTTCACCAGAGGTCACACTCACTGTGGTCAGTTATAGAGGAAACTGGAGATTCCTTTTTATTTTGAGGTAAGGGCACCTTTCAGCTGTCTCAAGCTGTCCTCTGACCTCCACATAGGGGTGCATGCCAGCACTCCACAATCTCCCTCACAGTAAATAAATAAAATATAAAGTAAATAAATTTGCCCGAGCTATGCATAGTGGGTCATACATGTAATCCTTGCACTTGAGAGTCTGAGGGAGGAGTATGAAAAGTTTGAGGTTAACCTGGGCTATGTAATGACTTAAAGCCAGTATGATAGATATAGCAAAGTCCTACTACCCTACCCAGAAAAAAAGATATGCTGGGCATGGTGGCACACACCTTTAACTCCAGAACTAGGCAGCCAGAAGCAGGTGAACCTCTGTGAGCTTGAGGCCAGACTGGTCTACATGCCAAATTCCAGGCCAGCCAATACTACAAAGTGAAACCTTGTCTCCAAAAATAAAGCCCATATCAAACAGTATAAAGATGGTGGCTGAAGGGCTGGAGAGGCATCTTAGCAGTTAGTTTCCACACAACAAGCCACAGCTGTATCTCTAGTTTCAGTGTATCCACTGCCTTCTTCTGGCCTCTAGAGCCCCTGCCAGGCACCAGGTATATACACAAACATGCATATAGTCAACACACACATATTATAAATAAATCTTAAAAATCAAATGTTTGAGGCCAGGCACTTGGGAGGCAGAGGCAGGTAGATCTCAGTGAGTTTGAGGCCAGCCTGGTATACAAAGTGATTTTCAAGACAGCCAGGACTGTTATAGAGAGAAACTCTCTCTCGTAAATCCAACCAACCAACCAACCAGCCAGCCAGCCAACCAACCAACCAACTAACCAAACAAACAAACAAGCAAACAAAAACAAAGTTTTGATGGAGGTGTTGAGGTCTTGGGACCGGAGTTTAACCCAAGCATTCACGTAGAGGTGGATGGAAAGAACGGACCCCACAACATTGTCCCCTTACCTTCACAAACACCTGCTGCAGCACACGCATGCCCATCATAACCTCACACACGCTAACAAAGTTAAGTTTTTACAAGTGGTTGGTGAGGGAGTTGCTGATCTCCGCCAACCATGTGCGAGTGGTGCCAGCACACATTGCCCAGCTGTGTATCCTCAGATCTGCTCCCTAAATTCTTGGACTCCAGGCCACACTGTTGAACCTCAGATTATGGGTGCAGCAACCTGAGGAAGAATTTAAAGCCCTATGTTAGGGCAACTGGGAAGCATTCTGAGATCAGTTAGTAAAGTCTGCTATGGGCTTAGTTGTGAGAAGTGGAAGTAGATTTGTAAGATTCATGCCTCAGCAGCATTATTTACAACCATCCCATGAGTACTGACTTCACACACAACTGGTTCTCTCCTTTTGCCTTGGGGGCCCCAGGTATTGAACTCAGGTTGTTGGGCTTGATGGCAAGAGCCTTGACTTGTTGCACCTTCTCCTGGTCCTGGTTCCTGACCTTGAACTTCTGAGTCTCCACTCTTCACAAACTGGGATTTACAGGCTTGTATTAGCATGCCCAGTTTGAGTGGAACTGGGAATCCATTCCAGGCTTTGTTACATGCCAAGAAGCATCCCCCACCCCCAGGCTGAGCTGCATACCCTGCCCTTGGGGTAGCTTCTGAAGTCTTTGGTTACCTCCCCCATGCTTGGAGGCAGATGTGCTCCACCAGGCCCAGCTGCCTTTCAGTCTCTGAAAGGTTGACACAAGACGGGGTGTAGTTCAGGGGCAGGGTACTTGCCTCACATGAGCAAGGCTCTGGGCATCTTGAGTACAATAGGGTGAGGGAAAGGGTGTCATAGAGCATCAGTTCTGATCTCCAATTAGCTGAGAGTGGCTACCTACAGTCATCTGCTCAGAGTCCAAAGCCACATTAGTCTCTGGGGGAACATGTTCTGCATCGATTAAATCCTGGGCTTAGTAGTAATGTCTGTCATGGGCACTGCAAGGTTCCTAACATTCACTCTCCCTCCCTCCCTCTCTTTCAAGATCTCTCTCTCTCTCTCCCTCACTCTCTCCCTTTCCAAGACAGGCTTTCTCTGTATAGCCCTGGCATCCTGGAACTCACTCTGTAGACCAGGCTGGCCTTAGGCTCAGAGATGAGCATGCCTCTGCCTCCTGAGTTCCAGGATTAAAGATGTGTACAAACATGCCGATTCAGCTCCCTAATTTTATCTATCTATCTATCAATCATCTATCTATCTATCTATCTATCTATCTATCTATCTATCTATCTATGTATCTATCTATCTTTATGTTTTTCGAGGCAGGGTTTCTCTGTGTAGCTTTGGAGCCTGCTCTGGAACTAGCTCTGTAGACCAGGCTGACCTCAAACTCACAGAGACCTGCCTGCCTCTGCCTCCCAAATGCTGGGATTAAAGGCGTGCGCTGCCACTGCCTGGTTTAGGGTTTCCTAATTTTAATACTATATTGATAGCACAGCCTGTGGTTTGTTTTCTTAGGACTGGAATTAGACTCGGGACTCACACATACTAGAAAGGCAACTTTGCCACCTAGTCCTAACCCCAGCTTTCTCATGAGAAACTTTCAGAAATTCTCCCAACATAGAACATTATGAAGGTATTTTCTGCACTGATCACGTGAGAAAACGGAGTCTCAGTGAAACAGGGATGGCCCCAGGTGAAGTGGCAGAGCAGAAGCTCAAACCCAGAGCCTGTGAGATAAAGATGCCTGCTGCCACGCTGAGGACCTGCGCTCGATCCCTGGAATCCACAAACTGGAAGGGCAGAGCCAAATCCTGCAAGTCGTCCTCTGACCTCCACACACACAAATAAACAAATTTAAAAGTGTAATAAAAATTCAAATCTAGGATCAAAGAATAAAAAATCAATACTAATAACGAGAGCCACAGTGGCACAACTGCGGCCGAGCACATGCTCGGCATGCACACGGCCCTGCACAGAGCCCCAGCACTACAGAAACAAGCTCAACAAAGCAGAAACAGCGAACCCAGACTGGCACGGCAGCCCTCAGCTGTAGTTCCCAGGACCTTGGAACTCGACACAGAATCAAACCTGCCTTAAAAACAAAACTCAATAAGAAGACAATCCAACATCCAGCACAGCAAGCAGCACTGAATGCCTATTTACTCGCTGCAAGTATTGCTTCGGAGCATAGGACATCGCGTGTGCTAGGCACGCTGTCTTTAACCTACATCCTAGTTTTTGGAGCCTCACTGTGTGTCAGGCATTGAGCATGTGGAATGTGGATTTTTGTTTTATTTTGAGACAGGGTCTCATTATGTAGCCCCACTGTCCCGGAACTCCCTCCGGTAGACCAGGCTGGCCTTAAACTCAGAGATCTGCCTGCCTCTCCTTCTGAGTGCTGGGATTAAGAGGCCTATGCCACCATGCCCTCAGCACTATACGGAAAATGGAGACCACCTGCCCCATTTCTCAGATGGAGAAACCAAGGCCAGAGGTAATGGTTTAGTGTTTGCTGTGGAGCCTATCTTAGATAGGCTTGTGTGTGTGTGTACTCCTGTGTGGAGGCCAGGGGACAACTTTTGGATGTTATTTTCTTCCACCATGTGTGTCCTAGGGATGGAACTCAGGTTGACACAAACGGTGGCAAGTACCCACTGAGCCATATTGCCAGCTCCAAGTCAGCAGCTGACCCCTGACTTACTGAGCCCCGAGTGTGGAGTTACCTACATCTGTGCCCCCCATCACGGTAGGGGTACCAGGGTGTGCTAGTTCTGTGGGTTTGCTGCCAGCCTGCTCACTTTAGCGCTTCTCCCTCCTCTCCGTTTGAGCTTAGCTGGGCAGGGCCTGGTGTTCCTTTCACAGCTGAACCTACTGAGCCGCCTAAGCCGATAATGGGGATCGGATTGGCAGAAGCCACACCCGGCCTGTCCTGTAGTAACTGCAGCCTGAGTTGGTGGCACCACAGTGTTGGAAGGACCTTGAGGACTGGCCCAGGACTGACTGAGCAGGACTTCTCCCCATCCCTTCCTGGCCCCTCCTATGGGTCTGTCTTTCTCTCTTGGCTTACCCTTTGCCCTCACTCTTTCTCATTTCCACTGCACCCCCAGCACCACCACACACAGCTGAGGTAGGGATTTGTCAAAAACACATCTGAAGTCACTTGCTCCTCAGACCCTCTTGGCCTCCAGCTGAGCCTCTGGGCTCCAATCACAGTGACAGATGCCTGGATACTGGTGACAATAGGGCATTGAGTGGCTATCTGTGCAGGCAAGTCGGGCCACCACGTGGTGCAGACTGAGCCTCCTATTTCTGAACCCTTTTCCTTCTACTTCTGCTAGGGGCCTCACCATTTCCATCCCCCTCACTTCCTCCTTCTTCCCACCACCACCACCCATGGGAATTCCAGGTCTTCAAGGGGCTCCAGGCCCTCCTGTAACCTCTGACCACACCCTCTTCTCTTTTGCGCATTCTTTTCAAGCAGAACAACAGAGGAGGGGGAGGTCAGGGGAGTGCTATATTGTTGTTGGGGTTCTGAGAGTCCCAAGGAGGCCACACTCCTGTTCTCAGATCTGAATGAGCACCTTGAGACCCAGAGATGGTAAGGAACCAGCCTGAGGTCACACAGCACTATGACCCCGTCTTAGGAAGGCATTGGGGAGGAGGTGGTCCGGTCTGGGGTCCAAGAGAGAGGAGGCCCAGGATGGACTACTGAGCTTCCCGACCCGCACTGTACTACCCTCGACTCGAAAAAGAGGCCGGGAACAACACTTGTTTTGCAGAGACACACAGGGAGAGATCTCTGAAGAGCAGAAAAGGTAGGCTGGGCGCGGGGACCAGACAAAGGACGCGCGGCGGCGCGGGGAGCTAGTCGCTCAGGGAGGCGGGGGTGGAGCCAGGGTGCGGTGAGCACTGGCCAGCCCCGCCCCGGGACACGCCCGGGTTACCGGGTGGAGGTCCGAGGGCTCGCTCCAGGCCAGGTCCTGGGGGCCTCGGGGCGGGGCCTGAATGGGCGTGGCAGGCAGGGCGTGGCACGTCGGGCGGGGCCGTGAGTTCGGGAGCTGACCAGCTCCGAGACTGCTGAAAGCGAACGCGCGCCGGCCGAGCGGCGAGAGTTGCGGGCGCGTTCAAGGTCACCCCGAGGCCCTGAGCCCTGGCCCGGGGAGGGTGCGTGCAGCAGGCCCGATGGGATGCTGCTGCAGCCCCTCACCCCCTCACCTGGAGGCAGTGGCTAGGGAACGGGAAACCCCTCTCTTGTCCGCTCACCCCACCCCCCCCACAGCCCCGAGGCCCCGCGCAAGGCTATGGCCCGCGAAGAAGGGCGGAGAGACAAAGAGACCACGGCGGTGGCAGCGAGGCCTCGGGGCGCCCCCTCCTCTCTCCTCCCCGCTTGCCGCAAGGTCGACGGGGCTCGAGGACGAAGATGCCCGCCTCTCGGGCGCGGCTGGGGCCCGGGGTAGCGCAATCCGATTACACCCCGTCTCTCCATCTTCCCTCCCCCACCCCCAAAATAAAAAGCTCTCGGAGAATGCCGTGAGGCCTTTGCCCGGACCAACAGAAGGCCACCGCGGCCCGCGTCCTCCTGGGCGGCCTACGGGTCTGGGCCTGGGATGCTGGAAACATCCTCCGCGCCGCGGCCCCTCCCCCACAGTCTTCCTGTGAGGGGCCATCTCGACCCCGGGGTAGCTGAGGGCACCCGCACACAGCCCAGTTCGCCAATCCTCTCAGACCAGGCTCTGTCCCCCAGAACTCCGGATGCGACTCTAACCACTCTCAGGCCAGATGAACGGTCCTACCCCCCCCTCAGGCCTAGCTAGGCCTGGTCCTACCCCCCCACCGCGTCTCCGTGGAGCCAGACTCAGCTCCTCCCTCTCGTGTTCGTCTCGCAGCGACAAGGGAGTACCTACAGTGACCATTCTTGTGTGCCCGGCGGGCGCGGTCCGTATCGAGGGCGGCTCCGGGGTTCGTGCACTCCTGGGGGGGGCGCCCGGTGCTCACGCCGGGGTCCCTCCCGGGCGTCTGCGGTTGCGGACGCTGCAGAGACGGAGATGGAGGCGGCGGCGCACTCAAGGGCCGGGACCCGAGCCTGGGGATGCGCGCGCCGACGGTCGGGTCCCCAGTGGCAGGTGGACTGAGGGAGCGGGCGCGCGATGGAGGATGCCCAGTGCGCGGCCCCGCGGGGCCCGGAGAGGTCGCCCTTCTCAACTAAGATCTCGGCAGTTTTGCGTTCTGCGGTGGGCCCTCGGTCCGGCCTGTCCCGTGCCGGGTGCCGGGTGTTGGGTCAGCTCCTTTCGCCCGCCCGCCCTCCCTCCCTCCGGCCCGCGCTGCGCGCTCCGCGCTCTGGGTCGCACCGCCGCCGCCCCCAGCCCTTTATAGCGGCAGCTGCCAGCGCCGACGTCGCTCATTGGCTGGGAGGGCGGGTCCCCGCCTCCTCCCGGCTCCCGACGGCGCGGCAGGTGGAAGCGAGTGCGCGCTGGCCGGACTCAGCACGCCGAGAATGAATATGCTGAGGCCTCAGATTTTGGCTCCCTCGTGCCTGTGGACCCTGAGTTCTGTTTTGACACCGTTCTCGAGTACTCCTTGAGTTTTGCAGACAAAATGGGTTCCCCTCTTCGGACCAGCACCTAACTCTGAAGTGGTAAAGACAGTTTTCCGTGGCCTAAACACAACCAGAAGAAGGTTGGGAAGGGACAAAAGACCCAGACCCAGGATGCTAGATCCGAGGTGAATAGATTTCATCTCCACATGACCTCTGGTGATATTAGAAACAATACTAGGTGTGGTGAGCTAGGAAGATCGTTGGTAATTTGAGAAAGACTCTAAACTGACCTGGGTTACATAGCAAGCTCCAGGCTGCTTAGAAAGATTTTGTTTCTTTAGAAAGTGAAGAAAAAAAGGCAGTAAAACGGAAAGAAAAAATAGATGGGCACAATGGCACATGCTTGTAAGGCCAGCTTTGGGAGTTAGAGAGTCAGGGGAATCGGGAGTTCAAGTCCAGCCTGGGCTACATGAGACCCTTTCTCAAAAAATAAAATAAAACAAAATAAAAGGAGAGATAGCTCAGCAGAAAAGATTCTTGCCATGCAGGCCTGGAAATCTGAGGGCTTTTGTGTTTTGTTTTTGGAGACAGGGTTTCTCTGTTTAGTCCTGGATCTCATTTGATATACCAGGGTGGCCTCAAACTCAGAAATCCATCTGCTTCTGAACTTAAGTGCTGGGATTAAAGTCATTGCTACCATGCTGGGCAGCAACCTGAGCTTGATTCTTGGAACCCATTTAAAGGGAAGGAGAGAGCCAACTCCACAAAGTTGTCATCTGACCTCCAAACACTCACCCATGCATGATACACACAAACACAAACACACACTAATAGTAATAATAATTTTAAAAATGGGTTGGGGATATGGTTCAGTTACTAGCATGCATGAAGCCTGGGGTACATCCCTCATACTACATAAATTTGGCATGATGCTGAAAACCTGTAATCCTAACACCTGAGATGCTGAGACAAAGGGTCACATATTCAAGGTCATCATCAGCTACATAGTGAATTCCAAGTCAACCTGAGCTACAGAGACCTTCTCTCAAAACAAACAAAAACCAAACAAGAACAGCAACAGAAAAAAAGAAAGAAAAGGAAAAGCAGAAGTAATTAAGCAGTTAAGGAGGTCTTACTGTATCCACTGTGGAAGGAAACTAGACCTTGTGGGTGTTGAGTGCACCAAGTACTCTAGGGTTCAGACCGTGGGCGCTGGCAACCCCTCTGGCAGGGAAACGCCACGCTGCTCCAAAGCAGGTGAAGAGGTTTGTGCTAAGACTTCTAGACCATCGACCCCCATTAGAGTCATACAACCTCTAGTCACAAAACCATAGATAAGGAAAGTCTCTGAACTTGGGCAAGCAAGGCTTTGCAGGCCTACTGGTTAATACCTGGCTTTCTGAGAGTGTGACTGGTTGTCCTGTGGAAGCACGCCCCTTCTTAGGAGATGGAGCGGCAACACTTCCTTTAATGTTTACTGGGGGGCTCGAGCAAGGCTTCAGCACCACAGACAGCGGTCTGATCAAGTGGAAAGGCTCTGCTAGCGGAAGACCCGATTCTCTAACCCGAGAGTCACTGTGTCCAGCCTAATCACTTTTTTAAATTAACATTGAACGTGTGTGTGTGTAGGTCAGAGGGAGAACAATTTTTAGGATTCATGTCTCGTCTTCCACCATATGGGCCCCAGGAATCGAACTTACGTCGCCAGTCTTGGGGGCAGGCACCTTACCCATGAGCCGTCTCCGCGGCCCTATTCTTCATGATCGGGCTTGTCAAGAGTGCGAATCAGTCTGATTTAACCAATCAAGAATGACTCTCGAAAGACCCAATTGCAAGATGCCCTGGAGATTGAGCCAATGAGAGAGCATACGATGAAGGTGCTGCCGCGCAGAAAGAGGCGGGCCAATCAGAGTGGCCCACACAGAAGGGGCGGTGGCAGAGCAGGCTCCCAAGTGGCTCCTCTGGGGTTTGTGGAGCAACTCGGCTGCCGATGCAGGACCCACCACCATAAATGTTGCCCCCACTCCCGCGCTCTGCCCCCGCGTTCCCTTCGGCTGGGAGTTTCTCTGCTGCCAGGCTACTTCCTGGGGCAAAGGCCGCACCGCGGTTTCCATGGAAACCGTCTGCTCCTATTGAGCGAATAAGAGAAAGGGCTCTTAGAGCGCTTAGACCAGCCCCTCAGTTCTGCACCACGCTGATGTAGACCCGAGTCCCAAGCGGGAATTGAGTCTTGTTGCCACCCCATCAGGACCAATCTGCGCGTGGGGATGCAAGGCTCCCAGGGGCACGTGTCAGAGCTCGCGGCTGTGTTCCCTTGGGTCACGTGGCAGAAACCACCCCAGGTCCGTAGGCTCATGCACCACCTGGTGGTGGCTCCTCCTTCCCCACGAATCTCCCTGCACGCAACGGGGCCAGGTCCTGTTCCAGGAACATACCTAGCCATCCTCCCATTCTGGGATTCTCTGTCACTCTGACACAAGAGCAAAAGACACCTCCTCAGGGAAGTCTCCCCTAAAACCCCTAACCCAACCCATCACTCCATTTTCTGTCCAGTACTTGTTTCCAGTGTAGAAGCCTCATTTGGGTGTTCCCAAATGTGTTCAATAATTTAGCTCCTCCCACAGTCCTCTGGGCCAGGAATCAACATTCTGAGACATGGGAAGTGTGGGCATCAGGATTCTGGTACCCCACACCCACCCTGTGGGAGCAGAGGCTAACAAAGGTTCCTGTGTGCTATCCAAGCAAGGGCAGTCACCCCCAACCTAAGTCTTGGGTCAGGAGAGCAGGTTAATTGGTCACAAAGGGGTGCCCAGCCCCCACAAGTATTCAGGCCTAGGGGAAGGGCATCTTCTTTTTCACTTTAATCTCATTCTGTGTTCTTGACACAGTTCAGCAGTGTCGTCCCAGGTGCCAGCTCCATGGGAGGGACGTGAAGGGACAGGCACCTGCCCAGGGGGAGTGGGGAACACCTCCTTCCGGCCTGCGGTTGGGGCAGCCCCAGTGGCTGTCTTGGGCATGATGTCCAAGAGTACAAATAAATAGAGGCTGAGGTCCGTGGGAGCAGGCAGGTCAGGTAGGCTTGTGGTCCGGGTGGCTTTTGAGCGTGTGGAACTTGACGCTGTCCAGCTTCTCGAAGCGCTTCCCACAGCGCTCACAAGTGAAGTTGTACTGCACCTCTGCCGTGTGCTTCTTCATGTGCCAGTTGAGCGATGCACGCTGCCTGCACTGGTATCCGCAAATCTCGCACCTGAATGGTTCAGGGGCGGGTCACCTGAGACTCCCCTGTGACCAGATCAGGTCCCTCCCTCCCTAGCACCCCAACACTCACTGCAGGGGCGTCTCTCCTGTGTGCGTGCGCCGGTGCACCTCCAGATGGTTCTTCCTCTTGAAAGACTTGCCGCAGGTCTCACAAGTGAACTCTCGGATGCCTAGGGGTGGCAACAGCCTCAGGAAACTGCCCAGTAGAGGTGACTGCAAGGTGCAAGCTCCCCTACCCCATCCCAACCCTGAGAACTGTGTCTGCTGGAGTCACAACAGGTAAGAGGACTGCAGTTCCTGACACAGGGTGTCAACTGCTAAGATGAGCTCCCATGTGACCCGCGTTGGGACTTGGGCCAACTGCACATGAAAACAGTACCGGGTATAGGTAAGGATGTGGGATTTCACTGTGCAGCCCAGGCCTCCAGAATGCTGGGATTTACACATGTGCACTACACCTGGCCTGTGGGTGCCAGCTGGCAGGGCCTGACCTGAATGGATGATCATATGGCGCCGCAGGTGGTTGGATAAATAAAACTTCTTGCCACAGCCAGGGTGAGGGCACACTTTGGTCTTCCCTTTTCGGTGCACCAGGTTGACGTGGTTCTAGGGGTGAGAGGGGCAGGAGTGGTACCATGGGCCCACCTGGGGGTTATTAAAGTGGAAAGACATGCAGGTAGCCGGGACATTAGTCACAGTCAGCCTAGACAAGAAGGTAGAAAAGGCATTCCAGTATCCAACTTGGACAGGAGCACTGGAGTCAAAGATCAGCTTTATCAATCCCAGCTCTGGGCTCCAATTAACCTTGGCAGGCTCCGGCTGCTAGCTCAATACACACAGAGGAAACTGAGGCTCCAGAGGCACAATGGCTGAAGCCTCACAGGTACTACACTGCCCCTGGGGAACTTGATTCTTTGTTATTTCATTCTTTAACCCATGAGGATAGCCTGGGAGCTTAATACATGCTCAGAAAATTCAACAGTCTACTGGTGCTGCCTTCTGTGTGGAGAGCTGAGGAAACCCTTGTTTGCCCCTGGGGTATATCATTGTGAAGGTAAACTACAGGAAAAGAGTTCTAGTTGTATAAGGATCTGGGGCTCCCATGTATGGCTGACCCCTGGGACTTCAGTGGTCTTCCTGTGGAAGACTAAGAGGGTGGTCTGGGATGCTGGTAAGACCAGGCGGCTGTGTCTGATGTCTGCAGAAAGAGAGAGAGGGCTGAGAAAGCCAGATGTCCAGCAAGGCCAGCCGGGACGAGATGGGTTCCTGGACGCAGGCCCTGTGCCACTGACACCCAGTAGAGCCACATGCAACCACAGGACCCAGGCCAGCTGGACTTAGCAACAGGCCTGCCTGGGGGTGGCCTCACCTGGAAGCTGCTGAGAGCCACATACACCTGGCTGCAGCCCTCATAGGGACAGTGGAACATCTCCAGCAGGCCATCAGCATCCATCACCCGTGACCGCTTGCTCCGCCGTCTCCTAGAGAGGAAGGAGCTTGTAGCATCAGGGTGTCAGTCCCCAGTGGGCTATAAGCCTTTAGCTGTTCCTTACCCTTGGTCCCACCCATCCATCCTAGCACCCACTTCTCGGGCTCCTTGGGAATCTCATAGATGATAGCTGACATGTCACTGCTGTCCAATTCCTCTCCATCCACATCTGCTTCTGCTTCTGTATTCTCTGTCAGCTCTGGGGCCACCGAATCCTCTTTCTCCTCCTTGAGCATATACAGGTCCTCCTTCTCTATGGGGTTACACGAGGCGGTGTCTGTGGGAATAAGGCTGTCAAGGAGCTCACTTTGAGCTCCTTTCCCTCTGCCATCCCTCCCAACCCCTGCCAGAGGCCACAGTGGCACCCCAGACCTTTCTTGGTCTCAATGCTGGCTATGGAGGTGGTGTCCACGGTGCTATGCTGGGTGCCCTCAGGCTCCGTTTGTGTATAGGCTGCCACACCTTCCATCATGGCACAGGGTACCTCCTCACCCAGACCACTGCTGGGAGTGCCACTGCCAGTAGTCACATTGAGGTGGATGCCCTCGGCTGTGAGGGTGTCATAGCCAGGACCAGCAATGATGATCACCTGGGAGCCAGGCACCATGCCTGACACTGGGCAGCTGGCCACCACCTCACCAAGTGCCTCCTGGGGCATGTTCTCAAAGAGGGTACTGGGGCCGGTGCCCATTTGCATGGG
This sequence comes from Dicrostonyx torquatus, assembly GCA_028555095.1. Classification (NCBI taxonomy): domain Eukaryota; kingdom Metazoa; phylum Chordata; class Mammalia; order Rodentia; family Cricetidae; genus Dicrostonyx; species Dicrostonyx torquatus. The sequence goes on from JAQHUG010000150.1 coordinate 1,758,340, forward strand.
CACTGGCACACACACCACCGTCTCCAGGGCTTCGGGCCCACTTCCTGCAGGGTTTTGGCACAGAGGGGTGCCCTGCTCAGCCAGGCTCTCCACATGATGGACATCAAAGGGTATGTGAACTCCTTCCTGAGTGATCAGTCCACTGCTGCCTGTAGGGCTGGCAGGGGTGACTGCAGCAGCAGCTGAGGCTTTGGCCAGTTGGGCATCAGGAGGCTCATCCGAGTCAGAGCTGGAGCTAGAGCTGGATGAGTCAGAGCTGCCAGCCACCAGGCCATCGCCCACTGCAGAGACAAAAGGGGACAGTTATTAGCTGGGGAGATGGCTCACACTGAAGTGCTTGTTTTTAACAAGTACAAGGACCTGAGTTCCATCCCCAGAATCCATGTCAAATACCATGTATGGCAGCTAGGAAGAGTACTTACTACTATTAGAGAGGACCAGGTTCAGTTCCCAGCACCTAGGTGGTGGCTCAATCCAGCCTGTAACACCCGCTGAAGGGGGTCTGACACTCTCTTCTGGCCTCCATGAGTACTGCACACATGTAGTGTATTTATATACATGCAGGCAAAACACCCATACACATAAAAATAAGTCTTTAAGTTCCTGTGTGTGGACTGGTGAGATGGTTTGGTGGTTAAAGGTACTTGCCATGCAAGCCTGGTTACCTGAGTTTGGTTCCTGGAACCCATGTGTGGTGATCTCAATGATAAAAGTTCCCATAGGCTCAGGCATTTGAAAACTTGATCCCCAGTTGCTGGCACTGTTTGGGGGAAGTTTAAGCTGTGTAACCTTGCTGAAAGAAGTGCATCACTAGGGGCAGGACCTGAGGTGTGTTTTCATTTGCTCTCTCTGCTTGCATTTGTAGTTATTAGCTTGGCTTCCTGCTCTGCAGCCATGCTTTATAACCAGATGGACTCTTACACCCCGGGAACCAAAAGCCAGAATAAATTCTTTCTTTTGGTCATGGTGTTTTATCATGGCAACAAAACAGTAACTAATACACTATATGTAGGTGGAAAGAGAAAGTTGTCCTCTGACCTCCACATATGCTCCGTGGCCTCATGTTCCCAGAAACCTCCCACAAGCCACAGTCATCACACACACATGCTACATACACAGTCCAATAACATGCTACATACATCACACTAATAACAAGTAAAACAATTTTAAAATGTCAGGTCAGGCGTAGTGGTACACATTTGTAGGTTCCGCACCCCCTGGCACTGGTGAGGCAGAGATACAAGGACCCCTGGGGTTCACTGATCAGACAGTCTAGACTAAATAGTGAGCTTCAGGTCAGTGAGGAAGCCTGTTTCAAAGGAGGTAGATGACAATTTTGAGGATGACACCCAAGGTTATCCACTGGCCTCCACATACACACACACTAGTGAAAACATACATACATCTGGGGGAGGGGGTGCAGTTAATGGTGGCGGTAGTAGCAGCAGCTGGAATCTATGTATTACCAGGAACTAGGAACTGTGATTTCCAGGTCCAAAGCCAGTGGTCCCTTCTAGGTCCCTGTATACCTGACTTGGCTAGCTATACTCAATCACTAGTCTCTTTTCAAGCCTCTCACATTGTTCTTCCCTGGCCTCTCTTGCTTGCTTTTTTGCTGTTTTGAGATAGGGTTGCACTATGTATCCTTTGCTGGGGATATATATGTATCACAGAGATCCACCTGCCTCTGTTTCTAAAGTGTGGGGATCAAAGGCGTGCGCCACCACACCCAGCATTAGCACTCTCTGATTCTCACACTAATTTGATTCATGTCAAATGCTATCATCTCAATTAATTCCATAGGATTCAGAAACAATCTAGAGTAAGCTTCTGTAAGGGCTCTGTCACAAGACTCGGTCCACTTCTGATGCCCGTGGAAAACCCTGGTCCACCCTGTGTGTCCAAGGTATCAGCTAGGAATTCCCATGATGCCATTCTCAGGTGCCATGACTTGCTGGGATGACTTATGGAACTTTAGAAAGTTCTCCCTTTGGTCTGCTTACGATCACAACTTTATCACGAGGTTGTAATTTATCAATGGTCAGAAGAAGTCAACACTGGAGTCATAGTACCTGGTTCCTGGTGACAGGTTTCAGCTTCTGCACTTCTCCGAGTGTGCCTCCCTCTCAGCACCATCAAGTATCCACCCCAGAGCTGTACACTCACTGCTCACAAGCCTGGGTGTGCATGGGTGGAGGCCAGTGGTGGTGGACATCTGCTGTCTCCCTCAATCTCTCTCCCTTTTTATTTTACATTTCTCACATTTACTTATTTGCAGGTAGGGGCACCATGTTGTCCATGTATGGAGGCCAGAGGATTACTTGCACGAGTTAGCTCTTTCCTTCCACCATGTGGGTCCCAAAGACAGAACTCAGATCATCTGGCTTGGCAACAAACACCTTTACCTGCTGGGCTATCTCACTGGCTGGCACTCAGCTTTTCTACAGGTGCTGGGGCCCCAAATTCATGTCTTCACGCTTGAACAGCAAGCATTTTACTGATTAAGCCATCTCCTCAGCCTCAGAAGAGCTCTCATGACCAAATGTTCAGCTGCTCTCTGAAGGGAGGGTGTTAAGCTTACATCTTCCCTCTGTGTTTGGTCTTTTAGATGGCTAGTCCCCCACCCAGTAGCTATGTAGTTGTGGTACTCAGTGCTGTGGGATAATGTTTTTGTACACTGTCAAGATTTGTCACTCATATTGGTTTAATGAAATGCTAATTGGCCAATAGCCATGCAGGAAGTATAGGTGAGGAAACCAAACTAAGAGAATTCTGGGAAGAGAAAAGGCAGAGGTGCAGTCACCAGCCAGATGCAGAGGAAGCAAGGTGATAAAAGGTACCAAGCCATGTGGTTAAACACAGACAAGAATTATGGGTTAGTTTAAGTTGTAAAAACTAGTTAATAAGCCTAAGCTAATAGGCCAAACAGATTATAATCAATATAAGCCTCTGTGTGTTTCTTTGGGACTGAATGGCTGTGGGACCTGGTGGGACAGAAACTTCTGTTTACACCCCAGAATCACCTAACTAGCATAGATTTAGGGGTATTCCAAAGAGCTCCTTAAAGTGACTCCATATGAATTACAAAACCAGTACTATCAGGGGCTGCAAAAATGGCCCAGCTTAAGGTTAAAGGAGTACTTGCTGCTCTTCCAAAGGACTCAAGTTCCATTCGCAGGGAGCTCTCAACAGCCCTAGGAGATCTGATGCCCTCTCTGGGATGTGCACACACACGCAGGCAAGCACACACACATGCAATTAAGCAACTACTCAATATTTGACTAGTTTACAACAACAACAAACCTTCATTTAGGAAATTCTAAAGATTCTGGAAGTTTGTTCAGAGGGGATTGGTTCTAGAACTCCAAGCTGACATCAGCATTCTCAGAAACTCAAATCATGTGTATGAAATGCAGTATCTGGAGGCTACAGAGATGGCTTAGTGGGTAAAAATCGCTTGCAGCCAGGACTGAGGACCCCATGGTGCAAGGGTGAGCACCAATCCCTATTAAGTTGTCCTCTGATGTTCACTGACATCGACATTGGTGCCATGCCACACACAGTCCTCCCAACAAATGTAATAAAAATTAAATAATAAAATGCAAACCTTCATAGAAACTATACACACTTCTTTTGCCTTAAATAATCTGTAATACCTGATACAATACAAACTACTCTTTCTATACTGTATTGCTTCAGAAGCAAATAAACAAAAGAAAACAGAGGAAGGAAGGATTATGCATCTCAAAAAAAAAAAAAAAGGAATCAAAAAGAAAAGAGGCACCGGGTGGTGGTGGCGCACGCTTTTAATCCCAGCACTCAGAAGGCAGAGGCAGGCGGATCTTTGTGAGTTTGAGGCCAGCCTGGTCTACAAGAGCTAGTTCCAGCACAGGCTCCAAAGCTACAGAGAAACCCTGTCTCGAAAAACAAAAAACAAAAAAAGAAAGAAAAGAGGTTTGTTGTGTTGTGTTGGAAATGACCTCACATATGCTGACCTTGCCCCTATGTTCAGTTGGCTGACTCTGTACGCAGACAAAAGCATGGAGTATGGAACACGTGGACACAGAATACAGGCTGTATCTACTGTGTGTGTGTGTTTATGTGTCTGCATATGTGTGCACATGTGTATAGATATATGTGGAGGTCAAAAGCCAATTTTGGTACCTTTCTCAGTCACTTTCTACCTCCCTTATTCATTTATTTTTACTGTATATTTTGAATCAAGAGTCTCAGTATGTAGTACTGGCTGGCCCAGAACTTACTATGTAGACCAGGCTAGCCTTGAACTCACAGAGATCCACCTGCCATTGCCTTTCGAGTGCTGGGACATGTGCCATCATGTTTGGCTCACTTTATTCTTGGAGATGGAGAGTGTCTCTCCTTCAATTTAGAGTTCACCATTTTGGTTAAGACTGGTTGGTCAGTGAGCCCCAGGGAGTTCCTGTCAGGTCTCCCCACTGCTGGGATTACAGGGTATACCATGACACCTTGTTTTGATGCATGTGCTGGGAATTGACTTCGTGTTCTCATGATTGAATAGCAAGCACTTGACAGGCTCAGCCACCTCCCTACCCCTGAACTGAATGTTTCTATGACACCATAGGCTACACCAGTGGCCTGGTGGCTCTAGATATTTATGGGGAGCTGGGCTTCCCTACTGAGTCCTTGGTACTACATTCTCTGCTGCCTCCATCTCAGAATCCATTCAGTGCCACTGGGATCCTCCCCACTAGATTTTCTTCCAGCAGAGCCTGTGCTGCTCACAGGTGGCCCTGTCTCACAGGGTGGCAGGTCTACCCTTCCTGTAGCTCAAGCCAATGTCCTGGGGCTATACTTGACCTTCTCTCACACCCACTTCCAATCTGTCAGTAAAACCTGTTGGGGCTACATACAAAATCCACCCACCCACAGTCCAACTGCCTCTCTTCAATCCCTACAGATGCTGGTCATGGCCTCAGCATCCCTGCAACAGAGGCAGCTTGGTTCCCCAGCTCCTAAGGACCTGCTCATCACTTCCTGCCAAAGAGACAGGCCAGCTCTTCCTCCTATGCACACATACCCTGCTGGTCTGCATCTCCCATGCCCTACAACAGGTAGACACAGCCAACAGAGCAGCCAATATGGTTTCCCTTGGGCCAACCTTCCACCTTCCTGACCCTCCCATCCATCCTGGCAGGCCCAGGAGGAGGCTAGAGCCACAGCACGAAAAGAATCTGAGTTCTCAGGTTAGGGGTGTGTCGGCTCATCAACTTTCCCAGGGAGGCAGCCTGATCACCTGTCTCAAACAATCCCCTTTCCAGAATATTTGATGCACTTGCTTATTTTATTTATCACCTGCTTCTGCTCTAGAACAGAAATGCACAAAGGGGCCAGAGTAGTATTAATGGCTCAGTAGTTAAAAGCACGTACTGCTATTGCAGACATTCAGTCCCAACACCCATGTTAGGAAGCTTACTACCTGTAGCGCTAGCTCCAGGGGATCAAAGGCCTCTGGCCTCCTTGAGCACCTGCACTCATATGTGCACACGCATGAGCACACACAAAGGAGGGCCCTGGGCAGAGCACCCCTTCCACTCCCAGAAGGCCACCAGTAAGCCAAGGCCCAATATTTCAGTCAGGTATTTGTTACTAAACTCCACACACAAAGACCGAAGGGAATGGAGCCATGAGTGACTGGAACTTATGTTATTATGCTCAAAACAAACTGGCCATGCCATCGGGGACCATTACTGCTACGGCTCCAGAGCTTGGATCCCAGGGAGTACCTGCTGGCAGTTGTGTGAATGGTCTGCCTTCACAGCACCACTCTGGGCCCCAGAATTACTCTGGGGCCAGCCCAACTGGCACTGGGACTATTAACTAGGAAAACAGATCAAACGGGTAGATGAGTTTTGTTTTTAGCTTCTTAGTGACCCTTGGGGTATGGTTATGGCTTGGCTAAGTGTTCCCCAAAGGCTCCTGTTTTAAAGATATGGTTCCAAAAATGGCACCATTAGAAGGTGGGGGAGCCTTTAACAGGCAGGCTGAGCCCGAGGACTCAGGTCATAGGTGGGTCTTTAAGAAAACTGTGGGGCCTCAGCCCGCTCCAGTTTTCTCTGGCAGAAGCTGTGATGACTGGCACTTTCCTGCAGGCAGCCCCACTGTTGCTATCTTTAAGCATCAGGTTCCAATGGCACCAGAGACTCTGAGACCTAGGCAAGCCTTTCTTGTCCTAAGTGAGTTGTTCTGGGCATTCAGTATAGTGACAGAGAGCTGACTCACACAGGCATGGAGACCATCTTGATTGGATGCCGCAGGGTGGCTGGGAAGAGGAACAGGCCTTTCTGCCACTTATAACACCTCAGCCCCCAGTTACTCAGGAGACTGAGGCAGAAAGATCACTAGTTCAAGGCCTACTGGCATTATAAAATGAATTCAAGGTCAGCGTGGGAAACCTGGTGCTCCATCCCTGGCTCCAAAAAAGCTACAAGGGTAGAATGTTTGCCTGTCACCTGTAAGACTCTGAGTTCCACTCCAAGCACCAAACACAACAACAAACATCTGTTTGTGTCTGGACTTCACAGCTCCGGCAGAAGGTTCCCAGTCTGACTCTTGAGAGGCATGGGCCAAGTTAGGGAGAGGCACTTGGGGACAGGAGCAAAGCCACTTCCTTACCACTGCCTAGGCAGTCATGGCTAATGAATCACAGGGCTCACTCCCAAAAGCCCAATTATAGAGGTCAGTTTTGGCCTGGAATGACACCATCGTAGCCTAAGAAGTACCAGATAGACTAGTCCCAGTCTTCCTGGGCTTCCTCAAGGGCTCTACAGCAGGACAAATGACAGGGCTATGGGGAGAAGTCAGATGGCCCAGGGTAGGGCCTCCAGTGGGGCACACTGAGGGAGAAGTGGTAGGCTGAAGAGGACAGGGTGCTAGCCAAAAAGCACAGGATACCTGATCTGATAGTTTGAATGTCATCAGGCCCCCATAAGCTCATAGGGAGTGGCACTATCAGGATGTGTGGCTTTGTTGGAGTAGACATGACCTTGTTGAATGAAGTATGTTACTGTGGGGATGGGCTTTGAGGTCTCATATATGCTCAAGCCATGCCCAGTGTCTCAGTTCATTTCCTGCTGCCTTTGGATCAAGGTGTAGAACTCTTAGCTCCTTTTCCAGCAACGTATCTGCCTGCACAACACCATGTCCCACCATAATAATGGACTAAACCTCTGAACTATAAGCCACCCCAATTAAATGTTTTCCTTTGTAAGAGTTGCTGTGGCCATAGTGTCTCTTCACAGCAAAAGAAACCCTAACTAAGATACCTGCCCTCTGGAGACTAGCCAAGGCCCAGAGGGGTGGCCGTGGGTGTGGGGCCCACCAGGAGTACTTCTCATCTTAGCTTCCCTTCAGCCAGCTGGGATGCCACCTGCTTGGTGATGCCTGCCAGCACTGACATAGCTCTGATGACTGACCCCACCCTCAGGCCTGCCACAGCACTTGGCAACTGGCCCTATAGGCCTTGTCAGTCATGCCAAGTCCTGAGGTAGTTAGCATGCAGCATCCTCACTGCCCACACCAGGATGTACTCGGGCCTTCCTGAGAGTCTCTCTCAGACTCAGTGCGCAGCTAGCCCAATGTCACTTGTGTGGGATAGGTGAGAGAGGGGATAGTAAATGTGACAGATGTGGGGGTGGGGTGGGGTAGGGCAGGGACGACAGTGGAAAACAGAAGATCAAAGACAGGAAAGAAGCTTGAGTGTGGCCCAGGCTGTAATCCTAACTACTTGGGATGCTGAGGCAGGAGGATTTCAAGTTCAAATTCAAGATTTACTAGAGCTACAGAGAGTTCAAAGCCAGCTTGGGGAACTTGATGAAACCTTATCTCAAAAAAAAAAAAAAGAGGGCTGAAAGGGGCTGGCGAGATGGCTCAGAGGTTAAGAGTACTGAGTGCTCTTCCAGAGGACCAGGGATACAGCACCACTTCTGGCCCCCAAAGGCACTGTGATGCATAGACATACACAAGCAAAACAATAAAACACATAAACAAAAAGTGAAAAAAAACTTTAAGGGCTAAAAAAAGGGAGTGGGGGCTGAGGAGGTGTGGCTCAGTTGAAGACAATGTGCTTAGGATCTTTCAGTGAGAAGTTAAGGACATGGCCAAGTGGTAGACGCTGGCCTAGAATATACTAGTGAGAGGTCAGGTTTTGCGCGCACATCTGTAATCCCAGTACTTGGTACTCTGAGGTATTAGGGTTGTCCAAAACTCAAGACTAGCTTGGGCTATAAAGAAAGACCCTGACTTAAGAAAACAAAACATGATTGAATGTGGTGGCTCACACCTTAATTCCAGCACTCAGGAGGCAGAGGCAGGCAGATTAGTGTGAGTTCAAAGCCAACATGGTCTAAAATAGCAAGTTCCAGGCCAGCAAAAAATAAATGAAAAAAATGCATAAAATATTTTTAAAAAAAAACCAAAACCAGTAATTCAATTGATGAGAACAAAGGGGAATGAGAAGGGCGACACAGGGAAAGGGAGCTGAGAAAGCTGGAAGAAATGAAAAGGTTGTTAGTGCATAGGAGGTCAGCATTCTGCTCAGCTTGGCAGGGACTCAAAGGCTGCAAGTCTGCACAGGGCTTGGCCAGGCTACATCCTGGCTGAAACAGTTCTGACAGCTCCCTGAGGCTGAGGGCAGTCCAGGCTGGTCCACCTGGGAAGAGTGCAGAGGCACCATGCCTGCTATTCCTGATGTCCGTGCCCTGAAGACCCACCTTTGTCACTGTCAGGCTCTGAGTCACTTAGGGGCTTGAGTGGAGAGTGCAGGTCCTGGAAGTAGCGATGGCCAGCTTCACATTGCCACACAGCCGTTGTGTAAAGGCCAAAGGTAGGGTCAAGCTCAGCCAGGTGTGGCTCATATGGGCATCGGTGTTTGTGGTCCTCATACCAAATCACCACATTCTTCAGGCAGTTCACATTGCGCCTCCGCCCTGTAGACACAGGGTCCAGGTGGACATGAGCACAGGTGCTCTACTCCCCTGGACCCAACAGTTCCCACAGTCTGAGACAGCCTCTTGAATCCCACTCCCACTTAGCAGGAGATGAAACTGAGGATTGGAGAGGTGACACAACCTAGAGACAAGATCCTAGGATCCAGAGGTAGCCAGGTACTGTCCATGGCTGAGTGAAGTCATATAGATTATGGGGACTGGCACATACTAGAGGCAAAATAATTGTTAGCTGTTTCTTTTCCTTAAAAAAAAAAAAAAGGGCCTCAATATGTAGCCCAAGATAGCTTTGAACTCAAAGAGATCCGCCTGTTTCTGTCTCCCCAGTGCTGGGATTAAAGGTATGCGACACTGCCCAGCTTTTAGCTGGTTTTTTGGGGGGATTCAAGATGTGTGCCACCATACCCAGATGCTTAATAAAAATCTTCATCAATACCTCTGGGCTAGACCCACACAGTCCTGGGGTTCTCCCTGGAGTCATCGTGCTAACATCTACAGCCACAAGGGGGTGTCAGGAGAGCAGGGCATATCCCCTCTCAGCTCAAAAATCCACTGGCCACCACCTCAAAAGGGGAAAGAGAAAAGCAAGTGCCAAGGTGGCTAGCAAGACCATATACTATTGTCAGGTCCCACACCCTCCCTTTCATACTCCTCTACACTCCTTCCAGCCACATGGCCTCCTAGCTGTCCTTTAAATGAGCTAGGTAAAGCCGGGCGGTGGTGCGCACACCTTTAATCCCAGCACTCAGGAGGCAGAGGCAGGTGGATCTCTGTGAGTTCAAGACCAGCCTGGTCTACAAGAGCTAGTTCCAGGACAGGCTCCAAAGCTACAGAGAAACCCTGTCTTGAAAAACCAAAAAAAAAAAAGAGCTAGGTAAGGTCCTGCCTCGGCCTTTGCACAGGCTATACTCTATTCCTTCATATGACAGCCTCACTAAGTGTCTCCAGTCAGAGGTCACCCACAGGTGCCCTCCTCTAAGAAGCCACGCTCTTCCGAGTCATGCTAGCCAACTTTGGACTGTTCATGACAGCACCAAGAAGCTGCCTGTGGCTATCTATTCAGATATCACCTGTCTGTCTCCCCCACTTGAATGACAGCTCCACAAAGGCAGAAACACCATCAGTATTGCTTCCTTGGGGATGGCTAGGGCAAGAACTCACCAAATATGGTGAGGGTGCTAGAGGGCAGGAATGGCAGAGCCAAACAGCCTGAGTTCAGATCTTGGCTTTGTCACAATCTGGCTGGGCAGCTCTAAGTGAGTGGCCAGTGGAGAACCAGGATTCCACCTTTGGAGACTGCCACAGAGGCAGAAGGGGTAAAGAAGCCATAAGGGCACAGAGGAAGGCTAGGGTCTATGATAGTGTGATGGGGTAGGGCTGTCCTACACCTGTAGAGCTGGGAAGGAGAGGTATTTGGGCTGAGGGAGTGTGTCCAGGGTCTCCATCCTCATGACAACCACATCACTGACATTGACTTCAACAGCTGCTCCACTTCCAGCCTGGCACTACCTAACCCTTTGGGGTTGCACAGTAAAAATGGTTACTTGCCTCTGCCTCCAAGAACTCATGTGCCAAAGCTGTGAGTGGGAATGGTTAGGCCATGCCTGTAATCCCATCAGACAGGGTGATTTTGAGTTTTGAGGCTAGCCTGGGTTGCACAGTAAAACCAGTCAGAAAAAAAAAAAAAAGAAGTATGCCATCAAGATAGTTCAGTGGTAAGTAGCTGGCTACCAAGCCTGACCCACCTGAGTTAGATACTCAGGACCTATGTGGTAAAAAGCAAGAACCAAATTCCACAAGTTGTTCTGACTTTACACTTGTGATATGTACACACGTGTGCATGGACACAAATAAAATAATACATGTAATTTTTTTAAAATTGGAAGCTGGGATATGGCTTATATGTACAGAACTTACTCAGTGAGCACAGAGCCGTGGGTTCCATCACTAATATCACATGAACTGTACTTGCGGCACATACCTGTCAGCCTAGCACTGTGGGATAAAGACCATCTTCTGCTAGAGAATGAGCCTGAGCTCCACTGAGACCCATGTATCAAAAGAGGCAGAGCAGGGCTCATTGCCACCAGGTGGTTCTCTTAATCACCCAGCTGAGTGCCATAGAGACCCACAGCCTAATGATTTGGTAAGGCACTGAGGTCATGCTGGGTGCGGCCTCTTTAGATTCAGCCTACCCGGCACAACACACTCCGTGTCCAGCAGCAGGTAGGGCAGGGACTGGCTCTTCCACCTTCCAACCATGCCACAAAGGGACAGGGATGGTGACTGGGCTGCTTCTAGGCTATGCTCTGCACGTGCTCCCACCCTCCCCATGCTGCAGCTCCACTTACTTTTCTTCCGTTTTGGCTTTTTGGGGACTTGCTCCCAAGGCTTCCTGCAATACAGAGAGGCGGTGAGGGTGAATTTGGGGCCAAGCTGGGCCCAAGTCCTGATCTGGTAGAAAATGACAGCAGTTCATCTGCTCTGGGATGGAATCTGAATTTCTGCTGTCCTGTTCCCTTTCCAGCAGTCCTTGGTTTGGGTAACTGCCACTGGCAGCAGCCCTGAGTGGAGGCCTCTTACCATTACTTAGCTCAGAAAACACTAGCCCTCAGAAGGTCCCAGGCAGATGGGACGTGAGAGACCGGGAAGAATGCTAAGAGAGCTCCCTGACTCCTACCCCATGGGGCAAATGGCTTGTATTCAGAGTCAGTCTCTGTACCCACAAATTCCACCAACCATCAATTGATAACGTTAGTCAGAAGTGTGGGCGCACACCTGTCTCCCCAGCACTCAGAAGGCAGATGTGGGAGGATCATGAATTTGAGGGAAGTCTGGATTATATCAAGAAGTCAAGGCCATCTTACATCATATAGGGAAACCCTGTTTCAAGAAGTAAAATAAAGAAAAAAATAATAGAAAAAATATTGGAGCACATGCCTAGTATGCAGAGCCCAGGGTTCCTTTCCCTGAATCAAATAAACCCTATGTGACAGCTCATGCCTATAATCCCAGAACTCAAGAAGCAGAAGCAGGAGGATTTTTGCAAGTTCCTTCTTCCTGGCCTCCCAGTGCCTACCTTTACTCCTCATGCTTCAATGTAAGAGTTTTATTCTTAAAAATAATTTGTGTTCCAGGACAGGCTCCAAAGCTGCAGAGAAACCCTGTCTCAAAAAACCAAAATAATAATAATAATAATAATAATAATAATAATTTGTGTTACACTTATTTATAGAGGTAGGAAATGTGCCATAGTGATTGTGTATGGAGGGCAGAGGACAGCTTGCAGGAGTCAGTTTTCTTCTAAATGTGTCCTGGGGATCAACTAAGGTCATTAGGCTTGGGAGCAAATGCCTTCCTCTGAAGTGCTGTGATTATAAACATGCAATAAATCTTGAGCTTCATGCATGATAGGTGACATGCCCAACTAGTGTGTGTGTGTGCGCGCACATGCATGCTTGCACGTGCTGGGGGTGGGATCCAGAGCTTTTCACATATGAGGTACTCCACCACTAACCACTGAGTTATATACCCCTTGCTCTTGGCTGATTACTGCCCCACAGAATCAAATTATTTTTTATTTTGTTTTGTTTTTCCTTTTGAAATAAGGTCTCTCTCTATGTGGCCCTGGCTATCTTGGAACTCAATATGTAGACCAGGCTAGCCTCAAACTTAGCTCCATCTGCATCTGCCTCCGAAGTGCTAGGATTAAAGGCGTTATGCCTGGCTAACTTTTAAAAAATGATTTTATTATTTCACATGAATAAGTTCTTGCCTGCATTTATGCCTTTGTATGTATGCCATGTATGTGCCTGCTGCCCATGGAAGTCAGAAGGCCCTTGGGACTGGAGCTACAGATGGTTGCAAACCACAACCTAGAACCAAACCCAGGTCCTCTGCAAGAGCGACAAGTGCTCTTAACCACTGAGTTACCTCTCCAGCCCCCAGAATCAGACAGATGAGGTCAACAAGAGAAGAATAAGATACACCGTGAATCCCCACTGTGGCTGGGTCCTTTCTAAGCTCTGTAATTTTATCTGAGCCAGGGTATCATGATGTAGCCCTGGCTGGTTGGAACTGTCTGTGCAGAACATCAGATCTGGCGTTCACAACATGCAGCAGCTGGCTGGGGAAACTGAGGCATCAGCTGGGGTCCCAGGTTGAGCTGTCTCTCCAGGGCTGAACTTCAGCCTCTCTTTCCCACTGCAGGTATTTTTGCATTATGGAACAAACAGTAGTAAGCTCTGTTGGAAACACTCCGCCTTCTGCTGTTCTTAAGGGCACAGGGTCTTTACTCTTGGGCTGTTCTGCAGTTTTCTTCTCTTCCTGTCACTGAGTTAGAGGGCCCACCCTACCCCAGACAAAGGGTGTTGGAGGGCACTGATACAAACATGCTTGGGTCTAAAATATGGGGGAGGGGCAGACGTACTTTCAGAGACAGTTTCTCAGTATGGGCAATCAGCACATGTCAATTTACCAACATATGAACACCTACAGTGTGGTGAAACACACATGGTAGGAGAGGACAAGCTCCACATGGCTGTTCTCTAATCTCCACCTGTGGGCCTACACACATAAAATAAATAAATAAATGAAATCTTAAAAGAACCCTATGCCAAGCCTGGTGCATGTCTTTAGTCCCAGTACGCAGGATGCTGGGACAGGCAGATCTTTGAATTCGAGGCCAGCCTGGTCTACAGAGCGAGTTCGAGGTCGGTCAGGGTTACACAGAGAAACCCTGTCTCGAGAAACTAACCAACAAATAAATAAAAAATGGAGCCATGGCACCCCTAAGCCCCTTGGCTCCTGGGGAGCAGCAACTCTGCTCCGAGTTAACTGGCATCAGGGAGGACCAGAGTCCTTCGCAGAGTCTTCGAGTTCAGAAGGAGCAGGACAGGTGGAGTCTTCCCCTTCCTGCTGACTTTATAGGTAACCCCCGACAAGGTAGCTGAAACAGAGCGCTGGCTGGAGAGATGACTCAGTGCCGCTTTCGGCACTTGCAGAGGACCGGGTTTGGTTACCAGCACCTACATGTGGTTCACAACCATCCGTAACTCCAGTTCCAGGGGATCTAACACCCTCTTCTGACCTCCGCAGACAGCAGGCTCGCAGGTGGTGCACATACATACATACATGCAGGCAAGCTAGTCACATACAGAAAACCAGAGTGCCAGGCACCTTTGCAAATTCACACCTGCGAGACGCCCCAACCGAGGCCAGGATGGGCCAGTCAGAGCTCCTGGAGGCGGGCAGAGGGGCGGGGAAAGGCTGGCATTGGATAGTCAGCAGGCCGGAGGCGGCGCGTGAGGGGTCTGGGTCGCCTAAGCCTGAGACCGAGGGCTGCTTGGTGGCTCGGGGGCGGGGCCTCCAGGTACGGGGGCGGGGGCCGCGCTCTCCCCGCCTCTCCCTCTCTCCCTCCCTCTCCCGGGCCAGCTCCCCCTCACCCGTGGCGGCCGCTACGCTGGCCGCGCTCCAGCGAAATGAGGTAGGCAGCGAGTTTGGCGTCGCTCCAGCCGCTGCGCCGTCTCAGGTCCACCCAGGGGCCGTGCGCCTCGCCCAGGTACACGCGCCGCACGTCGTACTTCTTCCGGGACTCGAGCCGCCTCCGGGCCCGGTCCGACTCTGTGAGCCGCGGTCGGCCCCGCGCCTTTCGACCCGCTGCGCCCTCCTCTGCCGCCGTCTCCCCGCCTGCCCCCGCCCCCGCCCCCGCCCCGGGCTCCGGAGCCCGCTCCGCCATCCCCCCCCACCCTGGTTACCGGCCTCCCCCGTTGTTAGGAGCCCCAACCGGAAGTGGCGCGCCTACTCTGCGCCGCCGGGAGATTTCTCACAGGTTCTTCACTGCCCGCGGCGCCAAACGGGGGACAGCTAGCCGGAGCCGCGCATGCGCCGGCCAGGAAGACGACACACTCCAGTTACCCTGCTACTTGGGAAGTGGAGGCAGCACGTTCCAGGAACTCAAGGTTATCCTTGGCTGTCTCTTGAATTCTAGAGCAGTGTGGGCTACATAACACTATCTTAAAGAGTTTTTTTTTTTAAAGGCTAGGGTGATGGCTCTGCGGGTAAAGGCAAATCCTGCCAAACCTGAGTTCCATTTGCAGGACTCAGAGGGTGGAAAGCCAGAACTGACTCCAGCAAATAGTCTTCTCACATCCACACACCCCTTCCACACCACAAATACATAAACGAATTTTTAAAGGTAAAGAAAAGGAGGGTCCCAGGAAGGTAGAGCCAGACAAACTCATGCATAACATCTGAAGGGAAGACAATGGCCAGGGAAGAGGTTTTTATTTTGTCCATATTATTTTGTATCAGTCCAGTCTCTCTTCGCCTCATCCCAGCTCAGACTCAACTCTGACCCTGCTGCTGTGCCTGGACGGCCTCATCTTCCTCCTGGCCCTTGGGAGGGCTGTGGGGAGGGGACTGTTCCTCCAGCCTCGAGATTGTCAGCAGCTCCCCTGTGGACCTGGCCAGGCGAAATATCACAGGGACCTGTGCCAGGGTTGGGTTGGTCTCCTGCAAGCCCTGGATCCACTTGACCAGTGTTGCCTGGTCATGGGCACCAGCCATGCACATGGCGAAGACGGGGCCTTCTGTCACTGTTAGGAGAGAGGAGTTTGCCCTCACACCTTGAGGTACTCTGACCGCCCACTGATGGGCACCTCTACACATTCAGAGCAGCTCCCTGCTACATACTGGTTTTACATTTATTTTACCTGGGCTATGCCACCTGCTTCTTCAGATGCTATCAGGAAGCTGGCCTTGACCCCAAACCTGGAGGCTGCCACATGCCTCTTCTCAACTCTCTTATGTAACTTGACTGTTCCCTACTGTCCTGATCATGTTACTAGTTGGTACAGAATGCTCCATTAAAGATCTAAGGGGGAGGGGGTGGCTAGGGAGGACAGGTTCCCCAGGGGTACATGACCCCTGATTGTGGGGACTGGAGAAATGAGCCACTGTGTCTCAGCCTGAGGTCCCATGGCCACCACACAGGATGTGCTGTCCAGAAAACTGCTTTTACCTTTGTCTATGTCAAACTCATAGTTGTCCCAACCGCTCCTAGAATATTCCAGGTCCAGCTTCATTGGGTAGTAGAGATTCCATTCTTCTGGGATCTCCTCTACTATCTATTTCAGGCAAGAGAAAGCAAGCATGATCAGAGGTCAGAACACAGAATCCCAGTTCCTCATCTGAACTTCAAGACAGTGCCAGCCCCAACCCCCTTTTTTGAGACAGAATCTGCAGTCCTGGCTAATCTGGAACTCACTGTACAGACCATAGTGACCTTGAACTCTCAGAGATCTGCCTGCCTCAGCCTCCTGAGTGCTAGGATTAAAAATATATGCAACTATGTATTTCTTACTTTTTTAAAATTGTATTTCTGCACACCTCTGTGTCCTGTGTAGCTCAGAGAACAACTTCCAGGAGTCAGTTCTTTCCCTTTGACATGTGGGTTCTGGGATGTAACTCACCTCTTCCTCAGGGGATGGCAGATCAGCTCTCAGGATGTGATAGTAGACACATTTATTGCGCAGCCAGAGAGGAAAGGGGCCCTCGACAAAAACAGGCTTGGATGGGTTGTGGCGGGCCAGGGCAGCTTGCTGATCAGGACTCTGGATTCCTGGTGTGGAGATGACAATATAGTGATGCCTTAGCAGCAGAAGGCCCTGGAGTTCTTCAGTGGGCTCGGATCCGGCAGAAACTGGGACAGGCTGGGCTCTTACCTACAATGTGGGGCTGGGTGGGATCTGTGCCTGTAGAGTCACTGGGCAAAGACATCTGCAAGGAATAGCATAGGTGCAAGATTGTGACTCCAGAGCATCTAAAGGGGAGCCAGAGAAGGCAAAGGGAAAGAGGATGCCAGCAAATCTTGAACAATTGTTATGAAAGTGGTCCCTTCCTCTTTCTTTGTAGCCAGTTTGGCCGGGATGCCAACATTGAGCTCATCCTGAAGGGACCTTGGAGCCATCTAACTTATGTGCAACCTGCAGTGACCTCATCCAAGTCATTGTACCTTTGTAACTCAGTTTATCCATGTGCAAAAATGATAGAAATGTTCTTCAAATGGCACCAAGAACTTGGAACAAGGCTGGGGCTTGGCTCAGTTGCTGAGTGCTTGCTTAGCATGCTACATAGAGACAAAGTTCTCTTTCTTGTCACAGTACTAGGAATGGAAGCCCATGCCTTGAACTTACCACCAAGTCACATCCCCTGTCCTCACTAAGGGGATGAGGCAAAGGCTCTTTTGTGTAGCCCTGGCTGACACGGGACTCACTATGTAGCCCAGGCTGGCCTTGAATTCAGAAAGATATACTGCCTTTGTTTCCCAGGTGTTGGGGTTAAAGGTGTGTATCACTGCCCCTGGCTGCTCGTTTCTTTATAAAGTACCCAGCCTCCAGGATTTTGTTAAAGAAACAAGAAGGGACAAATACACCTGATACAGAATATTTTTGTAATGGCTAAATAGACTAATTCAGGTCCAACTGTGGTTATAAGGAAGGGCCATGAGCATTAACATCATGAGTGAAGGAGAGCCCAGGGGAGCAATAAAGTAGCCCAGCCAGGGATGGTAGCTACAGGAACCAACAGAAATGCATACCTGATAGACAGTGACCTTGGCACTGAGATCAGGCTCCATGTGTC
This sequence comes from Dicrostonyx torquatus, assembly GCA_028555095.1. Lineage (NCBI taxonomy): Eukaryota > Metazoa > Chordata > Mammalia > Rodentia > Cricetidae > Dicrostonyx > Dicrostonyx torquatus. The sequence goes on from JAQHUG010000150.1 coordinate 1,775,967, forward strand.
GCAGGCTTAGCTTAGCCAGGTTCAAAGGGTCCTGGGGCAAATCTCGGGGCACAGGGTAGGGGTTGATATTCTTGAAGCGGGTGAGCCACAGCTTCATCCGTAGGAACTTGAGCATGGGGTAACTGTGGCGTCCAAATATCTGAATCAGCAGGAACTCTGTCTCTCTGTCAGGCATGACTCCTGTGCTGGGCAGATCCAGGTAGAGCCTCAGAGAGGCAGGGTATGGTTAGACAGAAATGTGAAGTCAGGAAAGAGCAGGAAGGGAGGATAGAATTAAAGGGGATTTATTTTTCATGGTTTTTTTTTTCTTCTTTCTTATTCTGGTACAGGGTCTATCTCTATAGCCCTGGCTGGCCGGGAACTCTGAGATCTGCCTGTCTCTGCCTTCCAGAGCTGGGATTAAAGATGTGCACCACCACACCCGGCCCATCAGTGCTTGTTTTGTTTGAAGCAGAGGCTGGGGCTGGGGCGCAGCCGAGTAAAAGTGCTGGCCTAGCACATACAGCTCCAGATTTGACTTTACCATAGGAAAGAGCACAGCAGCACAGGCTATAATCCCAAGATTTGGAACAGGAGGCAAAAATCAGGAGTCCAAGGCCAGGCTTGACTACATAGCACAGCAAATTCAAGGTCAGCCTGGGCTACATGAGACCATGTAAAATGTACATGTTGGGGCAAAAGGGCTGGAGAAAAAAATGGCTCAGCAGTTGGGAACATGGACTGCAGCACTGTGAACTCCAGTTCCAGGGTATCCAGCCCTCTTCTGGCTCCCTGGGGCACATGCACTCATGCACTCACTGATACATAGCATACATATGATTTAAGTAAATCTTAGAGAACACAGAAAACAAAGGCTGGGCATGGTAGCGCATGCCTTTAGCCCCAGCACTCAGTTTGAGGCCAGCCTGGTCTACAAAGAGAGTTCCAGGACAGCCAGGGCTGTTAAACAGAGAAACCCTGTTCTCAAAAAACCAAGAAGAAGAAGAAGAAAAAAAAAAAAGCAAACAAATTCAAAGCAAAACTTACATAGTAAGGATGAGCTTGAATGCCTGCGTCCACCCCATCCCCACCCACCAGGAACGGGGGTGACAGGCGTGCACCTGAGGTTGCTGGATGCTGGGGATGAGCCTCGGAGCATCCCAGTAAGTCCTCCAACTGAGCTACAGCCTAGTCCCAGTCATTCTAAGAGGAATCAGAATTCCTGAGAGGTAGAGATGGAGGAAGCAGGGGTGTGAAGCAGGCGCCAAGACTGGGCCCACATCCCTCACCGTATCGTTCCATCTGATCCAGGACAGCAAGCCCACACTCCTGCTGCTGTGGATAGTGGACGAAGATGCGCTGGATAACATTGCGGGGCCTGAAGACCTCCTTGGGGAAGACATCCAGCAGCAGGTTGTACAATGACAGGTCCCGCTCCACGCCAAACTCTGGCATCTTGCGCAGCGCTAGGTAGATGAAATCCACGTGGCCACGCTTGCGCACACTGTGCTCCCCAAAGCTGCGCACGGCACGAATGAAGCTTGTCTTGTCTCGCTCCCTGTTTGCCGATGGCCCGAACAGTTCTTCATGGACAACTGGGACCTTGATGGGCTTCCTCTGGGGCTCAGGAGGTCGAGGAACCAACCATGTGTCATCCTTGTGTGTAACTGCACTGCAGTGGAGGCCTCGCGGGGTCAGAAGGGACACCTGGGAGAGCAGGGATGCTGCTTAGCTTTCCTGGCAGAGCTACCCTGAACATCATGGAGGGAGGAGCTCTAGTACTGTGGCCGCTAGCCCGAGCTTAGGTACCATGACAAAGTATGCTGCCACATGGGGTACACAACTGAAATGCCAACCCCCAGGAGGCTAAGGCAGGAGAATTGAGATCTCAAGGCTAGCTTGAACCACATATCATATTCTGAGGCCATTTGCTATTACATATGGCTCATACACACACAACCCAAAAATACACATACTATGTGGTTTGGATGAGAAAGACCCCATAGGCTCCTATTTGATCCACTTGGTTTCTAGTAGGTGCTTTTGGATTATGGAACCTTTGGGACTTGGAGCCTTGCAGGAGGAAGTATGTCACTGGAGGTGGCTTTGAGGATTTATGCTTCAGATGGTGTACAGTTCACTCTCCACTTCCTGTGTGTGCTTGAATGTGACCTTGGCATCTGCTGCCATGCCTCCCCTGTCATTATGGACTCACCCTCAGGACCACAAGCCCAAATACATTTAAGTTGCTTTTGGTCATTGTACTTTAGTATAGCAACGGCAAAATAACAAACAAACACGGGCTGTCAGCAGGACAGGCAGGTCAAGGACCACTGTTCACTTCTGTGACCTGATCTTGAGAGGGTGCGTGTAAAGCCTGTGGTTACCTGAGCAACAGGAGCTTCTGAGAGGCCAGTCCTGCAGATACCTCCCCAGCCCCTAGAGAGGCCTCGGGCCAGCAGTCTGGCCTGGACCCAGCTCATGCCTCTGCTGATTCAGCCACCAGTCAAGAGAAATTGAGACAGCGTTAGCCTGGCAACACACCTGTAAGACAAAGAGAACAGTTCAGACCAAAGAGCCTAGTCTACCAAGCCCCAAGTGTTTTATTTGATTTTGTTGTTTTTGAGATAAGAGTATCAATAGCTCAGGCTTGCTTCAGATTTCCTATGTAGCCAAGGATGGCCTTAAACTCCACTTTCTAAGTGCCGAGATTACAGGTGTGAGCCACCAAACCTGATAATTTCTTTAAAAGATTTATTTATTATGTATACATATATGTCTGCATACCAGAAGAGGGCACCAAATCTCATTATAGATGGTTGTGAGCCACCATGTGAGTGCTAGGATTTGAACTCAAGTTCTCTGGAAGAGCAGGCAGTGCTGTTAACCTCTGAGCTATCTCTCCAGCCCATTTTTTAAAATTATATTTATTGATTTATTGTGTGTGCTCATGCATGCCTGCCTCGTGCATACACTACATGCACTTGTGTGGAGGTCAAGGAGAGAATGGAGAGTTGGCTCTCTCTTCCAGCATGTGGGTTTTAGGATTAAAGTCAGTTTTCCAGGCTTGGTACAAGTACCTTTATACAATGAGTCATCTTACTGGCTCATACCTGGAAGTTTTTCTTCTTTTTTTCCTGAGACAGGGTTTCTCCACATAGACCAGGTTGGCCTCGAGCTCATGGAGACCTGAGTCTTCCTCCTGAGTGCTGAGACTAAAGGTGCATGTCACCCCCACCCTACACCCCAATTCATTTTTTTCTAAAGATCTATTTATTTTGCATGTATCTGTACACAGATGTATAGTCTACATTACTTTTGTGGAGGCAAGAGGACAGTTTTTCAGTAGTCTCCTACCTCACTGGATGAATGCTGAGATAGCTGGCTTTTTTCTTGTTGTTGTTGGTTTTTTTGAGCCAGGGTTTTGGCATAGTTTTAGAGCCTATCCTGGAACTAGCTCTTATAGACCGGGCTGGCCTCAAACTCACAGAGATCCACCTGCCTCTGCCTCCCGAGTGCTGGGATTAAAGGCGTGCACCACTACTACCCGGCCTGAGATAGCTGGCTTTTAAAAAATTTTATGTGTATGGGTGTTTTGCCTGCATGTATGTCTATATACTACATGCATGCCTAGTGCCTGTGGAATTGGAGTTAGAGATGGTTGTGAGCTACCACGTAAGTGCTGGGAATCAAACCCTAGAGGAGTTCTTAATGGCTGAGCCATCTCTCCACTCTCCAGACCCTCAGCCCCTTTTTGAGACAGGGTCTTACTAGATGGCCCTAGCTGGCCTAGAAGCTGCTCTCAGGCTAGCTTCAAACCTCACCAAGCTCCCCCACACCTTTGCCTCTCCTGGGTGGGGATTTACAGCAGGCAGCACCACAGTTTTTGAGACAGTCTCTCACTGAACTGGGAGCTCACGAGGTCAGCTAGACTGGCTGACCAGTAAGCCCCAAGGACTCCCCTTTCTCTGCCTCCTCCAACTTTCAAAGGAAAAGAAAAAAGGCTTGAACACAAGGCTCATAAGAGAGTAGGGTTCATCTGATCACAGGTGTGGCTTAAGACAAAATTATTTTTTTTAAAAAAATCTTATTTGTACATTCCAGAGTGTGTGCATACAGATGGTGCATGGCACCAGCACAAAGGACAACTCAGAAAATTCTGTTCTCTCCTTCTACCATGTGGGCCCTGGGGATTGAACTCAGGTCCTCAGCCTTAGCAGCAAACACCTTTACCCACTGAGCCATCTCAATGCCCCCTCCCCTTTGTCTTTTTCCAAAACAGAGTTTCACTGTAGCCTTGGTTGTCCTGGAACTCCCTCTGTAGACCACGAGGGCCTTGAGCTCAAGGCCTGTCTCTACCTCCTGAGTACTGGGCTTAAAGGCAGGCATTACCTACCACTGGTTGGCCTCTTTAAAAAACAAAACAAAAAACCCAATTATTACATGTACTCACTCATAGGTGGTTTTTAAACATAAAGCAAGGAAAGCCAGCCTACAAACCACAATCCCAGAGAACCTAGACAACAATACGGACACTAAAAGAGACTTACATAGATATAATCTACATGGGAAATAGAAAGTAGAAAAAGACAAGATCTCCTGAGTAAATTGGGAGCATGGGGACCTTGGGGGAGGGGAGAGGCAGGGAGGGAAGCAGAGAAAAATGTATAGATCAATAAAAAAAAATCTAAAAAAACCAATTGTTTTTGTTTTTCAATTATGTTTGAATATTTTGCCTTTATTTGTATGTATGTGCACCACATTAGTGCATGGTGCCTGTAGACGTCAGAAGAGGGCTTTGGATCCTCCTGAACTGGAGTTATAGATGGTTGTGACCCACCATGTAGGTACTGGGGATTGAACTCAGGTCCTCAGACTTGGTAGCAAGCACTTTTTACCCAATGAGCCATCTCACTAGTCCCATCTCTTCTCCCCCCGGGTAGCTGAGATACAGCCCAGGTGGTCAGACTCATGCAGGTTCTTTACCGACTGAGCTGTTTCCATGGCGAGTCTCTCTCTTGCCCGAGTGCTACTGCTGGAAACTGGTACAACACCGACAAGCGGCCAAACCGCACACCCTTGTCTAGATCCTGAACTCTGGCAAAAGGATCTAATCTCTCACTGGGCATGGTGGCCCATGTCTTTAATCCCAGAACTTGGGGGGCAGGGGCAGGTGGATCACTGTGAGTTAGTGAGTCTGAGGGTAGCTGTGGAGGGCACAGCTTACAGATAGCACTAGAAAACGAAGAAACTGAGTGGATGTGTTAGCACCTGGTAATGTTGCTATTCTGTAAAGCTACCCTCATCAAATCCCCTGAATCCTGAGCATTGTCCCTCAATCAGTAGAGCCCGTCCTCATGAAGAGGTAGCATGTGCTTTGCAAAAAAGTTTGCTAGCTTATTCCTCCCTGGCCCCAGACTCCTAAGTACTGTTTCTTGGTCAATGGAACCCATCCTTATGCTTATTACAAACCCTTCCTCCCTAGAACCTTGTCCTGAGCACTGTTCTCAGTCAGTAGAACCCTTTTTATTCCTTTGTTGTTGCTGTTTGTTTGAGAAAGGGTTTCTCTGTGAAATAATAGTGGCTGTCCTGGAACTCAGTCTGTAGACCAGGCTGGCCTCACTGGCCTCAACTCACAGAGATCTACCTTCCTCTGCTTCACAAGTGCTGGAATTAAAGGCGAGTGCCACCACTGCCCAGCAGTAGAGCCCATTCTTGTGAGAAAGGCCACAGGGGCTTTGCTATAGAGATGCACTTTGCGGGGCTGCAGAGATGGCTCAGAGGTTAAGAGCACTGGTTGCTCTTCCAGAGGACCTGAGTTCAATTCCCAGCAACCACATGGTGGTTCACAACCATCTGTAATGAGATCTGGTGCCCTCTTCTGACATGTAGGCATACATGCCAGCAGCACGTTGTATGCATAATAAATAAATACATCTTAAAAAAAAGAGATGCACTTTGCAATGGTGTTTCTATGCAGTCATGCCTAAAGCTTTGTCATGGTAACTGTCACATGACATGCAAACTCTCCCCCAAAGTTTTATTGTGCCTATATGTACAAGAAATAAATCTCTTGGCATTAGACTCCAGAAGTTTGGATCCACAACCAGGTAAGTTGTGCTGACCTAAAGTTTCATTCTTAACCTCATCCAGATCATCTCACTTTCAGGGACCCTCACAGCTAGTCTGTTCAACACAGTGAGACCTTGTCTCAAACAAAAAGAGTGTTGGAGTTTGTCAAATATTTTTTTGCATCATATGAAATAATCATGTAATTTTGGGGTTTTGTTCTTAATATATTTTATCATTCTATATTAAAATATATAATTAAAATACATACTAAATTTTCAGATATTAAACTACCTTGCATTTTGGAGATAAGTTCTCTTAGCCACAATGTAGACTCCTTTCTGTATGTTTGCAGACCCGCTATAAAGAACTTTAGGCTATATTCTGGAGGCACTTGCTTGCAGTTTTCTTAGTGTACCTGTGGGGTTTTGTGTCATGGTGCCTAGGCCTTGGAGAACAATATTAGGAAGAGTTTGGGTCACCCTTGCTACCACTGGATGCAGCAGGTGTGGTGGCACACCTGTAATCCCAGCACTGAAGCAAGAGGATCAGCTTTGGTATACATAGCAAGTATGAAGCCAGCCAGCGCTGCATAAAACCTGCCTCAAAAAACAGGGTAAGAGCCGGGCGGTGGTGGCGCACGCCTTTAATCCCAGCGCTCGGGAGGCAGAGGCAGGCGGATCTCTGTGAGTTCGAGACCAGCCTGGTCTACAAGAGCTAGTTCGAGGATTGGCTCCAAAGCTGCAGAGAAACTCTGTCTCGGGAAAAAAAAAAAAAAAAAAAAAAAAAAAAAACAGGGTAAGAAAGAAAACAAAACAAAGTACCTTGGGAGCTACAAGATGGCTGAGCAGGTAAAGGCAGTTGCTGCCATGTCTGACTGCTGGAATTTCATCCCTGGAATCCAGGGGGAAGGAAAGAACTGACTCCCACAAGTTGTCCTCTGACCTCCACTGGCACACACATGTCCACACACACACAAACAAAACCTTCATCTACTTGAGCCAGGCATGGTGGTGCACACCTTTAATCCCAGCATTCAGGAGGCAGAGGCAGGCGGATTTCAGTAAGTTCCAGGCCAGCTAGGGCTACAGAGTGAGAACCTATTTCTCCCTCCAGCTTCCCGATCTTTTATCCCAAGGCTACACCTAAGTCATGTCCACACCTGGCTCCTTCCTCTCCACTTGATGGCTGCCCTAGTCATGTCAGTAACACTAGTCCAAATTGGTGTGTTCAACACCTCAAAGAAGCCACCAATAACTTCAAAGCATCAACTTGCTTGATTTTTCCTAAGTAGCAGAGAGTGGAAGGCCCTTCCCCCACAGCCCTTTGTTAACATCCTTGGTTTCTTTCTGGCATTCAGGGTCTTGCAGTGTCTGCGACACTGAAGGTGCAGACAAATGTTCTGGGAGCATAAAACATGCAGATTCACTTAGCGGTGCCAACATGTTTGCATATCTGACAAATGTCTGGTGATAGCTGCAGCTAGTGGCCTGAGGAAATGCAGCGGGACTAGACTCAGGCAGTGATTCAGTAGTACAGACTTGGCCTGGACTCCTCCAGTGAGCTGCTGGGGTGTGGCTCAGGGGTAGAGCCCCTGCCTAGAATCCCCCAGTGAGGGGCTGGAGCGTAGCTCAGTGGTAGAGCCCCTGCCTAGAATCCCCCAGTGAGGGGCTGGGGTGTGGCTCAGGGGTAGAGCCCCTGCCTAGAATCCCCCAGTGAGGGGCTGGGGTGTGGCTCAGTGGTAAGGCCCCTGCCTAGAATCCCCAGTGAGGGGCTCATGGTGGACTCATGGTAGGATACTTGGTTGGCATACAGTTAGGTAAGAAGAATCTAAACCTGTGCTTTGCAAATTGTGTTCCAGGACCTATAAAATGTTGACTCTCAGACCTACTGTGTGAGAATTTGCCTTGTGACAGCTGTAGGTGGCTCCTATATGTATTAGTCAGGATAGTAACAACTTATGTTTTTACCTCCATAGCTTTAGTACAAACCAGCCACCTCCAACTCCACTTATGGGACACCAACCTACATACCTTTGCTTCATGTGCTTCATGTGCTTCATGGAGGTTAGCCAGGGCACCACCCTTCCCAGTAAGGCCACAAAGTAGGAGTCATTCAATCTGTCAAACAGTACTGGAGACTATTTCCAAATCTACCCGCTTTGCTGCAGGTCACGGCACCAGTCCACTCGGCTTTCCTGCATACTAACCACCGCTCCCGCCCAGCCAGTTACTTCCCTCCAGTGCAAAAGGCAGCTCTAACAATGTAACTAAGTGAGCTAGAGGGAAGGCTTTATTGATAAGTGCTTGCCCTGAGAGTCTGAGAACCTGAGTTTGATCCCCAGCACCCACATAAAATGCCAGGCGAGGTGACATGCCCTTGCAATCCCAGCACCAGGGAAGCAGAAACAGGCAGGTCCCTGAGCTCGGCCGCCAGCCAGCCTACTTACCGAGTTACAGGTCCCAGTGGAAGATCTTGTCTCAGAGAACAAGGTGGACAACATCCAAGGACATGTGTCCACCTGTACACATGTGCATACATGAACATGCACTAACATACAACCATGCAGCTACACATGAACACATAAAATGCTGGGCGTTATGGCACATGCCTGTAATCCCAGCACTCAGGAGACACAGGCAAGCAGACCTCTGAGTCTGAGGTGAATCCAAGCTACATAGACACAGCAAGTTCCAGACCAGCCAGGGCTACATAGTGGGACTCTGCCTCAAAAACAAACCAGACTTGAGACAAGTGCTGTGGCTCTAAAGCCAGCACTGTGGAGTCTGAGGCAGGAGGATTGCATCCAGACCAGCTGGTAGTAATTAGTGAGCTCTGTGGCAGTCTTGAGCTACAGTAAGGTCCTGTCTAACATGTAAATAAATAAGAGCGGGGACAGAAAGGTTCTTACTGCTGGAACAATGCAAGTCTAATGACCTGAGTTCAATCCCTGGAACCGGAATAAGGTGTAAGGAGGAAATTCCATAGCTGTCCTCTGACCGCCAACCTCCACCGTGCACCACAGCACATGCGTGCCCCCCATAACTAAAAAACTTCAAATAAATATCAGACGGAGTCTACCTGCTGAACTCCCCCTATCCCTTGTAGTTCCAGCCACACTGTTTCTGAAACAAGACAAGTTTATTGGTCTCAGAGGTTTTGAACTTGTTTTACCCCCTGCCTACTGCTTCCTGTCTTGGTGCAGGCCTGTAATCAGAAGCCTGGAAGAGGAAGATCAAGAGTTCGAGGCCAGCTTGGGATACATAAAGCCTCTTGTTTCAAGAAAAAACACATTGCTTGCAACAACCACTATTTGAAATCACAAAATTGCCTGTTCCCGTTTTGTTCAATAATTGGCTCTCTTAGATAATAATTTTTATTTTATTTTATTTTGTTTTTCGAGACAGGGTTTCTCTGTAGCTTTGAAGCCTGTCCTGGAACTAGCTCTTGTAGACCAGGCTGGTCTCGAACTCACAAAGATCCGCCTGCCTCTGCCTCCCGAGTGCTGGGATTAAAGGCGTGCGCCACCACCGCCCGGCTTAGATAATAATTTTTTTTTAAAAAAAGGTCTGTTTTTCTCATTGCTGTATCGCCACCAGCAGGGACAGTGCCTGGAACATGGTAAGTGCCCAACACCGACGTGCTGTGTGGCCTGAGCTGACTGTCGCACCTGCGAGACCCGACATCTGAAGCAAGAGGTGCAGAGCAACCTTTCTCACACGTCCCCAAGCCTGCACCCCCCAAAGGTCACGGTGCCCTCACCCGGAGGCCGAGCTGAAGGTCGTTCTCCACGGCTCTACCAGGCCTGGAAGTGGATGCCCTGAAGCCCAGGCTATCCCATCGTCCTCCCACGCGTGACCCACCTACTCACGCGGCCGGCCTGGGAACCTAGCCGGCTTGGTGGCACCGCTGGGCGCCGTCATGTTGAGTCATAGAGCTTCCGGTTACGGGCTAAAGGGATAGCAAATCAGAAAAGCCTGTGAAGATAGGTCCCGCCCGCAAGAAGAGACTCACCAATAGGAAGGAGGGAAGACACTGATCCCGCCTCAGGGGGAGCAGGCCCTGCCCCTTCCCAAGTGCGGGAGCCTGGGGACCTTGGGTCCGTGCGGCGGAGGCTCTGCACCTGGCGGTGGCTGAACCTTTCCCAGCCAGTTTTCTCACCCGAAGTGTGATGGTAAACTGTTGTTTCGGACAAAATGTTGTTACGGACCTGAAACACCACGTTCGATTCCGTGCAGAGCTGGGGCCTCTTGCGTGCTAAGCAAGCACTCTACTAATTAAGCCACAGCCCCAGGACTTATTTTTACTAAACATTTTTTTTTTTTTTTTTTTTTTTTTTTTTTAGTTTGGTTAGTTGCATTTGAGTTGTTTGAGCCAGGGTCTTGCTATAGTGCCGAGGCTGGTCTCGAAACCCTGGACTCAGAGGTCCTCAGGGTTCAGTCTCCTGAGTAGCTGGCACTTCAGGTGGGAAACACTGCCAGAGCTTTAATAGGATTCCAAGTTAGGTTTATTTATGTTATCTACGTGTGTATGTAAATCTATGTGAGCACATTCTCGTGGAGGTCAGAGAACAATTTAGGGGGAATGGTCCTTCTACCACGTAGATATTGGGGATGAAATTTGGGTCATCAGGCTTGGCTGCAAGCACTTTAATAAGAATTAAGAATTTTTGAGGTTTGACTTCATCTATGTAAAAGAGCCATATAAGTACAACAAGGGCTACTGTGAGAAAGGACATGCATTCCTGGCACCCTCTCACTCCCAAACAAGGAGTCTAGGTTGACGCTTCAAAACTGAGGGCCATGGATGAACTCAAATGTCGCAAACGTGTTTTAAGAAGGGTGGGCTTTCCTACGTATAGAGATGAAAGGGACGTGTGGCTTGTGAAATCCGCAGTGCTGGTGAGCTCCTTCTAACAGATGATGTTTCGTGGGCTTTTCAGTGACCTTCCTGCAGAACAGGCAACTGCACTATTGAGCTGTTTTGTGTTTCAAGAGAATTCCAGTGAGTTGCCCAGACTAACAGAACAGTTGACTGGACCACTTCGACAAATGCAGGAATGTGCTAAAAGGTTTGCAAAAGTTTCAGCAGAAGCAAAACTGGAGATTGATGAAGACACTTACCTAAGCTCGCTCAAACCTCACCTAATGGATGTGGTGGGTACCTGGGCAACTGGAGCCACTTTTGTTCACATCTGCAAAATGACAGCTGTCTCTGAAGGCAGCACAATTCGTTGGATGAAGTGCCTGGAGGAACTACTTCGACAGATGTGTCAAGCAGCAAAAGCCATTGGAAACACGGATCTGGAGAACAAATTTGCTGAAGGAATCACCACAATCAAGAGGGATATTGTATTTGCTGCCACCCTCTACCTATAGACTTCAACAGTAATCACCACCGGTCTGATCACAGTTGACTACAAATGCTTACATGTCTTCAGGTGGTTCTCCCATCTCAAGAGTTGGTTCAAGCATCTTATTATATTTAAATCGGCTCTCATTCTAAGAAGGCATGTAACATACACATTTGTGCATAGCATATTTCAATTAAAAAATGTACAGGTGGGCAGTGTTCTTAAAAAAAACAAAGACAAACTGAGGGCCAATGGAGAAGCCTGTGGAATGTATGTGTAGGTGATCTGATCGTGCCTGGAACTGTTGTGAGTGTAGAGATAATATTGATTTTACACACACGCACATGTGTATATATACATATAGATATAATGACTGAGTGTAGGGTTTTGTTTTAAATGCATCTTCTAAAATGTTTTGTTTCGGGGTGGTATATGTGATAAGAAGACAACTTGCTAGAATCTGTCTGTCATGTGGGTCCCAGGAACTGAACTCGGGCCACAGGACTTGGCAGCACTCTACCCACTGAGCCAGCTTGCCAACCCCATAAGCGATCATTTCCAAGACAAGTCTTGTGTAGCCCAGACTAGCTTTGAACTTGTCACCATGCAGTTTATGTGGTGCTGGAGACAGAATCCAGGGCCTCTTACATCGTAGGCAGGTACTCCACCAACTGAGGTACAGCTCAAGTCATCTTGTTTGGTTTAGGAAGGGTCTCACTATATCACTCGCCCTGGCTGGCCTGGACCTCTTTATGTAGACCAGGCTGGCCCCTGATTACCACTCTAGTTGGTGCCATGAACCTGTGAAAGGAGGGAAAATGGGACGAACTAACATCTCATGCAATAGCCAGCTTTATTGAGAGCATGTGGACAGGTCCTCTGGGTCTTTATTGAGAGCGCCCGACAGTTTATACTCTGAGGTATGAAACATATGTATAAGGCGTTCAGTCACAAGGACGTGTTTTCCATAGAGGCAAATGAGTGACAACAGCTGAAGTGAACTCACTCCTGTCTGCTGCACCTGGGCAGAGAGTGAAAACATGCCAAGGACAGCTCTGTGTTTTGAAGAAACTAAGGTCACAAAACTCATGCGTTGTTTTCTTGGAGTTTTCTCCAAGAATTATCACATGACTCCATTCTTGGACTGTGTTCTGACAGGCCTTGAGCACTTCCCAAATGCTGGGATTAAAGGCATGTGCCACTATGCCTGGCCATTAGACTATGTAGCTCAGGTTAGCCCAAACTGGTTATGTAGCTAAGAAGTGGAAGAAGGAAGGAAGGAAAAGGAAGTGAGCAAGCCCAGCATGTACCTATCATCCCAGCACTCAGGAAGCAGAGGCAGGAGAATCAGCAGTTCAAAGACATCTCTGACATGGCAGAGCCTGAGCTACATAAGACCTGTATCCACAAAAAAGAAATTTAATCCATCTATGGAGTTTCGAGGTGATACCTTCAGGGGTAATTAGGAGCACAGAAAGTCATCAGTACTGGTGGCTTCATATGAAGAGAAAAGGGTTGGAGAGACGGTTCAGTGGTTAAGAGCAGTGGCTGCTCTTCCAGAGGACCTGGGTTCAGTTACCAACACCCACATGGCAGCTCACAGCTGTCTGTAACTCCTGTTCCAGGGGATCCAACACCCTTACACAGACATACAAGCAGGCAAAACTCTGTACAAATAATATTTTTTTTTCAAAAAAGAAAAGGCAGACTCAGGCACACCTCTTAGAGTTTGAGACTAGCCTGGTCCACCTAGCCTTTCCCAGTCCAGCTAGGGCTACAGAATGAGAAACTCTGTTGGGAGGATGTATGTGTGTCGGGAAGACCCAGAGGACCTGTCCACATGCCCCACTTCTTGTCAGTGATGCTTTACACTTACTGGGCACTCTGCCAGCAAGAAGGCATCACCTAGTGTTGAGCCTCTGAACCTCCAGGACTACACTAAACTGAACGAGTCCTTCTTCTATATAAAACTACTCAGGCATTTCACCACAGTGACATTAACCAGTAATATCCCGAGCCAAGGCAGAGGTAGACCTGGGGCCTTGATTTCACTGTGCCAGCCCCTTAATGCCTAGTTGTGGTTGTCTGCTGAGAGGTGATGGCCTTTGTTTCTGTGACCCCTTGGACTATGGCTTCTGCTGTAGTTACTGCACAACTAGGTGGGCTCTGGCCAGATGAGAACAGGGATCAGCTTCAGTCACTCCTTCTACTTTGTCTTTGCCTTTGATGGTTAAGTTTTAAAAAGATTTAATACTATTACTGACTATGAATTCCTGGCTGATCTAAAACTTACTAAGTAGACCAAGCTGGCCTTGACCTCACTGAGATCCACGTACCTCTGCCTCCAGAGTGCTCTGATTAAAGGCCTGTGCTACCATGCCCTAGTTTTTTATTATTATTTATTAAAGATTTTATTTATTTATTATATATTCAGTGTTGTGCCTGCAGGCCAGAAGAGGACACCAGATCTCATTACAGATGGTTGTGAGCCACATGTGGTTGTTGGGAATTGAACTCAGGACCTCTGGAAAAGAAACCAGTGCTCTCAACTTCTGACCATCTCTCAACCCCTAGTTTTATTATATTTATTTATGTGTTTGTGTGTCTAAGTGTGGGTATGTGCACATGTGTGCAGTGCCTGCAACGGCCAGAAGAGGGCATCACATCTGAAACTGGAGTTACAGATGAGTGTGAGCTGCCTGCCATATGGGTGCTGGGAACTACACTTGCTCTTCCAGGCACTGAAGACACATGCCACACATAAATGCAGGCAAAGCACTCATACACACAACATTTATTTATTTATTTATTGGTTTTTCGAGACAGGGTTTCTCTGTAGCTTTAGAGCCTTCCTGGAACTAGCTCTTGTAGCCCAGGCTGGTTTCAAACTCAGAGATCCGCCTGCCTCTGCCTCCCGAGGGCTGGGATTAAAGGCATGCGCCACCACCGCCCGGCACACATAACATTTTAAAATGAGTAAAGGTTGTAAAATGAAAAAGTACCATGGGGCTTAAGATGTAGTTCAGTGGTAGAGTGCTTCCTTAGCAAGCACAAGTCCCTCAGTTCTCATTACCATTATTAAAAGGGAACAGGCTCCAAAGCTACAGAGAAACCCTGTCTCGAAAAACAAAGTCCCAGATCAGTGATGTGGCTCACACAACATCATTTGCAATCAAGTTCCAAGACCTGAGCGTCTGACTCCTGGAACCACACAGTGGAAGGGGTAGCAGACTCCCGCATGTGTGCCCTGGCTTGTGCTTATGCGCACACACAAGTAAACAAATGTAATTAAAAATTTAAGAACAAACAAAAAGAGGGCTGGGGAATGAGCCCAAGTAGTTGATTTAAGCAAGTGTTCTCACTGGCCCGGCACCCCTGTGTAGACTGTATATGGTAGTTTATCTGAGTGTCCCTTTACCGTGCAGTCCTTAGAATAACCCTAGAAAAGAGTGTGGGCAGACAGCCTGGCAGCCGAGAACCATGGTTCACATCACCAGCCATGAGTCATGGTGACGTCACATGCTCTGGTGTGATGCACACAGAGCACACTGTCACCTCTCTGGTATCCTTCCCGCAAAGCTGCAGTTGGATCAGGGCCAAATTATGAAACCGTCTAAATTCAAAGTCACTGCCGAGGAGTTGGCACAGGTGTCAGGCTCACAAACGACACAACTACTGGAGAATCTGGAGAGGTGTGAAACCAAACGCGAGGATCTCGACTTGGCCTCCAGAACCAAAGGACACAGTGGGAGGGAAGGACAAAAGAGCAAACAACCCCCAAACTCAAACAAGCCTCATGAAGCCTGGAGCTCCGCACATAGAGCTTTTCTGAGCTGGGCATGGGGGTGCACGCCTGTAATCCCCAGAGTTAGGACACTGAGGCAGGAGGATTGTGAGTTCGAGGCCAGCCTGGACTACATAATAGGATCCTGTCTCAACCAGTTAACTAAACACACCAAAGAGGTAGTTTATTTTTATAGGGGTGAACATTCGGAGCTGAAGAGATGGCTCAGCAGGTAAACACTTGTTGCTGCTACGGAGTCTGACTCAGTTGCCAGACCCCAGGTGGTAGCTCATAATCACCGAAGTTACAACCGTGTGGTAGTTACAACTCCAGTTCCAGGGGGCCAGCACCCCTGATACCTGCAGGCACACACATACATTTGTGTGCACATGCATAACTTGAAAAGATGTCCATATAACTTTTTAAAAATGTTAGCATAAGCAGCTGAGAATAAGTTCAGATGAGAAATCTGTAACTCCTTTCTAAAAATTACCATTTTTCGAGGCCAGCCTGGTCTATAGAGCAAGTCTTGGGAAAGTTAGGGCTACACAGAAAAACCATGTCTCAAAAAACAAAATAAAAACAAAGCTTATCATTTTGTCTGTGCGTGTGGCACAGGCATGGGTGTGAGCATGTGCATCAGCGTGTCTGTGCCCTGTAAGTGTGCGGGAGGCCAGAGGAGGCCTCTGATGTCTTTCTTCAGTGACCTCCATGGTGTCCCCTTAACATGGGGTCTCCCACTGAACCTGACTACTGTTGTAGGTAGGCTGACCTAATCAGGCGGCTTCCAGTACAGTCCTTCTCTGCCCCTATCCCATGCTGGAGTTACAGGCACAGGCAGACATGCCTGGATTGTTATGTATTTGTTTTGTTCTTGCTTTGAGACAGGGTCTCTCTATTATGTAGCCCTCACTGTCCTGGAACTAGCTCTTGTAGACTAGGCTGACCCGGAACTCACAGAGATCCATCAGTCTCTGCCTCCCAAGTTATTTGGATTAAAGGCATGTGCCACCATGCCCAGCTGCCATACTTAGTTTTAACGTGGGTTCTAGGGAGTCAAATTCAACTCCTCATCCTTGCATAAATGACTTTACCCACTAAGCCAGCCTAGAAGGGCTGGGCAGATGAGTCGGAAGGCAAAGGCACTTGCCACCAAGTCTGATGACCCAAGTCCACTCCTGGGGGCTCATGATGGAAGGAGAGGAACGGATCACTGGGAGTTGTCTTCTGACCTCCCCACATACTAGCAGTCATGTGACTACACAATGAATAGTAAATAAACATAAATAAATGTTTAAAAAGTTTAAAACAAGGAAACCTGAGAGGAACTGTTCCTATGCCCATTATAGAAGGAAGTTAAGGCTCAGAAAGGTGTCCAACGCCAGGTGTGCTGCTGACCTATAGTGCCGTCACTCACAACTAAGGCAGAAGGGTCAACAGCTTCAGTTCATCCTTAGCTACACACTGAGTTCTTTAAAAGGTTTGAATTTGTTTATTTATTTGGGTGGGGTCCGAGTGCCTTGGTGTGCATGTGGAGGTCGAGGACATGGCACAGTTGGTCCTCACCTGTGGGTCCCAGGCTTGGTATCAAGAACTTTATACCACTGGGCCATCCCAGTGCTGCCCACCCCTATAGTGAGTTTCTGATCAGCTTGGGCTACCTGAAACCTGTATTTAAAAAAAAAATCAGGGGCTGGAGAGATGGCTCAGAGGTAAAGAGTACTGGCTGCTCTTCCAGAGGTCCTGAGTTCAGTTACCAGCAACCACATGGTGGCTCACAGCCATCTATGAGATCTGATGCCCTCTTCTGGTGGGCAGGCATACATGCAGACAGAACATTGTATACATAATAAATAAATATATTTAAAAAAATCAAACCATGGCAGCAAGAGAGATGGCTCAGCAGTTAAGAGCACTGGCTACTCTGAGTTCAATTCCCAGCAACCACATGGTGGCTCACAACCATCTATACTGGGATCTGATGCCCTCTTCCATCATGCAGATGTACATACAAGAAGAGCACCATATACATAAAATACATTAAAAATACCAAACCAGGATAAAAGCCTGTGTAAGGCTATGCAGCAGGCAGCACATGGTGGTGCACACCTGTCTTAGTGTTCTGTGGCCAGGAAGATGCATCATGCCCAGCAGTCTCAGTGGTGAGCCCCTGGTCATTGCAGCAGGAGCATGGTGGCAGGCAGACAGGCAGAGCACCAGATAGAGCAGTAGCTAAGAGCTCTTGTCTCAACTGAAAGGTGCAGTCTGAGGACACAGTCCTGGTCTGACAGGGACTTTGAAACCTCAAAGCCCACCTCCAGTGACACTCCTCCTCTAACAAGGCCACACCTCCTAATCCTTCCCAAACAGCCCACCAACTGGGGACAAGTATTCAAATATATGAACTGATGGGGGCATTTTCGTTCACATCAACACACCTCCAAGGACAGCAAAATGAGTTTCGCATTTGCCACAGCACTGAGGCACCTCTATCTGGCTGCAGCTGAGTCTGCCTGCTCTGGCCTCATGTTTGTCCCCTGTGCTCCCAGCTGATGGATCCATAGGGTGACACAGCTGTCACTCTTCACACCTTCACTTGGACTTCTTGAGGCAGGCGACTAAGAAAGAAAACGCCTGGGTCTGAAGCGGAGGACCTTGATCATATAAAATCTGTGGAAACTTCTCTCTCCCATCGATAGCATCAGATAGTCTCCTCCGTGCTGCTCCTTTTTACAGATTCTCACTTTCGTCCGTCTGACGCTCACCTATCTCACAAAAAAATCTGGGTGTGGTGGCTACACAGAGAGTTTAAAATCAGCCTGAGCTACATGAGATCCTGTTAAGAAAATTCTTAAGAAGAGCCTCTCCACCAAAGCAAAATAACTCCAATTAA
>JAQHUG010000150.1:1794853-1814994 GCA_028555095.1 Dicrostonyx torquatus
GGCTGGTCTCGAACTCACAAAGATCCGCCTGCCTCTGCCTCCCGAGTGCTGGGATTAAAGGCGTGCGCCACCACTGCCCAGCATATTTAAATTAAAAAAAAATTTTTTTCGAGATAGGGTCTCATATAGCCCAGGCTAGCCTGGAACTCTCTGTGTCGCCCATGCTGACCTTGAACTCCTGATGCTCCTGCCTCCACCTCCTGAGTGCTGGCACCACAGCTGTAGATCAAAAAGTCTGTTTTTGAAAGATTCCACGCTTCTCCTAGGAACGGGGAACTGATGCACAGTGCAGGCCTGTGCTTGGGTGATCAGGGACAGGGATGGGACCAGCGATGAGCTCCAGGATCAGAAAGTCAAGGCAGGCCCACAGAGCACCGCCCCTTGGGTACCCGGGCTCCCCACCCGCCGCCGCCGCCGCCGCCGCCGCCGCCGTGCCAGCATTCTGACTTCAGAGCCCTCGGGGATTCTATAAATGGCCAAGCAGCGGCGAACCCGGGAGCCCCCGGAGTGAGTCAGCGCTGACGTCAGCCTCCCCACCCCCACCCCAGTGCCCTGGCCGCCAGGGGGCACCAGATCTTGAGTGCGCTGTAGTGATCGCTGCCCTCTCGTGGTTGTGAATTAATTCAAATTCCACTCTACCGCTTTCAGGCTGTGTGACCTGGACAACTGACTACACTTCTCTGTTCATCCTGTAGCACACTCCTTAGAGGGTTGTTATGAAGCATGGGTTGCTATCTTATTTGATGCAATTTTATGTATTTCTTAGCCCACTGGTTCTCTGTCTCTGTCTCTCTCTGTCTCTCTCCTCCCGGCCCTCTCTCCCTTTCTCCCACCTGCCCAGGGTTTCATTATGTGGCCAGGCCTCATAGTGACCCACCCCACCTCCTGAGTGCGGAGATTAAAATTGTGCACCCCCGTGACTAATCATTTCTCGTTTATTTATTTTTTTTCTTGTTCTCTCTCCTTTTGGTCATACTTATTATCTTTGAGACAGAATCTCTCTCTGTAGCTTCTCAAACTCAGTATGTAAATTCAACATGGCTTTGAACTTCTGATCCCATGCTATCACCTCCCAGACAGGTAGCACTGAGCCTGGCTAATGGGCTGAGGATGGAACCCACATATTTTAGTAAGACAGGTCTTCATGCATGACAGGCAAGCACTCATCCCCAACACCTCATTTTATTTTGTTTGTTTTCTGAGACAGGATCTCAAGTCATGTAGCTCAGGCTGGGTCAGGTTCACTATGTAGTTGAGGAGGACCTTGAACTCATGATCTTCCCGCTTGCATTTCCTGACAGTTGCAGGCATATATCACCAGATTGTCAAATGGGAACAATCTGGTATCTACCTACTCCATTCTCAAGGTCCATTTGATGATGCCTGTACAATTTCTGTTTGTCAGTTTAAGAGAAAACTAGGCCTGTTGGTGCGTGTCTGCCACACTAGCACTCAGGATGCCAGCCTGGGCTACATTGCAAAAGCCTGTCTAAAAAACGGGGGAGCAGGTGCTGGCAACTGGTACCTCATAAAGGCTTGGGATACATTAAAGTCATAGTGCCCAGGGCAGGACTCCACTGCAAAGAATTATCTGTCAGTGTGAAGGCTGAGACACTGTTTCACCTCACAGGATTAGGGGCAGCAGCTAAGTTTAAATTCTGCTATGACTCTGACAAAACTGTGTGACACATTCCTAGGGAAAGGGATCCCACACCTGTCCGTGCCACTGTTTCTCCATCTGTAACATTCCTAGGGGAAGAGATCCCACACCTGTCCGTGCCACTGTTTCTCCATCTGTAAAATGCCCACAATAACATCTCCTGTAGGCTGCTGTGAGTATCGAGTAGGTTATATGGCCACAGTTTGGACAGGGTTTGACAGAAAAGCTGTTGGCAAGTCAAGTGGGGTGATGCATGCTTGTAATTCCAGCTACATAATGAGGAGGAGGGAAGCAAATTCCAAGTTCAATTCCAGCCTGGGAATATAGTGAGACCTTGTCTCAAGCAAGATTTCCTTTTTCCTGCGTCCGTGTCTGTGTATGCAGTGCCCTTGAAGGCCAGGCCAGGGCATCAGATACCCTGGAGCTGGAGTTACAGGAGGTTGTGGACCACCAGACAAGGGAACTGGAAACTGAATTCAAGTCCTTGGCAAGAGCCATATGTGCTCCTTAGCCACTGAGCCATTTCTTCAGCCTGAGCAGTGTTGGCTGTTTGTTTGTTTCATATTCCATATGACATGAAAGCAGGGATCATCTGGGAAGAGGAAGGAAATCAGATATAAAGAGAGGGGACAGGGAGGGTAGTGGTGGGAGTACATGACAATGTGCCTGGGATGGTTGTGAATGACTATACTTCTGTTCTGTGGAGCTCATAGAGGAAGGAGAACCAGGAGTTCAAGGCCATCCTCGGCTACACTGCAAGTTTGATGCTAGCCTGGGCCACATGTGCCTGTCTCACTTCCCTCCCCAAAATGTTATAATAAACATTTGTATTCCAGTGTGTGTGTGCATGTGTGTGTGTGCATGTGTGTGTGTGCGTGTGCGTGTGTGTGTTCACATGTACCCTAGCTTGCATGTGGAGGTCAGAGAAAAACTTTCAGATTTCTCCTTCGATTGTGGACGTCCCAGAAATTAAGCTCAGGTTGTCGGGCTTGGCGGCAGGAGCCTTACCTGCTAGGCCGTCTTGCCAGCCCCTTCCATTCATTGTTCTGTACAGCAATTGGAATCGTTTTCAATCTGTCCTTTTCTCTTGTAATGCTGGCAGTTACCCTAAAGTCTTCCACATGTTGGGTAAGGAATTAGCCTCTGCCTCAAAATAACAATACTAATTATTAGCAATATTTTATTATGTTTTGATATTAATTATTAACTATATTTTAGTATGAATTCTATTATGTCATTAAGAATTGATTATTAATAAAATTTCATCATTATTATTTGTTGTTGTTATTTTAAGACAGGGTCTAACTATGTAGCTTTGACTGGCCTGGAACTTCCTCTGATCCACCTGTCTCTGCCTCCCATGTGCTGAGATTAAAGGCGTAGACCTCAGTGCCCTGCCAGCTGTGCCCTTCATACATGGTTAGCAAATTGCAGGTTCTTAAAGTATCATTAATGCACAGAGATTGACGTCACCTAAGTGTCACTATCCTACCCTTGATGTGATTTGGGTGGAGCATCCAACCCCATGGCCCAGATGAGAGCGGTCCTAGATAGGGATGCTTATCAGCAGACCAGCCTGAGCTGGATAGAGACAGGGGAGTGCTCATGGCACAAGACCAGCTAACACAGGCCCCAGAGGCTCAGATTGTCAATGGATGGATAGTGGGCATAGGTCCAGGATCTTTGCTTGTTTGTTTGTTTTCATTTCAAGTAGCCCAGGCTGGTCTTGAACTGAGTATGTAGCCAAGCATGACCCTGCAATTCTGAACATCCTGGGTCTACCTCCTGAGTGCTGGGATTACACACATGCATTACCAGGCTTGGTCTGCATGGTCCTGGGGATTGAACCAGGGTTTGGTGCACGCTAGGCAAGCACTCTGCTAACAGATCTATGTCCTAGCCTTCCTTTTTAACATTTTCCATTACATTCATGTGTGTGTGCGCACACGCGTGTGTGTGTGTGTTTGCACACAACAGAGGTCAGAGGATACTATGTAAATCTTGGCGTTCAAACTCTGGTCATCAAGTTTGTTGGTGAACATCTTAACCCATGGAGCCATCTCTCTAGCCTTCCCCGCCCCCTTTAAATTAACATGTGTGAGACAGAGACAGGGGCTCACAGCCCAGACAGTGCTGAAATTCACTATGTAGCCCGGGCTGGCCTCAAACTCTCACTGAGTCCTTTTGCCTCTAGTGCTGGGAATTTGCCGGGGGCCAGCATACCAACTTAGATCTAGGCTCTTGCTGCCCCAAGTCCTCATAAGGGACTGGAGAGAACAGGGTACCAAATTCTTAGCAGACACAAAGCTTTGCTGAGGTTCTCCCTTGTGCCAGGCACTGCACTGGGCACCCTGGAGTTGACATTTTTTTCTGATCTTTTCAGCACCCTCACGAGGCAAGCTTTGTCATTAGCCCTTCTACAGATACGGCAATAGAGATCTAGAGAGAAGGCTATGAGGAGAGGGTTGGTGTGTGGAGATAGATTGTCCCCATAAACTACGGGTCGGGATGGGGAGGGGGACGGCACCAGGGATGCGCAGTGGACACAGTCCTGTTTTGGGAATGAAGAGGGGCAGAGACCAATGACCTTTGGGATCAGGAAATTCAGAGATGGGACACGGACAGTTGGCATGGGGAGGAGAGTAGAAGAGGGGTGGCCTGTGTGAGCAAGCCCCCCTTCTCAGAATAAGGCAAGCATCCCCCTAGGTGGAAACAATGACACAATCAGCTCCCAATACCAAGGCCCTGACATCACGAGGTGGGGGTGGCCAAAGTGTGTGTGTGGTGCCACGCCCCTTGGCAAGCCCCCGTGGCCAATGGGACAGGCTTGGAAGAGCCCGGGGCTGGCCTCTGGAGCTTCAAAAACGTGTGAAGAGGGAAGAGGCAGCAGACGCAGGCTCAGCTGCCTTGTCCTGCTTGTCAGGGTCACCGGCACCTCCGCTTTGCCAGAGCCACCCCGGCCAGCATGTCTTCTGCACATTTCAATCGAGGTCCTGCCTATGGCCTGTCTGCTGAAGTCAAGAACAAGGTAAGGCTGGAGGGGAACTGCCTAGTTTGGTCCCTGACACACTCAGGGCAGATCCTGCTCCCTGACCGCCCACCTACCTGGGTCACGTGACTTGAGACCTGAGAAGAGAAGAAGGGAGATCAGGTAGGGGCTGTTTTTCTGCCCTTGGAACATCCAGAGCCCCCAGTTACTTGAGGGTTGAAGTGAGGGAATCCACCCCACTACCTATAAAATAGAGGTAATCAGGGTGCTGTAAAGGTTCCCCACCTGCGCAGAGTCTTTGGTCGACCTTCTTGTTTCTGGGAGGGGTGCAGGGGAAGGGACAGACCCCCCCACCTTTAAAAAAAACTTAAGTCTGAAGTTTGCAGAGCTAGAAGACATTGAGAGACCCCCATTTTCTTGCCATGGATGGGTAAACTGAGGCTTAGAAAGGATCAGCAAGGAGCTAGGGTGCCAGATAAGGCAAGCGCAGAGCCAAACTCTCTCCGCACTGGGATAGGTCGGCTTCCCGGGACAGGGAACTGCATAGAGAAGGAGAGGCAGTCCCATTTGACAGAAGGGAACATTGAGGCTCTTTCTTTCCAGGGTCCTAGGGCAGGAGTTGAAGGGAGCAAGAAGCGGGGATTGGGACCTGGATCAGGTTGGGGTATCTTAAGGGCTAGAGTTAGGGGAGAACAGGGGGCGGGTGCTCTGCGGGAGATTGATGGCAGCGCCGCCCCCTCCCCCCAGCGCCGGCCCCAGAGTCGCAGAAGAGCCGCCGCGCCTTATAAGGCGGCCTTGGTCAGCCTGGGCCCGCGCTATATAAGGGCCGGTTTGCTTTATAAAGCCGGGCTGGTGAGGAGGGGGGCGGCAGGGCTGGGGCCAGGTGAGGGGGTGCATCCCTCCTCTCCCCATTCAGTAGAAGTGAGGCATCCCCCACATCTCACCAGCACCAGGGGCTGGAAGGCCAGCATGCAGCAGGATTGCTGAAAGAACGCGAAGCAGCCTCGCAGACTGGAGGGCGAGCCAGGAGGGAGATAGGAGCTAAGAGGTGGAAAAGGGAGCTGGCCCAATCCCACCTCCTACCCGGGAGGATGGGATCAGAGCTACAAACAGCCTTGCGTCCCACAGCTGGCTGGACAGGATTGTCTTCAGAGATAGGGACCCGAGACTGAATAAGGGATGATAATGAGTTGCGGGGACAACGAGAGAGACAAAGTGGGACTAAGGACAGACTTAAGAAATACATTCAGACAAGGGTTAGGAGGGGAACAAGAGCATCCTCACTTCTCACCTGAGGCTATACTGCATAGATGTGAGAGCAAATCAGCAAACCAGAACCCAGGGCTCCTTCTTAGGGTTCATCCCCACCCCCAGTTTAAGACATCTCCTTTTCTAACTGGAGAGTGGAGGGGGGCTGGGTCAGGGGATGTTAAGCCCCAAGTTTGGCTTGGAGGGGAAACCAAGGAGCCAAGCGCCGCCTCCCCCAGCTTCAAGGATCTGGCTCCCCAGCCCCCTCTTGTCTATTCATTGGTGCCAAACCTCAGAATGCCCGGAATGGCCCCCTGGGCAGGTGCCACCTCAATCCTGGCCCTCCGCCTCCCCCACGGTCCGCCCCCCCACCGTGGACACTAAGACAGGATTGCCTTAGTTGGGATGGGATGAGGTAGGAGATCTGGCCTACCCGGGCTGAGGTGGGCCCCAGAAAGCCAAAGCTACTCTCTACTGCCTGCGTCCTCATGACCTGCCCCTCATGCCCCCATCCCCACCTCAGCTGGCCCAGAAATACGACCATCAGCGTGAGCAGGAGCTGAGAGAGTGGATTGAGGGGGTGACAGGTCGCCGCATCGGAAACAACTTCATGGATGGCCTCAAAGATGGGATCATTCTCTGCGAGTGAGTGAGATTCTCGGTCCCTGCCCCTAACCCAGCACCCCGCTCCATGTGGGCCTTCAACATCACCTGATGACCCCGAAACTGGAGTTGGAGTTAGACACTGATATTTGATCCCACCTACATTCCTTGAAGGGCCACAAAGACTCACTTGTGGCCGTTGCACAGGCAGAGATGACAGTCAGTCAGGTTTAGGACACAGTACCCAAAGCCCTGAGATGTTCTCGGGCCATTACTTAGCTAGCCCATGCTACAGGGCAGACCTGTCTGTGGCTCCCAGTTGGCAGCATTGGCTGTTTATTGCCAGTTTTAGTTTATGTAGACCTTGGCTTCCCACTGCCCTCATCAATGGGGAAGATGAAAACCCTCACAGGAGCAGCTCACTGTGATCCCCGGCACAGGGCTGAGGTACAGTTCAGAGCAGAACACACGCCCAAGCGAGGCTGGCTGACTCATGTAGCCACCCAGCCAGTTATTTACCTATCCATGTAATAAGCATGTCCAGAGCTCCTGATATACAGTGCCTGGCTCTAGGCATGCGGACAGTGAAGCCAACTCCTTGTGGAGGGAGAAATCGCGCTTGTTTCATACCCAGCAATATTATCAACAAGAAAAGAAAAGGTAACCAGATAGCCAACCAGATAATCACATTCATGCCAGAGGGAAGAAAGTGTCATGAAGGATGTCCAACAGGCTGACGATTGGCTCGGTGGGTAAAGGTATTTGTCACCAAGACTGATGACCTGAGTTCAATTCCTAGTACCCACATGTTGGAAGAAGAGAACAGACTGCTGAAAGCTGCTCACTGACTTCTGCACACATGCCATGCACACTCATGTGCTTGCACACACACAAATGAAACCAACAACAACAGCGAACACTGACATTTGAGCATAGGAAAACCAGGACATTTAGCCTGACTCAAGGATTTTCTGGCTGGCAACTTGGGTCTAGCTGTTCCACACCCCCTATAAGCACGTGTTGGGGCGTCCCCTTCCAACCGTTGCCTATTCACTTTGCCGGGGTTCTGAAGCAACTGGAACTCACTTTCCCCACTGGCCCCTTCTCTCTGTTAGATTCATCAACAAGCTCCAGCCAGGTTCTGTGAAGAAGGTAAACGAGTCAACCCAAAACTGGCACCAGGTAAGTCCAGACCCAAGTTACTAGCTTGTTTTCTATTTTAGTAATGAGGATTGACTCCACCGAGTGTGCTAGGCTGGAGCTTTACTGCCTAGTCAGGCCCAGCCCTCACTGGGGGATTCTAGGCAGGGGCTCTACCCTTGAGCCACACCCCAGCCCCTCACTGGGGGATTCTAGGCAGGGGCTCTACCACTGAGCCACGCCCCAGCCCCTCACTGGGAGACTCTAGGCAGGACTCTACCGTTGAGCCACGCCCCAGCCCCTCACTGGGGGACTCTAGGCAGGGCTCTACCGCTGAGCCACGCCCCAGCCCCTCACTGGGGGATTCTAGGCAGGGGCTGTAGGTTTGAATCATGTCCAACCATGGGCTTCTATTGTTGGTTTTGCCAAAGGCTCTGCTCAGTCAGAACACAGCTCCTGTCTTGGTCCTCTCCTCTACCTTGCTTGAGACAGGATCTCCTTCTCGGTCGTTCTCCATTGGGTACACTAGCTGTCCCCTGACCTTCTGAGGATTCCATCTCCACTTTCGACTCCTATAGGGGTCCTAGGATTGCAGGCATTCTTGCCATGTGTCTTTTCCTTGGTTTCCAGAGATTCAAAACTCAGGTCCTGATACTTGCAAAGGAAAAACGGTTTTTTTTTTTTTTTGTTTTTTTTTTTTTTTTTTTTTTTTTTTGTCTTACCAAAAACATCTACCTGGCTCCTACCTTTTATTTTGAGGCCCAGACAGGCCTCCCGAGAGACTGGGATGGCAGGTTTTATTAACTTGTTTAATTCATTTATTTGTGTGTGTTGGCAAGTGCTCACAGAGGCCAGAGGAGGCATGGGATTCCTTGGAGCTGGAGTTACAGGAGCTCCATTCAATCTCTTACCCACCAGCCCCTCCTCAGACCTCCACCCTCCCATTCCTGACCTGGCCTCTTCCTTTACAGCTGGAGAACATAGGTAATTTCATTAAAGCCATTACCAAGTATGGAGTGAAGCCCCATGACATCTTTGAGGCCAACGACCTGTTTGAGAACACCAACCACACCCAGGTTCAGTCCACTCTCCTGGCTCTGGCCAGCATGGTGAGTGTACAGACAGAGTGGGCATGGGACAGGGGCTGGTCTCAGGTCAGATGTCCATAGGGACACTTAGGTCATGGAGCCTCACCATGAGTACGGCAGGTATTGGTGAATGTCTGAGGAGAAAGGAGCCCTGCTGGAGGCTCATCTGTGGTTCATATCCTTCTTTGCCCGGTGCAGGCTAAGACAAAAGGAAACAAGGTCAACGTGGGGGTCAAATACGCAGAGAAACAAGAGCGGAGATTTGAGCCGGAGAAGCTGAGAGAAGGTCGGAACATCATTGGGCTACAGGTAGGGCCCCTTCCTCACACGGGCTGATCTGGGCTGAGGGAAGGCTGCCCAGACCCTGGAGGCTCTGGCGGTCAGAATATTTGTATGAACTGATTGGGAACTAGTTACTAACTTGCTTTCTTTGCCCATACTCCTAAGTAGTTCCTGTTTTTAATGGACCATTAAAACATTTTATTTAGCCGGGCGGTGGTGGCGCACGCCTTTAATCCCAGCACTTGGGAGGCAGAGGCAGGCAGATCTTTGTGAGTTCAAGACCAGCCTGGTCTACAAGAGCTAGTTCCAGCACAGGCTCCAAAGCCACAGAGAAACCCTGTCTCGAAAAAACCAACCAAACAAACAAAAAAAAACCCATTTTATTTATTTATCTTTACATGTATGAATGTTTTACCTGCATGTATGTCTATGAACCACATGTGTGGATAGTGCACATTGAGGCCAGAAGAGGGTACTGGACCCTGGAACTGGAGTTACAGTTGTAAGCGGTCATGTGGGGGCTGGGAACCAAACCCAGATCCTCTGAAAGAGCAGCCAATGTTCTTAACTGCTGAGCCACCTCTCCAGCCTCTAGATCCCTTTAAAAGTTATATTTGCCTGCATGTATGTATGTGCATCATGTGTGTGTGGTACCCATAGAGACAACAAGGGTGCACTGAACCCCCTGGAACTGGAGTTAAGGATGATTGTGGGTACTGGGAATCAAACCCAGGTCCTCTAGACAAACAGCCAATGCTCTTAACCACTGAGCCATCTCTCTGGACCCTTTATATAGATAGAGAAACTAAGGTTTGCAAAAGGTAGCATACTAGTTTGTTCTTCAGTGTTGAGGATTGATTCTAGGGCCTCAAGTATGCTAGGCAAGCACAGTACCTTAGTTATAACTACAGCTCTCTTGTGTTTTCATTTATATGTATATATCTGTGGATGTAAGGCATACATATCAAAGTCAGAGATCAGCCACTATCATTCCTCAGGAGTCATCCACCTTGGTTTTTTTGTTTCTTTGTTTTGAGACAGGGTCTCTCTGTGTAGTCCTGGCTGTCCTGGAACTCACTCTGTAGACCAGGCTGGCCTCAAACTCACAGAGTTTGCCTCTACTTCCCAAGTGCTGGTGTTAAAGGCGTGAGTCGCCACGCCAGGTCTCCTTGCTTTTTGAGACAGGATCTCTCATTGGGTTTCTTAGTTTGCAATCTGATGCTATGATCAGACACTAGCCTAAACTTGTAGGAGGAAGGAGTTTATTCCGTTTGCATTTCCACATCGCAGTGCATCATGGAGAGAGGCCAATGCAGGAATCCAAGCAGGAACCTGTAGGCAGGAACTGAAGCAGAGACCATGGAGATAAGCTGCTTACTGACTTGCTCCCCATGGCTTGCTCGATTTTCTTATACAATCCAGGATAACTACCTAGGGTTGGCACCACCCACAGTGGGCTAGGTCTTCCCATATCAATCAATAATCAAGAAAATGCCCCATAGTCATGCTCGCAAACCAATCTGATGGACACAACTCAACTGAGGGTCCCTCTTCCGAGGTGACTCTAGTGTAAGTCAAGTTGACAAAAACTAACCAGTACTGCTGACCTCTTATAACTCGACACACATCATTATTAAACCCCCCTCTCTCTTGTTTATTCCCAAAGCCCTCCTTTACTGAGTAGCACCCTGAATGCACCTGACCTTATCCCCAAGATCTCATGTGAATATCACAATATAAAACTGTAACTTTAAATGTCTCATAATCTTGAAAAAAATTCAAACACTTTAAAAGTTCAAAGTTTCTTTAAAATATCCAAGTCTCTTAATGTGGGCTTCTGTAAACATTTTTTTTTTGAGACAGGGTTTCTCTGTGGCTTTGGAGCCTGCACTGGAACTAGCTCTTGTAGACCAGGCTGGTCTTGAACTCACAGAGATTCGCCTGCCTCTGCCTCCCGAGTGCTGGGATTAAAGGCGTGCGCCACCACTGCCCGGTCTGTAAACATTTTTTTACAAAGTAAATATTTTCTTACTTCCAAAAGGAGAGAACAGAGGCATAAAACAATTACGCTTTCACAAAACTAAAGTCCATCAGTGTAGCTCCAAATCTTGTAGCTCAGTGTCTGACTTTTGGGACTCAAGATCTTCTGGGCTCCCAAGGGCTTGGGCAGCTCTACTGCCCTGGCTCTGCCACCAGCAATACAAGCTGGTGTCTCAGGCTCAGGGAGGTGCCATACCACACCACTGTCCTTACTGGCATCTCCAGTATACGAGAGGTCACCATAGCAACCGAGGTGATCTTCACCAATGGCCTCCAGACTTCTCTTCTGGGACTGACCCTAACTCATGGTATAAATCCTCAGTGTCTGTCCATGACACCACCCCACTTCAGTCCTGGGGTTTCCATTGCAGTGGAGGCTGTATCGTCACCAATGGCCTCTCCTGGACTCTCAGTGCTAAAGTCTCAGTTGCTCTTCATGACCCCTTTGTTCTCGCAGTCACTGGGGAAGACTCTTATATACTGTCAAGTTCAGCTGCTAGCTTAAGATGCAGCCTTGGCCCTTCTGGACCACAGCTTCCACCTCAGTGATGCTGGTATCTTCCTCAGCATCCACAAACCAGCATCAGTTGATCAATTGTCCCAGTAAAGTCAAGGTTCCACTTCAATGGTACTGGTTTCCTCTCTTCTTCTTCTGAGTATCTTATGTGCATGAGAGTTTTATTAGCATGTATGTATGTGCACCGTGTGAGTGCTTCTAACTGCTGTGTTGACTGATGTTTCTGTCCCACCAGGTCCCACAGTCGACAGAAATCTCTGTCAACACTGCTGAGCCATTTCTCCAGCACCAGATTTTTTTTATTAAATAATTTATTTAACTTTATTTTATGTGCATTGGTGTGAGCGTGTCAGATCCCCCTGGAACTGGAGTTATAGACAGTTGTGAGCTGCCATGTGGGTGCTGGGAATTGAACCCAAATCCCCTGGAGGAGTAGCCAGTGCTCTTAACCACTGAGCCATCTCTCCAGCCCCAGATTAATTAAAAAATCATATAAATGGCAACTTTCACCCTCACAAGCCATGCCTTTGCTGTGTCTCTTCCAGAAGTCTATCTTCCAGGACCCCACAGAATTTCTCATTACGTTCTAGCACTTGATGGCTTTTCCAGTCCCAGCCTCCACGTTCTCCGTATTAGGGCTCTCTGATGTGGCTAGACTGGCCGGTCAGAAAGCCCAAAGACTCCACCAGTCTCTGCCTCCTCAGTGGATTACGAGCTTCTATAGGTGGTGCTGGGAACTGAATTCAGATCCTTGTGCTTGGAAGGCAAGCACTTATTTGAGACAGGGTCTCCTATAGCCCAGGTTAGCCCTGGAGTCACTATTCAACCAAAGCTAGCCTTGAGCATCTCTTCTGAGCCTCCTGCCTCCACCTTCCAAGTCGTTTTTATCCTGACAGAGTCTTACTAAGTTGTTCAGGCTGGTGGCCAGCTTATGCTCAGGCAGGCAGGCAGGCCTGTAACTTGCCATCCTCCTTCCTTAGCCACAGTTGAGTGGCTAGGACCACAGTATGGACCTGCGTTAGCAGCCCCAACTTTAATCTATCCCCTTTCTCTTCTTTTGTTTATTTTATTGTTTGAGACAAGATCTAACTGTGTATCTGTGGCTGGCCACTATGGCTTCAAACTGACATCCTCCTGCCTCTGCCTTCTTAGGTTCTTTCCTTTCACTACGTGGGTCCCATGAATCAACCCAGGTCATTCGGCTCAGAGGCAGGAACCTTTACCCACTGAGCTGTCTCTCAGACCCTGGCCACCACACACGACTGTAGTTGACCCTAAGAGTCTGGTCATACAACATCCCCACTCTGAGTGTTTCTGGCCTCCTGCTCTGATGCAAACTTCTCTTGTGAGTCACAGGGATGTTCTGTAATCCTTACTGCTTCATTAATCTCTTTCCTAGATGGGTACCAACAAGTTTGCCAGTCAGCAGGGCATGACAGCCTATGGTACTCGGCGTCACCTTTATGATCCCAAACTGGGGACAGATCAGCCCCTGGACCAGGCCACCATCAGCCTGCAGATGGGCACCAACAAGGGCGCCAGCCAGGTTTGTGTGGTCGGTGGGACACCTGATGAGATAGGGCTGTGAGTGGGGCTGCTATCTCTGTGATTTGACCACTGTTCCCTCCTTAGGCTGGCATGACTGCACCAGGCACCAAGCGGCAGATCTTTGAGCCAGGACTGGGCATGGAACACTGTGACACGCTCAACGTCAGCCTGCAGATGGGCAGCAACAAGGGGGCCTCACAGAGGGGCATGACAGTGTATGGGCTGCCCCGTCAGGTGTACGATCCCAAATACTGCCTGACTCCGGAATACCCAGAGCTGGGAGAGCCCACCCACAATCACCACCCACACAACTACTATAACTCTGCCTAGGGGCCCCCAGGGGGCTGGTTGCTGCTCTTGGCTGGACCCAGCTGGCCCAGTCAACCCCATCTCCTGCATGGCGTCCCCCAGCCCCCTGGCATCTGTCTATAGGGTTACAGTTTGGGGAGATCAGGCCGAGGGGGGCAGTGGGAAGAAGGGGGCCCCTCATCCCTGTAGCTCTTGAAGGACCCAACACAGAATTGGGTGTGTCCCTGACAGCACCCAAAGGACGCTGCCCCCTTTTACTCCCTCACAAGCGAGTACCTCCCAGAACCAGAAACCCTCCAAGCGAAGCTCCCAGAACCCAGGCTTGGCCTGACCCCTGCCCCATTCCCGCAGCGGGAGCAGAATGCATGCCCGAAATGCAGCGGACACACACAGTTTGGTTTTGCGGTGACTGGCGTTTGTGGATGTGACAGCAGCGTTTGTAACTCGAGCACTTTCTTTTTCTATTTCACTGGAGCACAATAAATGGCTGTGACATCATCTGAGTCTCAGAGCCAGCTGTTTAGGGGTGTTGCTTAGATTCTTCCACACATGCATACGCTGGGACCAGCGAGATGGCGCAGAGCTAGTAAAGGAACCTGACACCAAGCTCAATGACCTGAGTTCAATCCTTGTGACCCACATGGTAGAAGAGAATCAATTCCTACAACATCTGACCTCCACACAAGTCATGAGATACACATAATCTTCCCTAAATAAATATATAATCTAAAAATTAAATAGATATACCTACAAATCTTACACCACTACACAGGGCAGGCAAATGCCACACACACTTAAACAAAATGATGTGTGAGTTCTGGGGTCCCCAGATTGTGTGGAAGTGGTGTGGACTGGTACTACTGGTTCCTAGTGCTGGCAGAGAGGCTGAGTTAACCTGGGGGCATGGTTTTTCTGTATGTCTGCCTTGTGCTCAGCAGTCTATCTTCTTAAAACTGAATGCCATGGGTTGGTGAGGTGCCTCAATTGGTAAAGGTATCTGCTGTCAAGTCTGACAACTCAAGTTCAATCCCCAGGTCCTACATGATGGAGAGAGAACCAACTCTTCCTCTTGGCACAGCATGCACTCACCACCCACAAAGATAAATGTCTCAAACAACTGAGCCCCAGGACTGCCTACCATCTTCAAAGTCTAGTCAGGACTGTGACCTCACCTTGTTTCAGCAAGGACCCGTTTTCTGGAAGAAGGCCAGAGATATTCTGCCTGAAAGCCACTGTCAGCTGGTCAGGGCTTCAAGGAGAGAATGCAGAAAAATGGGAGGGAGCCCAGAACAGTCCCTTCCCCACTCCATCACTCGTAGGACAGAGGCTGCAGCTGTAACCCTTGGAGACACCAGAAATCCTGCATGCACAGACCTCACAAACTGGACTCCAGGGATCCTAGCCCGTGTTCTGGGGAGGCTGTGCTGAGGCTCTGCCTGTCAGATGGGAGGCAGTGACAGAGGGCTCTGGTGTCAGCACTAGGTACCCCTTCTGCGGAATCCTGTGGATACTAGTCTAGAAATCTAGCCACTGCTGTTGCCTGGGGATGCTGGCACCTTGCGGCACCAAGGGGCATATCATTGAAGGATGGGGCTCTGGGATAAGATCTGACAGACAGCCTAGCAGCCATCACTTCAGGGTCAGTTCACTGCCCTTCCTTAGCTGTTTACCTGCTCTGTGGTGGCCACAGAACTACTTAATGCCAGCTTCTGCCACCTGCTCATTCAGGATTTCTGTGTAGTCCTGGCTGTCCTGGAACTCACTCTGTAGAGCAGGTTGGCATCAAACTCACAGAGGTCCTTCTGCCTCTGCCTCCCGAGTGTTGGGATTAAAGGTGTGTACCTCCATGCCTGACACCAGCAGTTTCTTGTGTGTGGTCTACACACTGTGTGTGGGCATGTGCATGGTGAGCATGAGGACACCAGCTGACGTCCTGTCATCCTTGGGGAGCCTTCACTTTATTTTTAGGGACAGGATCCTCCCCAATCCAGGGTCCACTGATGAGCTTAGGCTGGGATCTGCCTGTTTCTACCACCCTAGCGCTGGGACTAGACACAGCTTTTACAATGTGTTAGGGACCTGAGCGCAGGTCAAATACTTTACTGACAGCCACCTTCTAAGCTCTGTGCGTGCTTCTTGTCCCATGAGGAGCTCTAAACCACAGGCTGCTGGCCAGGCTCACGAGGCCAAGCTGAGGTGTTGAGTTCAGGTCACTTGGTTCAGGTCTCCTGCTGCCTTTGAGAACCTCTAAGGGTATACAGCGCTCTCAGCGTGTCCACCCCAGCCTTCCAAGAATCCTCACCACCCTCAGAAAATGTCCCTTCTGTGAGCTAATATTACTTTCCCAGTGGCTCAAAGTACCCAGGACAGCTGAGACCTAAGCCCACAACCTGAATTTACAAGGAATTAAAATGGATGGGCTTGAAGCTCATGCTTCTGAGCATTTCCGGCTGCAGGAATCGGCCCCCCTCTCAGGCCTGTTTGGATCTGGAGCTTCACTGTTTGTCACCTGCTTCACTGCCACCCTATGAGCGCCACCTCCTTTCTTTGGGTCGACTGTCTACAAGTCCTGTACTTATGAGTATAGGAGGGTGGCGAGTGGGCCAGAGCCGGCCTCACGTGCGTGCGGCTCCTCACTTGCTATCCTCCTTTTCTATCTTGATTTTGGGCTGGAAAATAAAAAAGGCTCAGTGGTTGAGAGCACTTTCTGCTCTTACAGAGGACCCAAGTTTAGCTCCCTGAACCCATGTTAAACAGTTCATGACTGTCACTGCAACTCCACGGGACCCAACATCCTTTTCTCACCTCCAGGGACACATTTATACACATAAATGTGCACATATATGCAAAATAGGTAAGGACTGGGAACTCAGGGCTGGAGAATTGGCTCAGCAGTATGAGCACTCACTGCTATTCAGGAGGTCTGGGTGTGGGTCCCAGCACCTGCATGGCAGCTCACGACTATCTCTAACTCCAGTTCTAGTGGCTCCAATACTCTTTGACCTCAACACTGCATCTGTGTGGTACAGAAACCAGGCAAAATACTCATACACATAAAATCTTTTTAAAAAATATGTAAAAAAAAAAAATTAAGTGCTGGGTGGTGGTGGCGCACGCCTTTAATCCCAGCACTTGGGAAGCAGAGGCAGGTGGATCTTTGTGAGTTTGAGACCAGCCTGGTCTACAAGAGTTAGTTCCAGCGCAGGATCCAAAGCTACAGAGAAACCCTGTCTCGAAAAAAACCAAAAAAAAAAAAAATTAAGTATGTATTTATTGTATGGGTGCCAGAGAGCAGGTGTGGTGGCCAGAAGACACTAGAGGGTTGGAGCTTTCCTCCCACCATGGGAGGGGGCATGTCAGGCTTACTCAGAAAATCCTTTGCCAGCTGAGACAGCTAGTTAGCCCAGTTTTGTATTTAAGATAAATTTTATATTATTACGTGTGTGGGGTGTGGGAGTTTGTGTGCTACAGGGCACACGTGGAGGACAGAAAACTTCAGGAGTCAGTTCTGTGCCCCCCACCATGAGGATCCTAGGGACTGACTTAGGGTATCAGGAGTGTGAGCTGATACATTTAACTTTTTTTTGTTTGGTTTGGCTTTTTGAGACTGGGTCTCACTATGTAGCCTTGGCTGGCCCAGAACTCAGATCTTCCTACCTCTCCCTTCTGAGTGCTGGAGATGGCTCGGTGGTTAAGAGCACTTGCTGTTTTGCAGAGGACCTGAGTTCTAGTCTTAGCACCACAGTAGGTGCCTCAGAATCCTAATTCTCAGCTCTGAGACAGCCAGGGCCTCTGCCTCTCTGGGCCCTCATTCCCACGCACGAGCCCACAGGCAGACACAATCACCCACACGTAACTGGAATAAAAACACATCTTTGCAAGTGTGTACTATTGTGCCCAGCCCAATCATGCTTTTTGAGACAGGGTTTCTCACTGGCCTGGAACTAGCCAATTAGGCTAGGCTGTCTGGTGGCAAGCCCCAGGGATCTGCTAGTGTCTGCCTCTTTGGCACTAGGTTCTGGGGAATCAAGCCAAGGTCCTCTTGTTTGCATAGCAAGGACTTTACTGCCTGAACTACGGCAGAAAAACCCCAGCTCTACGGCTTTTACTCTGACTGCTGTGAACACAAAGCAAGATGTCTGTTTGGTCCACTGGTGTACTGTGCACCCACATTCATTCAATTATGCAATTATTATTATTATTTGTTTGTTTTCTGATAGAGGGTTTCTTTGTATATTCCTGGTGTCCTGGAACTCACTCTTTAGACCAAGTTGGTCTCAAACTCACAGAGATCCGCCTGCCTCTGCTGGGATTAAAGGCGTGCGCCACCACCGCCCGGGCCAACTATGCTTTAAGTGGTGTTCTACCTCTGTAATTAGCTGGGGCTGAAGGATGAAGCTGAGACGATCCTGGGCTGCAGTTTGTCTCAAACACCACCATTGGTTGGGTGGGGCGACACACATCTTTCATCCTAGCATTTGGGGCATTTACTACCAAGAACTGTGAATATAACTCAGTTGGCAGAGCATCTGTGTAACATGCACAAAGCCCTGGGTCTGATTCTCAGTACCAAATGAACTAAGTGTGATAGTGCCCACCTGCAGTGCCAGCACTTGGGACACAAGGGCGGAGGGAGGGGGAAATCAGGAATTCAAGGCCATTCTCAGATTCATAGCAAGTTCAAGTCATCCTGGTACTCCACCCCCAATCTTACTAACCCTGCTCCCACAAAGAAAAGCTGATCAAACCATACAGCACAGGACCACCAAGATCTCTTCTGAATGCCTTAAGCCCCAAACCCCACTTCCCCTTCCAGCACTGGGGCCTCGTAACCCAAGAAAGCACAGATAGTCAGGGGATCTGCACTGGCTGCTTTATTGACAGGTTTGTGAGTGACAGTTGTCACTGAACCAGCCCCTACTTTTTCTACAAAAGCAATTGAAGAGGAAAATGGGCACCTGGCAAAGCCCAGCCAAGGGATCTGGTTGGTCAGCAGCCTTGACTCCCAGGCCACAAGCACAAGGAGGTGGGAAGGACAGGAAGTCCAGTTAGTTCCCCGAGGGCAAGGTGCTGGTGAGGTGGCTTAGGAGACTGGGATGTAGAGAAACTGTCACCAGAGGAACCAGGAACCTAAAGCTTAGGAGCAGGGCTGGGAGCTGAAGTAGGGTGCAACTCAAAGGCTTTCAGAGTCATTTGAGGCAGAAGGTTCTGAAGTTTGAGGCCACCCTAGGCAGCATGGTGAGACCCAGCAACCCCTCACCTCCACTCCAGCTACAAGCAGCCAGGGCCACTGTTACAGCCACATCTGCAGCCACACACACGCCTACTCCATACACAGAGGGAGGGCTGCCACAGCTTCGGACCTACACCCTGGAATGTCTCTGGATTGGTACCCAATTGTTGAGGGGGCAGGTCCTTGGTATTGCTACTGATTGGCTGCCTCGCAGGCGTCTATCCAATCGCTGTACACATCCACCGGTTCTGACAGATCTGAAACACAGGTCAAGGATGATTTGTGGCAGTGAAGCCCTCTCCTGGGTACATTTCTGCTACAACAGAGTCAATTGGACCCCTGCCCTGTGCCTTGTCACTTAGTGTTAACTCAGTAGACAAGGTCCATTCTCCTAGGTGGCAGCAGCTTCATCCCTTGCCACAGGGCCAGAGCAGCAGGAGTGACTGACAGTTTCTTGTCTTTGGTCAACAGCCCTTGAGCAGGTCAGGACAGCCCCGACTCCCACCCTCTTCTCTCATTCCCCAGACATCAGACGACTTTATAAGGATACACGTAATGGGTGTCTGGAACTCCTCTAGGCACACGGTGCAGGAGATAACTCCTGTGTTGCGGGCACGGTCCCTGCAATGGACAAGATGGAAGGATGCATGAGAAATGAGCCCTGCACCTCTGGGAGCGACCCAGCCAGCAGGAAGGCCCAGGGCAAGCAAGGCAGGAGAAGAAGCCTGGATGCCCACAGTGGTAGGCTGGGCATCTTAACCACCCACTTACATTTTCACATCACAAGACTTCTCATGGTTGCAGAAGGGGCAAGTGAACTGGGTCTCCAGGGTGCCGGTCATCTTCTTCTTGGGGGGTGGCTTTCTTTTAGACTTCCTTCGTCCCATGGCTGCAGGGGGGGATGAAATCTGTGGGGGCAGAGGAAGACAGGGGTCAGAAGCTGGAGGAAGCTGGTCACTCTCTCCCTCCATCCTCTGGAAGCAGGCTGGAGGCCACCAGTATGGCCCATGGAGAAAGGAAGATGTATACCTTGACACCCAGGCTTCCACCTGGGAAACCCAGGCTCCTGCCCTTAGGCATAACAGTCCTGTGTACACTCTGGGCAGTATGGCTGAGAACAGCTTTTAATCAACTTACTGTGTGACTCTTGGTAGGTCACTTAAGATTTCTGTGCTCCAGGAGACCACTTCCTAAATATAACCCCAGTAGCACAGATACTGACAGAAACAATAAATGGGACTTTCTGAAAACTGAAAAGCTTCTGTAATGCAAAGGATACGGTCAACAAGACGAAATGACAGCCTATAGAATGGGAAGAGATTTTCACCAACCCCACATCAGACAGAGGTCTGATCTCCAAAATATACAAAGAACTCAAGAGGCCGGGCGGTGGTGGCGCACGCCTTTAATCCCAGCACTCGGGAGGCAGAGGCAGGCGGATCTTTGTGAGTTCGAGACCAGCCTGGTCTACAAGAGCTAGTTCC
>JAQHUG010000150.1:1875804-1889795 GCA_028555095.1 Dicrostonyx torquatus
TGAGTTCGAGACCAGCCTGGTCTACAAGAGCTAGTTCCAGCGCAGGCTCCAAAGCCACAGAGAAACCCTGTCTCGAAAAACGAAAAAAAAAAAAAGTCCCCATAGTCTATCAGTCTTAACAATGATTAAATGTCTAAAGTTCAGAGTCTCTTCTGAAACTCATGGCAATCTCTGTAGCTATTAAAATTAAAAGCAGATTCACACACTTCCAACATACAAAGGTATGGAATATACATTAGTGTTCCAAAAGGGGGAAAGATAAAGAATAGTGAGGAAATACTGGATCAAAGCAAAACTTAAAACTAGCAGGCCCAGCTCCACACTCTGGATCTCCATGTCTGATGTCAAAGCACTCGTCAGATCTCCAGTTACTTTCAGCCTGTTGGCTGCAACCCACAGCATCTATCTTTTGGGCTGTTTTCTCGTCTAGCCTTAAGCTCTCCTTGGCAGGTATCCCACTGTTCTGGCTTCTCCATCACAGTCCAGGCCTCACCTTCACCGCTTCACACAATGGCTTCTCTGAGCCTCCATGTGGGGATGTCCCTGAACATGTCTGGCCTCAGCAGCTTTCTTAGCCATGGAAGGAGATTCCACAATGCCTTTCTTGTATCCTTGACACAAAAGCCAGACCACTTGGCCAAAACTGCCAAGTTCCGCTGCTCATTGGGGCTGGAACTTGGTCCCTTGTTCAGTTGCATCTGTACCTACTTTCTGGTATAGGTGGCTTCCTTCACTGCTTAAGTTTTCTTTAATTTCTTTTCACAAGTTGGAAGCTTACTTAGGTGGAGTCTTGCACTGAGGTCACCACTCTTTTTATTCCACTTAGCATCAGGGTTTTATTTGAACTTTTTGTCTCACTGAACATTGGTCATAGCTCTGTTACATTCCTGGTGCTCTTTTTCTCTTCAAACTGTATGCTTTGTATTTTTCCTTGCTCAGTTTGCTCCTTTTCATTATGTGTCTATATAAGAGTGACCACTAATACCACACAACAATCAATACTAGGCTGTTTTAAATTCTCATCTGCCCATGCCATTAATCCAAAACTCTTCATTTTAGCCTGAGGTAGATTATTATTATTTTTTTTTGGTAAGGGTCAAAAGCAGCCACTTTTTTCACCAAAATATCACAAGAATGGTCTCTAGAACACTTCTTTTTTTCTAGACCACTTATTAATATTCTTTTCTAGAGCTGGGCTCTCATAATCTACATTGCTGTCAGCATCACTGTCCTCTGTGCTCCTACAGGTATGGCCCATGATGCCCCACTTAAAGTGTGTAACCATTTTTCTCATTCAAAGCCCCAACATCTTCCATGTTCTTTCAACAGCATGGTCATGCCTGTCACAGCAATACCCCAGTTTCTGGTACTAACTTCTGTCTTAGTCAGTGTTCTGTTGCTGTGAGGAGATACCATGACCAAGACAGTTCTTATAAATTCTAGATCCCCTAGAATTCTAGGGATCCCCTAGAATTGGAATTACTGATAGTTCTTATAAAAACATTTAATTGGGGCTTGCTTACAGTTTCAGAGATTTAGTCCATTATCATTGTGGGGAGCGTGGTGGCATTGCACTGGAGCTGAAGATGACAGCTATATCCTGATCTGGCTCTGAGAGAAACACTGGGCCTGGTAGGCTTTTTTTTTTTTTTGGTTTTTCGAGACAGGGTTTCTCTGTGGCTTTGGAGCCTGTGCTGGAACTAGCTCTTGTAGACCAGGCTGGTCTTGAACTCACAGAGATCCGCCTGCCTCTGCCTCCTGAGTGCTGGGATTAAAGGCGTGCGCCACCACAGCCCAGCTACTGGTAGGCTTTTTAAAACCTCAAAGCCCACACTTCAGTGACACACGGCCTCCAACAAGGCCACACCTCCTAATCCTTTTCAAACGCTGCTACACCCTTATGACTAAGCATTCAAAGATATGAGATTATGGGAACCTTTCTAAAAATGTTTTATTTATTTTATTTCGTGTGCATGTTTTCTGTGTGAGGGTGTTGGATCCCCTAGAATTGGAATTACTGATAGTTGTGAGCTGCCATGTGGTTGCTGAGAATTGAACCCAGTTCCTGTGGAAGAGCAGCCAGTGCTCTAAACCACTGAGCTATCTCTCCAGCCATGGAAGCCAATCTTATTCAAACCACCACAGTAACTCAGTCTGGCCTCCATCTCACTATTTAGGGAAGGCTATCCTTCAGCTCAGGCTAATCCCCTACTTTACTACCTCAGGCTTTTAAAGAAAGTTTTTATTATATTCCTCTCACCCCTGTATATGTGTAGATCAGAGCACACTTGTGGGAGTGGGTTATCTCCTGCCATGTGGGAAGCGTTCTAAGGGAAGAATACCTTGTTCACCCACTTTTGCATATGTGTGGTATATGCATGTATACTCATGTGTGCAGATATGCTTACACTTGGAGCAGGGTTTGGGTTAGAGATTGACATTGGTCACTCTACCTTATTTTAAGATAATTACTCCTTATTGAGCCTGGTGTTTGTCATTTTGGCTTGACTGGCTAGCCAACCAACAAGTCCCTGGGATCCTCCCTTTGGTACTGGAGTTACAAGCTTGTGTTGTTATGCCTGCCTTTTTATGTGGGTGCTGGGGATATGAACTAAGCCCCATAGCTACTGAGCCATCTCTTTAGCCCCACATGCAGCTTAAATTGGCCTTCAAGATCCTCCTGCCTCTGTATCTTCAGCATTTCTTATAAGCATGCACCAATTTTTTGAGACATTTTTTCTATGTATCCCAGTTGACCTCAAACTCAGTACAATCTGGTTTCAGCCTTGAGTGCTAGGATTACAGGTGTGCCCCACCATGCCTTCCCCCCCACTATATATGTTATAATTGTGAGTCCACTTACCATTATATCATGGTCCCCATTCAACTGTGTTAGAAATCATAGCTGTTAGGCTACCAAGATAGCCCAGCAGGTAAAGTTCTTGCCACCAAACCTAATACCCTGAGTTTGAGACCTGTGTTTGTTTGAATGAGAATGTTCCCCATAGGATCATATGTTTGACTACTTAGTCTGCATTTGGTGAAACTGTCTGGGAAGGATTAGGAGGTGTGGCCTTGTTGGAAAGGTGTATCACTGGAGGGGAGCTGTGCCATTTCCAGTACCCCTCTCTCTCTGAATCCGTGTGGATAAGGACATAAGGTCTCAGCTGCTGCTCCAGCACTGTGCCTGCCTATTGTCATGCTCCCCAACATGATGGTTATGAACTTACCCTCTGAAACTGTAAGCCCCAATAAGCTCTTTTCTTCAGTAAATCGCCTTGGTTTTGATGCCTTATCTCCGCAATAATAAAAAAGTAACTGAGATAATACCCAAAACCCACATGGTGGAAGGAGAGAACTTACTTCCACAAACATGTACTCTGATGTCCACACCCGCTATGGCATGTATACCCTCCAGCAAATAAATGGAGTTTAAAAAATTGAGAGCATTGTAGCTGTTAATCTGTTTCTCAGTATAGTGTCTGGCTCTGCTAGAAGGAGCATTTGTGGTCTCTTGTCTCAGCACATCTTATTGTGGTCCCTTATCTCAGCATGTGTCTTCTGCTGAAATGGCAGTGAATGGCGTGGAGACTGTTCTAATGCTCAGCACTGTGAAGACTTTGTAGGGTTACAGTGCCCATGCTTCTCTCTTCTGCTTTCTCCCTGTCTTCCTGATGATTTTCTTGTGCAATTATAAGTTTGAAAGCTAAGAAAGTAAGAAAAAATAAAGAATAAAAAATAAGTTTGAAAGCTTATTTTTATTTTATGTGTGTGAGTATTTTGCCAACATGTATGTCTGTGCATCATGCTTTGCCCTTACAGGCCAGAAGAGGGTACCAGAACTGCGGGAACTAGAGTTACAGATGGTTGTGAGCCACCATGTGGATAATGGGAACTGAACCTGGGTCCCCTGCAAGAGCAGCCAGTGCTCTTATCTGCCGAGTCATCTCTCCAGCCCATCTTGTACAGTTTCAAAGTGGGGCAGAGAGAAAATGGAAAATTAGACCTGTGATAATTCTATCAATAAGTTGGACATGATGGCACCAGCTGCAGTCCCAGCATTTGAGAGGATTGGCAGGAAGATCATGAGTTGAAGGTTGGCCTGGGACAACCTAGCTGGACCCTGTCTAAAGCCAACAAGCCAGCTGTGGAGATGGCCTGTGGTGAGATGATTCCTATGGAAGCATGAAGACCTGAGTTTGGATCTCTAGCTTCCATGTAAAGCCTCATATGGCTGTATACCCGTGATCCCAGTGCTGGGGGTGGAGACATAGTCTGGGGCTTACTGGCCAGTCAACCAGCCTAGCTGAAAAATGGTCAGCTTCAGTTCAGTGAGAGGCCCTGAACTCAATCATCCAGGAAGCCCAGCAGTGCTCACCCTAGACAGGAAGCACACGATTCCAAATGTCAGCCATGTAAGCAGCCTTCAGCAGTTACTCTTCCCACTGTCTTGGTAATAATACAGAGTAGCAGGGCACAGCACCTGAATCCTCTGCATGGACATGGATATGCACACACAATATAAAGACAACAGTTAGGATGTACAGACCAGTTCCATGTGTTTTGCTGTTAGTACTTTATGAGAAAGTGAATGTGGACTAAGTCAGAATTCTGGTAACCGTATTCATTTACGATAAACTAAAAGTGTAGAGACCATAGGATTGTATGTGAAGGAAGGTTTATTTTTATTTATGTGT
This sequence comes from Dicrostonyx torquatus, assembly GCA_028555095.1. NCBI lineage: Eukaryota > Metazoa > Chordata > Mammalia > Rodentia > Cricetidae > Dicrostonyx > Dicrostonyx torquatus. The sequence goes on from JAQHUG010000150.1 coordinate 1,880,502, forward strand.
ATATGTCTGTGTTAGAATATGCTATGTGTGCTTACCCTACCCTTGGCAAGGAAGCCAGAAGAGGGTGTTAAGTCTCCTGGGGCTGGTGATTGTGAGCAGCCCACCATGGCTGCTGGGAACAGAATTTGAGTCCTCTGGAGAGCAGCAAGTGCTCTTTACTGCTGAGCCGTCCCTGTAGCCTCTTATGTGAATGACTTATGGATTGAATACAGCTTCTCTGTGCTGTATGTGTATCTTTTCCTCTTGTAAACATGTTTGCGATGTTTCAGGACTTGGTGACCTTTGAGGATTTGACTGTGACCTTCACCCAGGATGAATGGGCTCTGCCGGATTCTTCCCAGAAGAACCTTTACAGAGAGGTTGTCGGGGAAATCTTCATGACCTTGGCTTCTGTGGGTAAGGATGTCAGCTTCTTACTTTCTTGCTAGACAGCATGCTTTCCCCATCCATGCTGGCTTCTGACTGGCAGTGTGGGAAGGGATACTCTGATGCATAACCAGAGCGTCATTGCAGCATTCATGGGCCTGGAGTCTAGTCCGTTTTCTCTCAGAACTCAGTTTTCTCCCTTCTGTGTTGTAGGAGAAAGATGGGACCAGAATATTGAAGACTGGTACAGAAATCAGGGGAGACTCTTAAGGTAACTCTCACTGAAAACAGAAAGGAATGTCCCCAGAGAGAAGTTCAGGAGCTGGGCCGGCAGCTCCGGTGGTGTAATGCCTACTATGCCAGCATTTGATCCTAGAATCTGTGTAAAAAGCCAGGTGGGTGTGGGGACATGTGCGTGTAATTCCAGCTTTGGGGAGGTAGAGATAGATCTCTGGGGCTTACTGGCCAGTCTGCCTAAGCACACTGGCTAGTTCTTTGTAAAAGTAGAAGACCCTATCTCAGAAAATAAGGTAGCAAAGAGACACCTGAGATTGACCTCTGGCCTCCACATGTACACGTGTGTACACGTATACAAAGACAGAATTTTAGTTTGTCATAAGTTTAAGAAACCCACCCACCTGCATGCTTATTTATTTATTTTTACATTTTATTTGTGTGCACACGCTTGTATGGGCACTTGCTTACAAAGGCCAGAGGTATCAGATTCCTCTGGAGCTGGAGTTAAGTTCCAGGGCTCCAGTGTCCTCTTCTGGCACAGTAGTGTGCAGACATATATGCAAATAGGTAAAACACAAAGAGACATAAAATAAAAGCAAAAGCATTAAAAAATGAGCAGTGTACACTCTTAACTGCGGAGGCATCGCCTCAGCCTTCTAGTAAACATATGAATTTGAAGCCTTTCGGTTTGAAATTGTGAGTAAAGCATTTATAATGGGTTCTGATTTTTTTTCTTAACAGCAGACATATTATAGAGAGACTTGGTGACAGCAGACAAAGTAGCCATTATGGAGAAACCGTGGTCTGAAAAAGAAAAGATCTGCTGAAGTAAAACTCTGTGAGTGTAGTGTGTGTGGGACCGTCTTCACGCATGGCTCATCCAGGAAGCCCAGCAGTGCTCATCCTAGACAGGAAGAACGTGATTACACATGTCAGCAATGTGAGCCAGCCGTCAGCAGTTACTCTTCCCACATCAGTGACAGGTCTCACACTGAAGACAAACCGTATGAGCGTCAGGAACACGAGGAAGCCTCCCTTTCTTTTACCAGCCTTGGTGAATTCGTTGTAACTCGTCCTGAAGGTGGACCGCATAAGTGTAATGTGTGTGGAAAAGGTTTGCACTATCCCAGCTCACTGAGAATCCATGAAAGAGTTCACACCAGAGAGAAGCCTTATCAGTGTGAACAGTGTGGAAAAGCTTTCAGCTGTTGGTGCTCAGTTCGAAGACATCAAAGGACTCATACTGGTGAGAAACCCTACAAGTGTAGGGAGTGTGGGAAAGCCTTCAGCTCTCTTTCAGGCCTTAAAGGCCACATGATGAGGCACACTGGAGGTGGACCTTACACGTGTAAGGAGTGTGGGAAAGTCTTTAATTCGCCCAGTGCACTTAGGAAGCATGAAAGAACTCACACGGGAGAGAGACCTTTTCTGTGTAAATATTGTGGGAAGGCCTTCATTTGTTCAACTTCAGTTTGCAAGCATGAAAGAACGCACACCGGGGGGAAAACCCTATGAACGTAAGCGCTGTGGGAAGGCCTCCAGGGACATGTGATCAGGCACACTGGTGTTGGGCCTTATAAATGTAAGTTCTGCGGGAAAGCCTTTGGCTCTCCCAGTGCGCTTCTAAGGCATGAAAGTGCTCACCTTGTGTAGGACTCTTGTGACTAGAGCTTGGGAAGCTCTCACGTTTGGTCGCTTGAGGACACATGAGCTATCTGAGAAAATCTTTTACTCTCCTAGTTCAGGTACAGAAAAGAATTACTGGAGGGGAAACCCTGTTCAGAGAATATGGGAAAACCATAAACTGTCAGAGTTTATCTAGAATGCATGAAGAGGCTGAATAAAAAGCTTATAAATAAAAAGTAAAACCTGTGTTTGTGTAAATGTAACAGCTTATTTTGTTGGGGTGATCGAGAAGATACATAGAAGATGGGCTCTTATATTAGGCATGATGGCACAGTCCTTTAATCCCACTACTGGGAGGTGCAGGCAGGAGGAGGGAGCTCATGGTCATCCTCAACAGTGTAGCAAATTTGAGATCAGCTTGGGTTACATGACACTGTTTCAAAGGGGTGCCACAAGCCTTTAATCCCAGTACTTGAGAGCCAGAGGCAGGTGAATGCCTGTGAGTTCAAGGCCAGCCTGTCCTACATAGTGGGTTTCAGGCCAGCCAGATCTATATAGTGAAACCCTGTCTCAAAGGGGCTGGGGCATGCTCAATAGTGCTTGCTGTCCTAGAGAACTAAGTTCTGTTGTCAGCACCCATGTCGGACCTCTTACAATGGACTGTATTTAGCTACAGGGGATTTGAAGCTTTCTTCTGACCTCTGCAGGCTCTGCACTCAATATACATACACATAATTTTAAAAAGATGGATGATTTCTCAAGTTAGCAGCCAGGGACCAGATAACAGAGGTTGCTGTGAAGAAGGCTTTGGGGTGGCATGTGTAAATGTGAGAGGGCACTATTAAGTGCAAGGCCTGTGGGAATTTTAAAATTACAGTGTGCAGTGGGCTTGTGTGGAGGTCAGAGGACAGCTCCGGCATCACTTCTCCCCTTCCATCCTTGTACAGGCTCCAGGGATGGAGCTGAGATTATCAAGATTAGCAGCAAGAACCTTCACCTGCTGAGCCATCTTGTCAGCCCAGCCATTTCTTCTTTTGTGATTACAGCTTGCTATTAGAATATCCTGGAATTCAACAATCCTCTGCCTCAGTTTCTGAAGTGCATCAGAAGCAACATTTGAAAAACAAATTTCATTTATTTTTGTGTGTGTGTGTGTGTGTGTGATCCTGTCCTTGTGCAGGTCAGAGATCAACTTTATGGAGTCCATTCTTTCCTTCATTTATGTGGGTTCTGGGGAGCAAACTCAGGTTACCACACTTGCCCATCAAGTGCCTTTACCTGCTGAGCCATCTTGTAGCCCTGAGTAGTTGTGTTTAATACTTTTGTAGTGTGAGTTTGTGCCAGTGCAAGTGTGGAGAACAAAGACCAACCTCCAGGTGTCGGCCTATCCCAAATTGTTTGTGTCAGGATCTTTGTTTGCATACACTATGTTAGCTGGCCCAGGAGCTTCTGGGAATTCTGATCTGTATTCCCATCTTGCTGTAGAAACATGGCAATTAAATTACTACTGTGGTGGTTTGAATGAGAATGGCTCCCATAGGCTCATATATTTGAATACTTGGTCCCCAGTTGGTGGAAGAGTTTGGGAAGGATTGGTAGGTGTGACCTTGTTGGGAAGGGTGTGTCACTGGGGATGGACTTTGAGTCAAAAGACTCAAGCTATTCTGAGCCTTTCTGCTTCCAACTTCCAAGTCAAGATATAAGCTCTCAGATGGACCTGCCGTTATGCTTTTGTTCCACCATCATGGATTCATTACCCTCAAAAACTGTAAGCCCCAAATTAAACAATTTCTTTTATAAGTTGCCTTGTTCATGGTGCTTTATCACTGTAAATGGAAAGTAACTAGGAAAACAGAAAATGAAAAGATAATGACTGCTGTGGGAGCTCCTTCTGCTCCTTCAGCCAATAGCCTTTAAGATACCAGCCCACGCCGGGCGGTGGTGGTGCATGCCTTTAATCCCAGCACTCGGGAGGCAGAGACAGGCGGATCTTTGTGAGTTTGAGACCAGCCTGGTCTACAAGAGCTAGTTCCAGGACAGGCTCCAAAGCCACAGAGAAACCCTGTCTCGAAAAACCAAAAAAAAAAAAAAAAAAACCAGCCCACTTGGGTGTGGTCTCTTTTGCTTTAAAAAGCAGGGGCAGCTATGCACTTGTTCTCTTGCTTCCGGCTTCCACTTCTGGCTGCTAGACTCTGTTCCTGGTCACACCGAGAGCCATTGTCAAGAACAGTGATCTGTAAGTTTTCCCCCTTTTATTAATCATAATTCCAAACTGGTGTGGGATTGTTTTGTGACTTACACTTTCATCTGGCACCCAATGTTTGGTTTTTGACCCCAGAGGCTCTGCTGCCTGCCACCATCGGAGTGCGAAGAGCTAGGCACGAGCCCTCCCTCAGCCAGCCATGGCTTGTGCGTGTAGCCAGCAGTTCAGTATAGAATCTCGCGCAGCTGCTTTTCTTGCTACGGATCAGCCACAATTCTTTATATTTTCTCTTTACATACCTCAGATTGGCTTCAAGTCCCCATGTATCCTACTGTTTGCCTCCTGCCAGGGTGCACAGCAGAAATCTGGGTGAGACGTGGGCTTTCCTGGTCTGAGCCAGCTGTTCCACGGCTTTCTAACGATTTGTTTGCATTTGCCTATTTCACTGCTCTAAAGACATCCGCAGAGCACACAGCATTTTGCTCTAAAATCAGATTTCAGACTCACGTGCACTGCTATGCACCACTGGGTTAGTTTTGTAGGTGGTAAAACTAACACCGTCACACCTACTGGCAGGTAGTGGTTATTGCACCTAATCCAGCTAATTAAACCACAGATAAGACTTAATATCCTAAATATAGATCATAAGTTGCTAATTGAAAAGGGCGATATGTTAGACAATCTAACCGTCCAAGGTTTCAATAGCCTCTTTACCTACACCATGTGTCAGGTTTTACAAGACATATGATGTCCCTTCTACATCACTATTTCTGATTCTGGGGATTAGTCCTGTCCTCAATATTTTTTTCTTAAAAATATGGTTTGACAATAGGGCTAAGAACGAGGCATTTTTAGAAATGCTACAGTCTTTTCAGACTGAAACCACACTTCTCAGGAAAGAGGTTGGAAATCTGAAGGATACAACCAATTTAACTAATAAAACTCAGTCAACTGAGATACTTTTGGAAATGGTACAGACTGATAATAATTTATTTAAAGGAAGATTCAGCACTCTGGAGAAGGAAACAGCCGATTTGGCACATAAGACCCAATCAATGACAGTGGGTGCTGAAACATTATTTGAGAGAATTTGCACTGTTGAATGTATTAATCAGACTCTGTGAAAGGGGTATGACAGATTGATTGATAGAATGTCTCTCCCGGAAGGTAATATGTATACTATAAAGATTATGTCCAAAGATGAGACATTATCTCTACTGGACAGACTTCATACCTTGGAATCCTCAATGAGGACATTAGAGCAGAACACTGGACAGGAGATCCAGACTTTACAAAAGGCAGTGTAAAAAGATTTGAAAAGACTGAGGAAATTATCGAATTTGATGACCAGGAACAAAAGGTAAAAAGGCAAAATTTAACCTTGTCAATACGTAAAAATCTCCAGGATAGCTTCCCCAGAGTTCTGCCTGCCTTTCCAGTAATAACATCAGAAAAAGTATCTGGCTCCAAGAACCCCAAGGTTACCAAGGAATACATATGGGAGCCCATACGTATGAGTGATCTAAAAGAAATTAAGCAAGCAATTGTAGCTTACAGACTATATTCGCCCTTTGTTAGGGAAATGGCCAAAACATGGGCTTTTAGTAGCAAAGTCACACCTCAAGACTGGGCTCAGTTAATCTCAGCAGTCCTAGAAAGTAGATCACAATTGCTTTGGAGGTGCTTTTTTTTTTTTTTGTGTGTGTGTGTGTGTGTGTGTGTGTGGTGTGTGTGTGTGTGCAGGCTTTATTTGAAATCTGTTTTCAAGAACCATTACTACTTCTCAGGACAAGGGCAAAGATCACCCTCTGCAGAAATGTAGGAGCACACACACAGCTGTGCAGAGGCAACATCTGAGCTGAAGCTGGGGGCTGCCCAGGGGGTGGAGGTTCAGCTGCCATTGGGGTAGTATCTTGTGGTGGTCATAGACAGTAGGCTGTCTTGGCAAGTTTGAGTACACAGGAATTCCATTCTTCTGCTACACCCCTGGCTGAGGTGCCATCAAATCAATGTCACTCAAGTTCCTGGCCAGCCAAACTCCCGCAGCAAAGAGTCCCAAATTGAGGATCAAGTTCCTCCGGAAGTCGTTCCGATCAGTGGCGAAGCAATAGACGCCGCGGAGCCAGTCTCCCACGTTGTCTGGAACCTCGGGGGCCTCGCTGGCTGAGCCAGAGGCGCTCACTGCCATCCCACTAGAAGCCATAACAGCACCGAGCACCTCCACCGTTCCTGCGCACGGCTCTGGAGGTGCTTTTTAAAAAAGGAAGTGAGAATTTTAGAACAAGAAAAAGCAAAAGGACTTGAGATTTCCCTAGATCAAATTCTAGGTGAAGGACTTTACTCTGATCCTCAGAATCAAGCTCTTTATAATGACCATACCTTGTCCCTATGTACCACAGCAGCTTTAAAGGCTTGGGACAGGATTCAGCAACTAGGAAAAAGAATTGAATCATATCTTAGGGTTAAATAGGGTCAGAGAGAACCTTTTAGTGACTTTTTGCAAAGACTAACTAGGGCTGTATAAATAGGGGTAACTGAACCAGAAGCTAGACATATAATAATTGAATCTTTGGCTTATGAGAATGCCAACATTGAGTGCAAATGGATTCTTGGGCCTTTAAATATCAGATCAGCACCCATGGATAAATGGGTCTTGTATACAATGAATGTCAAGACACTAGATTATGGTACTGAAGTGTGGGTAGGAGAAGCAATTTCCAATGGTAAGAGAAGACATCAGAATGCCAAATGTTTTAATTGTGGTAGAATGGGACATCTGAGAAGGGTTTGTAGACAACGGATTCCTAGGAATAATGTCTCCTCTGGGAATGGCAGAAATAGGAGGACTCAGCCTTCAGGCATATATAGGAAGTGTGGCAAATGTCGACATTGGACAAATGAATGTAGGTCAACTAAAGATAGACAAGGCAACCTGATACCATCAGAAAATGCCATGGGGGTGCCTCTCACAGGCCCCCATGATGAATGTGGCCCAGTTATTCCCAGTTACTGTGGAGAACGTGTCTCGCTAGGAAGATTAAAAAAAATCCAATACCTGCTGTAAAAAGCAATACTGGTCTGAATAATGAGTTAAATGTGAAGAATGAGTCAAAAATTCCAGTGGGACAGAAGAAATGTATATTTTGGCAGACTTCTATTAACAATCAAAGACCAAAGCTAAGAGTTTGTATAAATGGCATTTTTATTGAAGGCTTATTAGACATGGCTACGGATGTAAGTATCATTACTTCAGAATCTTGGCATCCAAATTGGCCTCTTCAAGAGGTAGATACTCAGTTCCTGGGAATTGGAACCCTATCTCAGGTAGAACAAAGCACAAGATGGATTAAATGCATAGGGTCCGAAGGGCAAATAAGAAGACTAAGGCCACATATAGCCAATATTGCAGAGAATTTGTGGTTGTGACCTACTGAAGCAATGGAATACCTAGATTAACATTCCTGCAGCCCTAAAAACTATGTTTCTGAGGAAAATATTAGAAGATATAGACAACGGACACCAGGCATTCGGGCTGTACAAGAACACAAAGCAATTGATAAACCTTCAGAGGTACTAACAGCTCTACCTTTAAAATGGTTAACTGAGAAACCAATATGGGTTAAGCAGTGGCCTCTAGCTGAGAAAATGTTGCAGGCTTTAGAACAGCTGGTACAAGATCTAGTAGATACTTGACATATAGAAGAATCTACTAGCCCTTGGAATTCTCCTGTATTTGTTGTTAAAAAGGAATCTGAAAAATGGAGAATGGTGATAGATCTAAGGGCTATCAACAAGGTTATTCAACCTATGGACCCTCTACAATCTGGAATTCCTCTGCATTCTCTGTTACCAAAGGGATGGCCTCTCATAGTTATTGATTTAAAGGATTGTTTTGTTTTTTCACTATATCTTTACAAGAAAATGATAGAGAAAAATTTGCCTTCACAGTGCCTACCTATAATAATTCTCAGCCTACTAGGAGATATCAATGGACTATCGTTCCACAAGAGATGCTCAATAATCCCACACTGTGCCAATATTTTGTAAGTCAGCCATTGGAAATAATTTGTAAGCAATTTTTCTTTTTGGTTTTTCGAGACAGGGTTTCTCTGTGGCTTTGGAGCCTGTCCTGGAACTAGCTCTTGTAGACCAGGCTGGTTTCGAACTCACAAAGATCCGCCTGCCTCTGCCTCCTGAGTGCTGGGATTAAAGGCGTGCGCCACCACCTCCCGGCTTATAAGCAATTTTCTAAGTCTATAATCTACCATTACATGGATGACATTTTGCTATCTGATTCAAACATGGATACTTTAGAAAGAATGTTTGAAGAAATAAAGATATTTTTACCTAAATGGGGATTGTAGACTGCTCCTGAAAAAATACAGAGAGGAGATTCTGTTAATTATCTAGGTTATAAAATAGGTTTGCAGAAAATTAGAACACAAAGGCACAAATTAGGAGAGACCGGTTACAGACTCTTAATGACTTTCAAAGATTGTTAGGAGACATTTCCAGTCTATGACCAGCTGTTGGGATAACACCTGATTTAATAATTCATTTAAACAAAGCCTTAGATGGTGATAAAGATATGAATAGTCCCAGAGAATTAACAGCTGAAGCAGAAAAGGAATTGACAATGGTTGAGGAAAAATAACAGGAGGCACATGTGGATAGGATGAATCCAAATCTTAGTTGTATTCTAGTCATATTGCCTTCCAGAATTTCTCCAACAGGAATTTTAATGCAGAGGGAAGATATTATTTTAGAATGGATCTTTTCACCACATAAACCAAATAAAAAATTAAAAACTTATGTGGAAAAAGTCTCTGAATTAATTATAAAAGGTAAATTGAGACTTCGTC
>JAQHUG010000150.1:1943959-1963645 GCA_028555095.1 Dicrostonyx torquatus
AGGAAATTCTATGGGCCTGGGCCTGTCTGATCCTCATAAACCACCCAGACTGTGTCCAAGGTGCCATCAAGAAGGGCATTAGGGTGTTGACTGTGCCCATGTCCCTCATGGCATGGGGACATCAAGCCCAGGTGGCCCTTCAGTTGACCTCCTAGATCTGGCCATGGATGATTGAGGGGCTGGCTGGGTTCCTTTGGTTTAACCACTGCCACCTCTCACTGGGAGCAGACGTCACAGTATCAGGGTGATCTGTCTCCCTCATTCTGGACACCGGAGCCACCTATTTTAGTTCTGATAGAGATTTACAGACCTACATCTTCTTGTTCCCCTATTGTCAGGGTTGGGGGACAGCTTTATCAGCCTCCTCATAAAACCCCACCAAATTTATCACCCAGGCTCAATACCCACACTCTCTCCTTAGCCTCAGTGAACTTAAGTCTCTTATCTCTGACCTTTTAAGAATCTTGTATGCCCTTTGGGCTGCCCACCACATGGGCATACTCCCTGCAGCACCCTTCAGGGCCCCACCCACCACGTGTGCAATTCTACTCACTAAGATGCTTGTACCTTTGTTCTACTTTGTCTCTCCCCTCCTACTGGGTAAGCGTCACTATGGGGCTCCCTGCTTTGTTGACTTTTATTACAAAAGCCATAGAGGTGTGCCAGGATAGCTTTCCCCCCAAGCTGTAGGTGTAGCCTGGCTTCTGGTGGCCAGGATACCTTTCCCTTCTGAGCTGTAGGTGTAGCCTGGCTTCTGATGGCCAAGATACCTTTCCCTTCTGAGCTGTAGGTATAACCTGTCTGGTGGCCAGGACACATTCCCTGCAGAGCTATAGCATCTACAGGTATAGGCTGGCTTCCAACATGTGAAATGGGATGCTACCCTTCTTGACCCCCATTCCCTGCTTTTCTTAGGCCTACTGGTTGCACCTGCCTTATAAGCTTCTTGTCTAGATTTCTTCAACAACAGATCCAAGAGATTTCTAACCAGCCTTTTAACCTGTTACTATTACAGGATTACCAACCCCTAGCTACAGAGCCAGAGACCTGCAGCACCTGGTTCCATCCTGATGATGGAGATCAAGATGGCCCCAAAGAACCTTAATGTCCTGATTCAACAGGAAGTAGTCTAATGATATCATCACCCTCTTCCCCATGACCTGGTTGTTTATCAATAATAAACATAAAAGGGGGGAACGTAAGCTTCTTGAGCCACATGAGTGGCCAGGCCCCTCTAACCCAAAGACCTCTAACTGCCAGGTTCCACCCACAGAACACTCTAACTGCTGGACCCTAACCCCACCCTACAGACTAAAAAGCCCAATCTCTGGACACGGAATCCCACCACTCTCCACCCTGGAAAGCTCTATCCCCTTATGAAAGCTCTCGATCCTGTTCAGTTTGCTGGTGTCTCTTGCTCAAGCAGAGGCAGCCACCCTCCTGCTTTCTTTCCGCCCAATAAAGCTCATGTGAGGTTTGTTGTGTGGTGTGATGTGGTGGTATTCCGTGGCTTCCACTTGAGCAGCAATGTTTACAATCACCCCTACATGGCCGTCTGTGGCCCCAAATGAAGAATGTTTAATTATCAGTCTAGGATGTGCTCCGTGGTTCCAGGCCCGGCTTCATGTGGTTTTGGAGCCCAGGGGTGGGTGGGGTGGTTAATAGACAGGTGGGTTCTGTGGGTTCCTACCAAGAGCTCTGGTTGAAACTCTGGTTAGGATTCCATGGGGTCTCAGGTCAGCAAAGGGGGTGGGTGTTTCCAGAGTTTGGTTTTATTAGTAGCTCCTTGTATTTCCAGATTTTTTTTAATATTAATTTTTATTTTGTATGTACTAGTGCTTTGCCAGTGTGTGTGTTTGGATACTTACCGTATGCATGCTTGATACTCACAGAGGCCAGAAGAGGGTGCTGGATCCCTTGACACTGGAGTTGTTGGCAAACATATGGGTGCTGGGAACCTAACCCAGGTCCTCCGAAGAGGAACAAGACTCTTAACCCCGAGCCATTTTCCAGTCCTTTTGGTTGTCTTTTAAGCTGTCAGTTTCTTCAAGTATCTTTTCAAATGTCACACTGAATTACAAATGTTGACATTTAACCCGTCTGGCATGTCCACATTCACACCAACAGAAGAAGCTTATGAAATATAATAAAATACAGCAGCAATAAAACATGAGGGTATCCACTTTTTCTGCTCAGTGTGAACCTAACTTTACTCCCATTTAGAAAACCATTTGTCATTTCGTCTGACCTACAAACGCCCATCTTATGCTTCACCCGTTTCTTATGCTTCTCGTCACGTCACCCACACTTTTACCTGATAGAATCACAACTTCGCTGGAGCCAGGGCACAGGATTCTCGGTGTGCCCTACCCTTGGTTACCACAATACTGCACAGGTGCCTGTGTTTTTATGGTGTTCCTAATGACGGTGTCTGATCCTGAACACTGCTGGCGAGGAAGAACTGGAAATCCCTTCATAAGGGTTTCTTCACTTCCCCGAAAATTTCTCAAAAAAAGAAGATAAATACGCTTTTCACACATTGCACTGCACTATCTCATTACATCACTAAGTCAAGCCAGACTTTTTACTTCAGTCTAAACCAGTGGTTCACAACCTGTGGGTTGTGACCCCTTTGGTGTCGCATATCATATATCCTGTAATCTGATATTTCCATTATGGTTCATAACAGTTGCAAAATTACAGTTATGAAATAGCAACAAAATTTTATAGTTGGGGATCACCACAACAGGAGGAGGCATATTAAAGGGTCACACCCTCGGGAAGATTAAACAAAGTTAGAAAAAGTTCCTTTGCAAGCATCTTGATGCTACATCCACATGTATGCTACTTACTGGAATAAAAGTCTATGTAATTGGTAGTCAACTTCAGTTCATACTCTTTTGAGTGACCAGTCGAAACTGGAAAGCAAACTGTGGTCATGTTTTTAAAAAGGTTCTTCATAGCTCCAAGGAGCCTGCAAGCACAAAGCCCTTTCTGGTGGCGTCATCCTGACTCTAACAGAGATGATAATGTTGTAACCGTCTATGAAGCTCTCTTGCTGGGGTTGAATAGGAGCTGATGTGAACTGGCCAAGGTTTGCTAGAGCCATGGTGTGGCTTTATGTGTGGAATCCCCTTGACTACTGGAATATTGCACAAGTGGCCATCCTGTCATAGTAAGATTGAGGTCTCCAGTTCCTGACGGTACTGGTGAGGAAAGGCAGTCACCTGACTGGGTGATGCTACTGATCTTTAGGCACCTGTTTACTGGTGGTGGACAAGTGTGTGATCTGAATAGATCTCACTCTAACATCAACACAGGTATAATGGTTCTGATTTCACTCATGCTTTTGATAGGTGCCCTGGAGGTCCTGATGCTGCCCAAATGTACTCAGGTCTGGGACTACTGTCTCCATCACTCTCCGAGAGGGTCTGCGTACTCTGTGTTTGGTTGTGTTCGCCAGCTTCTTTAAGACTCTTGAGTCAGACAGGGTTTTGGAGTTCTCTATGTTTTTGCTGGTGACTTCATACAGAGCACAGAAAATGGTTGCCACACTATTGTCAGAGTACATGCTAGGGCTATTAGTGCCAGCAAACCAACTGAACAGTATCACAATTCTTTTTGAGAAAATGGAAATTAAGTAATGGGTCTTGTTAGGTTTGTTTGTTTGTTTTGATTTTTCAAGACAGGGTTTCTCTGTAGCTTTGGAGCCTGTCCTGGCACTCACTCTATAGATCAGGCTGACCTCAAACTCAGAGATCTACCTGCCTCTGCCTCCTGAGTGCTGGGATTAAAGGTATGCACCGCCACCACCATGTGTCTTGTTAGTTTTAAGGACACTTTCTGTTTTATAATGTATCAGGGAAGTAGAAACAAATTATCAAACTTCATTTGTAATTTTAATACTCTTCTTGTTTTCTCACATATAAAAGGCCTGGTGGGAAATGTACAAATCTAGTGAAATACAGACCTCCAAGTTAAATAAATACATAATTTTACCTGTACCCAATGTGCAGGAGCAAAAGATGTGCACTTGCTGAGGAAGGCGGTGGCTATGCGGAAAAAGTCTAAATGCTCGTCCTGCTCTCTATTAGTCCATTCTCCAGCTATCTGGGAGTTCCACAAAATACCAAGACTCCATCCAAAAGCTCAGGCGCGGGTGCGATCTCAATGGAGGATCCAGACATGGGCTACTCAGGCTCTCGGTTCCACCGACATCACATTCCATGTCTTTCCACCATCTGTCCTTTTGTCCTGCAGTTGGCTACCATTTGACCTCTGGTGAAACTGTATTTTCAGAGACATCTTTAGATGCTAGTGAGAAGGCTTGGTGGGCCAAATGCTTATGGATCGAGGCTGATGAGTTGACCCTAGAGCCCACATAAAGGTGGAAGGAGAGACCCAACCTAACAATACTGTCCCCCACATGTACACCATTGCATGCTCCTGAACAAGAGGGACACAACAATTTTTTAAAAATCAAAAAATATCTTTAACTTTACACATCCCTGAAATATTTGGTATACAATATTTAAAGAAAAGCTCTGGCTGGACGGTGGTGGTACATCCGTTAATCCCAGCACACGGAAGGCAGAGGCAGGCGGTTCTCTGTGAGTTCGAGGCCAGCCTGGCCCACAGGACAGACTCCAAAGCTACAGAGAAACTCTGAACAACAGAAAACAAAACAGAAAAGTTATGAAACAACGTGGAGCGAGTACAGCAATTAAACTGTGAAGAGAGTGAGCAAGAGCTCAGCTTACATCAAAGATCTTTCTAGATGAAGATGCCCTCTCCTCAGAAATGCCACGCAGGAACAAAATGAAGTCTGCTCTTAGAAGGAAAGATTTTATAAATTATGCTCAAATGAGGAGGCAACAAAGTGCAGCGGTGAAGAAAACCATGGGAGCTTGGGGTTAGTTTTCAATGTCATTTCCTCCTTGTCTCTTACTGTAGCGTCTAGGAGTGCACGCCTGCTGCCAATAGTGCAGTTGAGTGTAGAAACTCGGTTGCTTGCTGGGGTCGGGGGAGTCACAGGATACTGCCTGATATATACCGTAGGGACAAGTAGTCAACAATCTTTTGAAAGAGGAAGGTGGTGGTTGGAATACGGAAGTCTATAAAACTGCTTTCAGGTCTAGGAGGATCTGGGCTTGGGGTCATGGTTCTATTACTTAACTTAGGGTCACAGCCTGTACCCCAAGAAGTCAGAGACCCACTCCAATCCCCTTTCAGGGATCAGAAATGAGATTAAACTGAAATAGGCCAGGGATATGCACATCTAAGCAGTCTTGGGCAAGGTGTGTCCCGTCCACCACTGACCCACTACTGTCGGAAGTTGTCTTCGGCGAGGCTGTCTGACAAGTGGCCAGCACTGTGAGGTCTGAGAGGCGCGTTTCCCCACTCCAACCTACTACAGCCACGGCGCCGCCACTAACTAGAGCACAGTTTATAGTTCACTTCTTGTGTCACGATCCTTAGTCCTGACGGCTTTCTCCCAGCATGAGATTCCTGGATGGATAATTCAGGTTTCTTGGGGCTGTGCCAGTAATCTGATGGTCAGGCTGAGGAACACAGTGTCTCCTTAGACTATTCATTTCTGTCAGGCCAGTGACAGTTACAGAACTTGTATATCCCAAGCTGAGACACTTCCCAAACATTTGGAAAACGCAGGGGAACAATGACCCATTCTAATACTTCTCTCCAATATCTCATTACAACGATATGACAGGCCATCCTGATGATTTCAACTTGTAATCACTTAGCTTAAAAAATTTTCACACAAGGACTTTAACATATATGAGGGCTCACAATAAAAAAAAAAATCTGGTCTCAGATTAGAAGGTGTGTTCTTGTATGTGTGAAGTTTTTCCTTTTACAGTTGTGTGTATGCATGGCCAAGCATGCGCATTGGTGCATGTGTGGACGTTTGACAATTTGTGTGTTCTCACCCGTAAATACGGGGTCGGAGGACTGAACTCAGGTCAGCAAGTTTAGTGGCAAATGTCTTTACCTAATGAGGCATCACTCAGCCCTGGTGATGCAAAGTGTATGTGGTATTTTCACAGCATAAATCCATGTTCTGTCTTTTATCCTGTGTGTATGTGGTGGAGGCATCTTGTAGTATCCAAGTAGCAACACTGGGTTCTCACTTAAGTGCTACTGCTTATGAAAACTTCTCAAACAGAACCTCACCATCACAAGCAGTGCCGAGTAAAAATCATCAAGTGCTGCGTAGTCATTCTCCCATCGAAGGATGTCTAGCACTCACCGTGAACTGTGAGTGAGCACATCTACACCACAGTTCCAATCTCCATGGAGACACTGTACAAGACTGGACGGTCTGGAGCCCTCTCTTCCAAAGCAGTACTGATTTTGTGTGTTGTGTAGTATGTGTATGGATGTACGTACACACCAGAGGGTAATGGTGGGTGTTGTCCTCAACCACTCTGCACCTTATTTTTTGAGACAGGGTCTCTCACTGAACCTGGAGCCCACCATTTCAACTAAATATGCTGGTTATCAAGTCCCAGGGAATCTTCACATCGTCCCCCAAATGTCCGCCAATTCCAGCCATCTCTCTCCCTCCCCAACCTGATCCCTCTTGTTTCCATGCCCACATCCACCCACATATTCTGTTTCCCCTTCGCAGGGAAATCTATGTGTCCCTCTAGGCCCCTCCTTGTTACTTAGCCTCTCTGGGTCTATGGATTGCAGCATGATTATCCTGTACTTAACAGCCAATATCCACTTATACGTGCATATATCATGCTTGTCTTTCTGGGCCTGGGTTGCCTTCCTCAGGATGATTTTTTCCGGGTCCAGCATTTGCCCGCAAATTTCAAAAATCCAATTTTTTTTAAACAGCTGAGTAACACTCCTTTGTGCAAATGTGCCACATCTTATTTATCCATTCTTTGGCTGAGGGACATCTAGGTTGTTTCCAGCTCTGGCATTATGAATAAAGCCTGTATGAACAGAGCTAAGCAAACGTCCTTGTGGAAGGATGGAGCATCTTTTGGGTACTTGCCCAAGAACGGCATAACTGGGACTTAAGGAAGTCCTTCTACACACAAATGGCAAACGGACTGAGGAAGAAATTAGGGAAACAATGCCATTCACAATAGCCTCAAATAATATAAAATATCTTAGGGTAACCGTAACCAAGCAAGTGAAAAACCTGTATGACAAAAACTTCAAGCATGTTTGTTTTCTAATTAAAAAGCAAGAAAGGAAGGTGGGGGAACCACAATCCAAATATATTGTGTGAAAAAAAAAGAACCTTTTCAAAAAATAAAGAGACATGTTTAAGGTTTAAAATATCATGATAACGATTGAAAACCAGTAGCATTTAATGAGTTTATAGTCTCCGAAATAAATGTGGTCATTCCACTCCTTTGCTTTTCTCCAAAAAGCACTAAGAACTTCTGAAGTTTATTTTTCATAAAATATGAACAGACTTTAAAAATGAATTGTATATTTCATTATTTGATACTAACTTTCACTATCAACTTTATTTAGCAAGAATCATTTTCAGACACACCCAGTGTTTGCCTGATGCCCATTCTGCCTCAATGATGCATTTCCAGGTGCAATTGCCAAGCTGTTTGAAGAGCTGCCCACAATTAGAACTGCGACTGTCCTTTGGGGACAGGTACATGACCTCTACGTCATTCACTTATTTCCTAAGCCTTTCATATTCTCAGGGAATCTCTACATTTATCACTATAAAAAAATCCTTGGAGCATTTTTTGGTTAATTCTTTTGTACATATTACAATATCCACTACCTCACACATTTATTATTTATTGTGTCGGGAAATTCAAAGTGGTCACAGTGGACTGGTGTGATCTGTACTGTGGATCACGAGGTACTCTTCTTCCTGTCCCTCTTTCCTCCTGAGCCTGGTACTCGCTCTCTTCATACCATTCCAGTATCTTTCCCAGCATCTGCTTGGGTCAGTATTTGCAGTTCTCCGTGTGCCTTCCTCGCTCCTTTTATTGTTGGTGTTTTGTTTTGTTTTGTTTTCAGCAGGGTCCTGTTATATTCTTCTGTTTTCAAGATCCTAACTTACTTGCCTTGGCTTCATTAGTGCCTGGATTACAGGTGTTTACCACCACACCTGGCTACAACATTCTGCCTAGCACAAGGTGATTCTGTAGCCATTTGTAACTTCAATCCACCAATCCACATTCATATTTTTAATTCCTACTTTCTATACCTCGTCCTCCTTCCAAAGAAAATAGACAGAACAGAGCATTTACAACAGATACTGTGTGTGGCATTCCATTACATGTTGGGTTTTTTTTTTTCTATTTATAGGTGAATACAGGTGTATTCACTGAGTTGTGGATAGAATTATACCACCCATTGTAGTTTAATATTGTCCTTATACATTATACTTTGAATAAATATTTTTGCTCTATAATTAACTTCGAATTGAGCACGATGAACTCTTCTGTGTTCACTGTTTTTCAGCAAAAGAGGTGGTTCTTCTGTATCATGATTTCTACACATCTTTGCATTGAGATTTATGTGCAATTAATTAACAGCATTTGGCAGGTGCTTTATAGCAGCAATATAGCAGTCCCCAGAGCCATGGAGCCATCTGGAGTAGGGGACAGAAGTTTCAGGACTGTCTCCTAAAGCACCAGTGTTATCGGACAGTAACAGAATGTTGTCTGGAGCTGGCACAATGGCATTCCTTCCTACAATCAGACAACTAGTGCACTTCCCGTGTGTCCTCCAGCAGTGAGGCTCACGCAGTGGAGGAGCGGTGGTTTGAATGAGAATGTCCTCTAAGGGCTCAGTTATTTGAACACTTGGTCCCCAGTTGGTGGTGCTGTTTGGGGGTCTAAGAAGTGTGACTTTGTTGGAGGAACTATGTCACTGGAGGCAGGCTTTGGGAGTAGCTTTCACCATTTCCAGTTTGCTCTCCCAGCTTCATGCTTGCAGTTCAAGATGTGAGCTTTCAGCGCCCTATTCCAGCTGCCATGCTGGTCCACGCTGACAAACCAGCTCTAAGTGAAAATCAATGATTTCTTGTGCAAACTGCCTTGGTCATGGTGTCTATCACAACAAAGAAAGGTAACTAGACCTTCAGTCACCATTCTCCCTGCCGAGCTCAGACATTCCACACAAGGGCACAACATCCAACACACACACACACACACCACACACAATACACACCCCACTCCCACACCATACACCTCCACACACACACACACACACACAACACACACACACAATATACACCCCCCCACCACACACCGCCACACTCCCCCACCCATCCATACATCTGCACACACACACCACACACACATACACACACATATACACCCCCGCACACCCACACCCCGACACACACCACACACACACACACACACACCACACACAATATACACCCCCACACCACACACCTCCACATTCTCCCACCCATCCATACATCTGCACACACACACCACACACACATACACACACATATACACCCCCGCACACCCACACCCCCTGACACACACCACACACACACACACACACACACACCACACATGCACGCACACTCTGACCAGGTATCTCTGCTGCATCTCTCTTTCTGGAAGTATTGCCACACTTGCTGAAGAATCATAGCTGTATGCCAACAGACAGACTCACACAGTCCTGAAAGGCCTTTCGAGGAAACATCAGCATGATATAGATACAAAGACTCAACTAAGATAAATCCCCAAATAACTTCATGTAGATCTGAGTGACAATACCAAGTTAAGACTAAAATGAGAACACTTTTTTCACAGATAAACATCTGGAGGCGCCCCAGCCTCCAGAAATAAGAGTGACTTTATAAATCACAAGTGTCATCATCGCTGCTTATGGTTTCCACAGAACATTTAAGGTCCAACTCATTTCAACTAAGTTGCCACATCTAATGACACATTTAATGACATCTTATTTAAAAAATATATATCTTTAGAAGCATTAAGGATTATGTCACATATATACATACATATGCATTCCATGCAATTTCACTTAGGGGAAGAATATACCATTTTTAAAAATTTTACATCATCAAGACATTTCACTTCTTTTGTTCACGGCACACCCTGAGAGGTCTACACTAGGGAAGGAAATGGACATAGTCTTTGGAATATACATTGGGTAAACGTACTTGGAACATTGTCTTCGCCCTACTTACACCCACAAGGAATGAGGAATGAAGGGGAGTGACTGCAGTCAGCATTCCATCCACCAGGACAATGAGAACTGCTGACGTCAGCCATTTTAACTCCACCAACAGCTGGGGACAATTACATACAGTAGTTTTTGTGGGTTAGG
The DNA here is from genome assembly GCA_028555095.1 of Dicrostonyx torquatus. Taxonomy (NCBI): domain Eukaryota; kingdom Metazoa; phylum Chordata; class Mammalia; order Rodentia; family Cricetidae; genus Dicrostonyx; species Dicrostonyx torquatus. The sequence goes on from JAQHUG010000150.1 coordinate 1,954,286, forward strand.
GGATTCTGGCATGTCCCGAGGTGTGCATCTCTCATCTATATGTGTTTCATGTGCTCTTGTTTTTGGCTGTTCTTGGGCTCATTTGCTCTCCTATTCAAGTTTGTTTTTATTTTATCTTTTTTTTTTTTTTAAATCTTTAAAGATGCCAGTTTGTTTTCTACTGAGAGAGCAGGAAAGGATTTGGGAGGATGGGAGGATCTGGGAGGAGTTGGAGAAGTGGGAACCACAACCCACATATATTGTATGTTAAAAAAAAAAAATCTACTTTCATTTAAAAACTTCAATCGCAGTTAAAAACTGCTTCTGCAAATAAATGGCTTTAAAAAAAATGGCTTTTTAAAAAAAATGGCTTTTTTAAAAAAAATAAATAAATAAAAAAACCTGCTTCTGCTAGCCACACCGGTTTTGCTTTGCTAACGTATTAGCAATTAATTCTTACTCTCACCTAAAGGACAGTTTGTAACAGCGTCCACGCACGAACAAAGACACAGTAAAGGCTTCATATTTAAAGATCTATGAGTGGAAGGGAATTTTACTAAAGATATTTTTAGTGTATTTTGGCTTTGAAATGAAATTTCTCCCACACAACTTGAACTCAAATGTGGACCTGCTTTTGGAGGTGTTAGCTGAATGTATGTCATTAGGGTCATGCTTTGGAAGATGTAATATTGTATACGGTCTCTTCGTTGGTACATTTCCTGTCGTTACGTGAGGAAACTCTTCTACCACAACCAACAGTCACCATAATGTTCTTCACACTGATCTTTGGCAGAGTAACCATTAACAAAATCCTCTGAAGCCACAACCAAAACAACTACTTCAATCCTTAATTTTTTTCTGCTGAGACTTATTCACAGTGACAAAAAAACAATGAGTAGGTAAATCACAATATCTGTCTATCTATTTTCTATCTATCTATCTATCATCTATAAATCAATTATCTACCTATCATCTATCAATCAATTATCTATCATCTATTTTTTCTATCTTCTATCTATCTATCATCTATCAATTATCTACCTACCTATCATATATCAATCAATTATCTATCATCTATTTTTTCTTTTTTTTTTTTTAAGATTTATTTATTATTACGTACACGGTGTTCAGCTTCCATGTATGCCTGCAGGCCAGAAGAGGGGACCAGACCTCATTACAGATGGTTGTGAGCCACCATGTGGTTGCTGGGAATTGAACTCAGGACCTCTGGAAGAGCAGTCAGTGCTCTTAACCTCTGAGCCATTTCTCCAGCCCCTCATCTATTTTTTCTATCTATCTATCTATCTATCTATCTATCTATCTATCTATCTATCTATCTATCTATCATATAATGAAGATTCCCATTAAGACTACAAACATACAAAGGCATGTATCCTACCACTTCCATTTTCTTCCACTATTATTTCTTATACAAAGTATACGCATTTCCTATACTATCATGCTGAGTATTCTACAGGCAAAGTATTAACATGAAATGCTAACATACAGAAAACAATTTCTGTTGTGAGAAGTAATTGTACACTACTAGATCTTTATCAGCATTGTTGGTCTTTGTCTAGTACATTCATTAACCACTACCAAACTCTAGTTACGAGAACATATAAATGCCCAAAGAAAAAGCTTAATATCCACTGGCTGGAAATACTGTTGTGTTTATTTGGTAGGACAGTTGAATGCTTAATTTCCAATTCCATTTCAAACAATTCCATCTGGAAATTAACATGCAAGTTACATAAACTGAAATTTTCTCCCCCAAATTTATGATGTTTAAAAATGTTGAAATTTTACTGAAAGTTTTTCACATATTAAAGAAATATATGGTTGCGTGGAAGACCATTCCTCTACTTCAAGCTCTCAGGGCACAAAGCAGCATGACCATGAATATGAGAACAGCTCAGGCGGGAAAAGTGCTCTGTTACAATCTCTTCACAACTGTTTATACTCCGTAAGAACTGTGTCATGAGCATGGATACTGAAAATCTGGGTGACCTGTAAGACCCGCCAGATACAAACGGAGAAAAAACGCATGTGCTTCCCAAGTGCGGTGTGACTGAGCCACAACCCCAGCTCGACTAACTTAAAAGTGCAGACATGTTCCCACTCTCACAACTGCTGCCATGCTTGCTACCGTGTGAGCGCAGCTCCTAGCGCCTGTGCTGATGGGGTTTCTAGATGGCGTGTGTGCAGACGAATACTGAGATTACTACACTGATGCAGAGCCAGGAGAAATGTGGCACCTATACGCCTGGAAACACTCTGATGCTTGTGTTGTGTTCTGATGTCAGCTGGGTTTCAAGTATTAAAGTTTCTGACATCCTTTACTCTCTTACGGTTTAACAACAACGTGGCATCTACTGACACTGAAGATTTTCTCACTTTTTTGTGACAGGTTTTCACTGTATAGCCCTAGTTGGCCCAGAACACACTATGTTGGCCAGGTTAGCCTCAAACTCAGTGGTCCACATGACACTGCCTCCTGAGTGCTAGGATGAAGGACATGCACCACCACACCTGGCTTTCCCCATCTTTTGGTCTGGTGTCTTGCTATGCTGGTATATATCAAGTCCATGTGTGTCTCTGCCAAGACCACCCACACGAGTCAGGATGAACACCTGTATCTGGCTAAATCACTTGCTGTACACAACTTCATCTTTATGAGGTCTGATTTAGGTATCAAAGTTTTCTGTGATATACATATTGATAAAGTCTACCTGTATGAGCTTTTCTGCCCATTGAATGCACTTTATGGTTTAAAAAAGTGTTCTAGTGTTTTTTTATATTCAAAGGGTCATTCACCTGAATATGCTACATGACGACTAATAAGATCTGACCACTCAAAGTCTTCTCGATCTCCCTAAATTTATTGGTCTGTACGTGGAGATGAGCTAAAGCAGAGAGCTTTCTTACTTTATTTTCATGGGTATTTTTGCATCTGCATGAATTCTGATATTAAGGGCTAATTTTATGGCAATATTTTTTTTGTTTTTGTTTTTCGAGACTGTTTCTCTGTGGTTTTGGAGCCTGTCCTGGAACTAGCTCTTGTAGACCAGGCTGGTCTCGAACTCACAGAGATCCGCCTGCCTCTGCCTCCCGAGTGCTGGGATTAAAGGCGTGCACCACCACCGCCTGGCGGCAATATTTTTTATATGTGTTCTCTGATGCCACTTATAGACTGACTGGCCGTGTCAGGCTTTACTGCACACTCTGCACTCAGGGTTTGTCGCCCGCATGTGTTTTCAGATGTCGAGTGAGATCTGACTTGGTATAGAAAGCCTTCTTGCATTCTAGACACACATACGGTTTCTCACCTGTATGTGTTCTCTGATGTCGAGTGAGCTCATACTTGCACTGGAAGGCTTTCCCACAGTCTTTACATTCATACGGTTTCTCACCCGTGTGATATCTCTGATGGACAGTGAGCTGGGAATTGCAGTAGAACGCTTTCCTGCATTCTTTACATGCATAGGGCTTCTCCCCTGTGTGAGTCCTCTGATGGACAGTGAGGTCTGACTTGCGATAGAAGGCTTTCCTGCACTCGTTACACTCGTACGGCCTCTCACCGGTGTGCGTTCTCCAGTGTCGAGTGAGGTCCGACCTGCACTGGAAGGCCTTCCTGCATTCTTTACATTTGTAGGGCTTCTCGCCGGTGTGCGTCCTGTGATGGACAGCGAGCTGTGACTTGCAGTAGAAGGCTTTGGTACATACGTGACATTCGTAGGGCTTCTCACCGGTGTGCGTCCTGTGATGGACAGTGAGCTGGGAATTGCAGTAGAAAGCTTTATTGCAGACTTTACACGCGTAGGGCTTCTCGCCGGTGTGCGTCCTCTGGTGGACGGTGAGGTCGGAATTGCGGTAGAAGGCTTTGCTACAGTCTTTACATTCGTACGGCTTCTCCCCTGTGTGAATTCTCAGGTGCACGTTCAGCTGGGACCTGCTGTAGAAGGCTTTACTGCAGTCTTTACATTCGTAGGGCTTCTCGCCCGTGTGCGTCCTCTGGTGGACGGTCAGGTGGGACTTGCAGTAGAAGGCTTTCCCACACTCCATGCATGCATGGGGCTTCTCACCCCTCTCGAGCCTCTGACACTGACTGAAGGTAGATTTAGGACAGAAAGCTTGCCTGCACTCCTTACATTCGTACGGATTCTCACATGTGTGACACCTCTGATTTCTGCTACAGTCTGACTTCAGGTACAACGTTTCCAAACACACTTCACATTCATAGGGCTTTGTTCCTTGGTGGATTTCCTCATGTATCTTTAGTTCTGCCTGAAGACAGAAGAGTTTGTTACATTCCTGTATTCACAGGGACAGCCCTATAGAATTTACTATGTTTTGCTTATCATGATTTCCTAATGACACTTCTCACAGCCACACACTGAAATAATTTCTCTCTGCTGTCTATTTTACTTCGTTCACTGAAGGAATTTAGTCAAAGAATGTTGTCTCAGATACATCCTATGAGAATTTTGCATCCTAATCTGGGCCATGACTTGAATAAGTCACGCCTTATCACAGGATTTCCTGCATTCACTGAGTTTACTAGAGCTCCTCTACAAATGAAAAGTTTGGTGTTAACGACCCTGCCTTTGTAGGTTTTTCTTGATTCAAAATGACATGATCAACTGGGTGCTACCCAGAAGCACAGGGTAATGACGGGTCTCAATGACTGTAAAGTGGTCGGGTTCTTCTGTAGCCCTCATCTCACCAGGTGCACTGCTGAGAAGTTCGTCCTGCCGTAGATTAAGTTCCCATGGAAACGTTCCTAAGGCAGTTTCCACTCTTCATGCTCAGAGCTGGAGTAGGGTTTGAGGGACATGGCGTTAGGTCCCTGGTGGGTGGACAGATTGGAAGAGGGGCCATAACTAGGTAATAAAGAAGGGGAACTTCCAAGATAGCAGCTTCTTCCTCACTTTCCTGACCCGAGATAAAAAGCCTGGCAGCTTAAAAGAAAGACCTGGTGGGCATCTGCTGCTGCCAGTGAGTGGGCTTCTGCTGCTGTCAGTAGGGCACCGTGGGGATGGATCTCCAATCATCGCATGGATGGATTAGTACATGTTTCTACCAAAGTTAAGGGCCTGTTAGCCACTCTCTCTTTGTTCAGATGGACCAACCCTAAATTAGGGGTGAAGACCCCTCGAGCACTCAAATGCCCTTGAAACCTCCACATCCTTAAGAAGAAACTGGGTTTCAGGCTCCTGGGGCCCCTTGGCTCTGTAGAGGTCTTTCTCTGTGTGCCTCGTTGTGTGCTTCCTCACCCCTGGGAGCAGCTTTCTTCAGGATGATCTGCCTGCTCTGTCTGGTGTTTCCCTTGGTGCTAGCTGTCACACCTACAACACTGCCTGCCTTTCCTGTTTCTGCCTTTCTATCCTTTAGCTGGCAGAGAAAATGAACTCAATCAAGACACAGTTTGGGCTGACAGCAGCTTTACCTACTTCAACGAGTTCTTCATTTGACGCACTGCTGTCAATTTCAATTCGCCAGAAATGTCTGTCTCCATTTCTCTGGCTGGTCTCAACCAGGCTACTCATTTTGTTGACACCTGAAAATAGGAAAAATTTCAACTACTATGCAATTCAAACACAACATCCACCTGCATCTGCCCCCCAAGTGTTAGGAGTAAAGTTGTGCACCACTATCGCCCAGCACACGTTTGAACTTTTAAAATATCTTATAATTGTACATATTCCAGTCTTTAATGAATTAGAATAAAACAATACACCAAGCAATATTGCAGTGTTAAGTCCTGGTTCTCTGTTGCATTGATGCTCTGTTGAAACACATGGCAATAACCCATTTCTCAGCTATAGATGTCTTTATAATGATGTTCCCTCTCATTCTTCTACCTGTCCTCTTTCTCGGTTATCTACACGTATCCTGTCATGCTCCTTCATCTGTGAAACAGGAAACCCTCTTCTACTAGCTACCTAGGCCGTAGTTATAAACATTCTCTCTCCCCAGTACACTGCACGTTAGGATGAAGAGTGCTACTATGTTTCAGATAGTGTACTTTGCTTTGATAAAGAACAGCAGGATCTTCCATAGGGTTTTGTGGGAATGATTGTTTTTATGAGAAATGTTGCTTGTGGCTTGCCTTTACAAAAGAATGTTGCTACTTTGTTTAAGTATCTTCTGTAATAGTGACTTAGTATTCATGGAGTGATTCCATTTATGCTTATCACAGAAACCCATAATATTATCTTGAAGAGCTCCTTTTTGGTGAACAGGATAATATCATAAATAACTCCAAATGTAAGGTTTTAGAAAATTATATAAAGGTTAAAAAATACGGATGTACCTTAGCTAGGCCTTCACCATTTTCACCCAAGCCCTCCTTCCTGGCAGGGCAGGATTAAATTGTAAATAACTTTTAACGAGCAAGAGAAAGCCTCCTTCTTGGTGAACGGGGTAAGGTCATAAATAACTTCAATTAACTGTTTATCTAAACAGGGCTGACCAAGCCAAAAAGTCCAGGTGGACGTGCTGATATCCTATGAGAGCATCCGAGGAGCTCCTTTTCCCAGGGATCAGAGGAACTTGGACTGGCCAAATGGCCTTCTATTGATTCATAGCGAATACTTATCACCATATGCCCACAACCCCTATACCATGCCTGTGAGCTGTGCTTGTGAGCTATGCTTATGATCTTTTCCCTATAAATACAACTTCAAATCGTAGATCGGGGCTTGCTCTTGGAGGGCAAGCCTGTTTGCAAATGTTATCGGATTAAACCTCATGCTTTTGCAGCAATTGGTGTGGTTCTTGGTGGCCTTTGGGGTGCATGCCCGTGAGTTGGCCCCTCCAAAATTGGGGTCCAACATATGGGGGCTTGTCCGGGATTAAAGTGTACCCCCAGATTCATCAATCCCCCCAATTGGAGGTAAATAAGGTGAGTGAGTTCTGAGCTCAGAGTTTTGTCTATAAATGTTCTTTGTCTGTATGTAAATCTGTTCTGAACCGTACGGATCTGTACCTGCAGCAGGCTCTGAATTCTGTTCTGGACCAGTGGATGGTGGATGCACCTCTGTAAATCCCTGGTCAGCACCCTGGAGACCATTCCCGCTCCAAGCATGTTCTGAATAAAGGAGAAGGACCAAGTGTCTCTCCTGTCTGTGGCAACCGAGTTCCCTCAGCCACTTCTGTGCCGGTTCATACATAGAGTCTGAACCGATCTGTAGCCGCACGGCGTAGTAATTTGTCTGTCTTAATTGTTTGTTTGTTCTGTCTGTGTCTATCAGTTCTATTTTAACATGGGGATGGGCAGAAGATACACTAGGTCTGCTGGAGCTGTGCTGCTGACCCGCCCCGCTCGCCTCCTCTGTGGCTTTTATCCTGGCAGGCAAGCACTCCCTAGGTACCCTTAGCACTTCCCTCCAGCCAGTGGGCTTTTTAAACAGGCCCCCGGGCTAGGGCCTCCCGCTGGGCAAGCTCCTTGCTGCCCAGCTTGTCTAGGCCGCTTCTGTCAGCTCCCAGAGGGAGAATGGGGTCCCTAACTGCAGCACCACCCCACATGTTCTTCAGCTGCTCCATTTGGGAGCGCCTTTGCGCCTTGGCCGCCCCGGACGGGCAAACATTTAGAACCTGCATTCCCCCACACACATGCTCCCTCTCCTCCGCCCTCCACACCCTGGGGGTGCCCGCTCTGGCGCCAGCGCCTGGCCCCTCAGCACCGGGTCTTGGGACAGCACCTCACTTCACAGGGGAGCTCACTTATGGAAAAACTGTCTTGGCTGTATTAAAACCAAACCTCTTTGGCTATATAATCCTGCCCACCTCTGCTTACAACTAAGTTATCTCTGTTATAAGAGATAGAAACTGGGGCCGAACCACGAGAGGGGAATGTTTGCCCCCCCTGAAGTCCCTATGCTGGACATGACGCCCTGCCTTGTTCCAGCAGAGCTGCCTTGGGCAGTCCAAATTGCTTCTCCTCGGGGGATGCTCTATTCCAGTCATCATATGTTATATTCAGGGTATAACCTCTGGTTTAAAAATTAGGGGGACTTAAGCTGAGGCACTCTGATCTGTTTAGATGGATGCAGGACTACACTGCCTTCAAGAACTATAAAACATGATGATTCTTATTTGTTATTGATACAAAAGAGATGCATTTTAATTTGTTTGTTTTCAGATTCTGTCTATAACGGAATAATTCTGTTATGTACATGGTTGGGCACATGTCCTTATGGCATGACTAAACATTTTTTTATAAATAGGCCCAAAAGGGATATTGCTGAATTTTAAAATAATGTTACCTCATTCTGAAAATTCACCATACTAATGTTTAAGGTAGCTGTATCAGTTTTCATTTTTACCAGCAATGGAGGATTTTTATCCCACAATCTCTTGAACATGAAATTAACAAACAATGTTTTTAATCTTGGTTCTTTTTACAGGGATAAGATAAAATCTCAGAGTTGTTTGGTTTACATTTCCCCGATGATTAAAAATGTTATATTCAAACAGAGTTTGATTATCTTTCAGTTATTTTAACTTTGTCTATTGAAAGTTAACAGTTTAGGTTTATAACATAATTTTGTTGGATTGTTTGTTCTTATGAAGACTAAGTTCCTAAGTTCCTTAAATGTTTTTAAATGATTGATAAAAATGCCTTCCCATTCTACAGGCTGATTTTATGTTCTATTGATTATGTCCTTTGCTATGCAGGGGAAATCTCTCAGTTCTAGAAATCTCATTTATTAACTGTTTCTCTCAATGTCTATGCCACTGAGACTGTATTTACAAGTATATTTAAAACTTTTTCTTTTAGAAAATTTAATTTAACATATAATTCTGGATTATTAAGAATACAAATTAATGATCAGTCATCCTCAAAGTACAGGGATAAACACTATTTAGCCCCCTATATATGTTTTAAAGTTTAAAACAAATAATTTTTAATAAAAATAAAGTCTGTCTAATCAGAGATACCTGGACAGCCCTAAATACTTCAGAGATCCATAGAAAATGGCATTTAAAATCATGTTTAAAAAGCTTATATCAGACAGAGACTCTGAGATCCTAACAGTAACCCAAGGTCTCCAAAGAAGACTAGGGGACACCACATTGTCTCCACCTGGATAACGATGGCGCTGACCAATGGGCAAGATGCCCAATGCTACAACCTGCTGCCAGGACCCAGCCCAAACTATGGACCAACAATAGGACTTTGGAAAATTGATTGCACCACTTTTGTCTAGACGAAATAAGGTCAGTCTTTTCCATGTCCCTCTTCCACAGAAATAATCACCTTATGGGTCTGGTAAAGCCTGCTGTTCTGATACTTCTGCCTACAATGCTATGGAGACATGGGTATAACTGTATTTGGGCTGGTCTCTGCCATTTTTCTGTTTTGTCTGTACTTAA
>JAQHUG010000150.1:1982444-1993165 GCA_028555095.1 Dicrostonyx torquatus
GTCTGCGTGTGTGCCACCATGCTCCCCACCACGTCTGCGTGTGTGCCACCATGCTCCCCACCACGTCTGCGTGTGTGCCACCATGCTCCCCACCATGTTAACCATGGACTAAAACTCTGAACTTGTAAGCCTGTTCCAGTCAAAAGTTTTCCTTTATAGGAGTTGCCATGGTCATTGTGTCTCTTCACAGCAATAGAACACTAAGACACTACACAAACAGAACCCAGGGGTGCACAGCCGTGTTCTCGGCACTCAGGGGGCTGATGCAGGAAGATCAGAAGCTTTGCTTCATACTTGTCTATATGACAAGTTCGAAGGTAGCCCAGGCTTCATGAGACACTGTCTTTAAAAACATTATAAATTATGATCATATGATACATGCTAGGGTTGCAACATTCACAGTATAAAATTCCACACGTGTGAGACACCAGATCCACAGGATAAACACTAAAATGGTGTAGCAGGTCAGAACAGGATTGTTAGAAGTCCTAGAAGGGCTGCTGAGATGCTAGTTCCGTCCCCCATCCCAGCCCTGCTTCCTGGCTGTAGTGAGGTGACCACCTTGGCTCCACTGCCTGCCTTTCCTAGATGTTCTTCCCGGCAGCATCAGTGTGACATGACAAGGGGACCACGGACTGGAAACTCTGAAAACCACGTGCCAAAATACCCTTTCCTGCAATGAAAGGCTGCCTCATACATCATCCAGAGGGGCTTCAACAAAGGTCAGAGGAAAGCTGCCATCGGCAGGCGTGAGACCATCTTAGCTCATGTTCTACTGCTGGGGGAAGCTCCACAACCAAGGCAGCTGTAGAAGATAGACCTCACGTGGGTCTACTGTTCCAGAGGGGTCTACACCAACACCACAGGAAGTGTGGTGGCAGGCAGCCATGGCAAGTGCAGTTGGCCAGAGCCTCTCATGTCAAACAGCCAAAGAAAGCAGACAGAACTCACAATGGTGCAGAGGGCTTTTGAAAACTGGAGGCAGTTGGCTGTCTACACACCCAGCCAGAAATGCTTTCTTGAAAGGAAGCTGGAGCAGCATGCTGTGTTGCCAACTGCCAAGTTCTATACGAATTGCTCATTATTTAAATCATCTGTGTGTATGTGTACAAGCATTGTTCATTTGGAGCCTCCAGCTTGACCTGCACCATCTGGGAAGCCTCATTCTGCGCTCGCTCACAAACCCTGCCCACTCAGAGAGTCTCTGAACAAAGGAAACGTCCCAAAAATCCCAGTTCCGCATTCCTGGCGACTACTGCAACTTCCTCCCTTTGCCAACAGCTGCCCAAATCCTCACCTAAGCACTCGGCTTTTGCACATACTTGGCGCAAACCCAGTTTGTGGCAGACACATCATCAGCCCTCACCTACAACCTATAAACTATTCCTGCTTTAGTTGGGGGGATGGGAGTGCAACCCCTCTGGCCTGGATCTCTTGGGACTGGAGGACTAGCCTGGAGGTTACTTTGCTCAAATAAACCTGTTGTTATACTTTTTCAATTTGGCTTCATCTGGCTACTATGTGTGAGGGTGGGGCACAGAAAACAGATTAGGTATGACCATATGAGTGTGAGAATCTGATGTAGGAGGTCCTTCTGTTTATGTGTTGCTTTCATTGATTAATCAATAAAGAAACTGCTTGGTCTGAAAAGCAGAACTTAGGTAGGTGGAGAAGACAGAACTGAATTCTGGTAGGAAGGAAGCAGATTCAGAAAGCCACCATGGAGATGCCAGGTCAGACATGCTGAATCTTTCCTGGTAAGCCACGACCTCGTGGTGATATACAGATTGGTAGAAATGGGTTAAATCAAGATGTGAGAGTCAGCCAATAAGAGGTTAGAGATAATGAGTCAGACAGTGATATAAATTAATACAGTTTCTATGTGATTATTTCGGGTGTAAGCTAGCCGGGCGGCTTCAACAAAGGGGCCCCGCTCCCTACAACAAAAACCCACAGAGGCCAGAGAGGAGCATTGCATCCCCTGGTGCTGGAGTTACAGGCAGGTTGAGCTGCCCAATGTAGGTGCTGGGAACTGATCTCAGTCTCTATGCCAGAGTACTTCTCACGCTTAGCCACTAAGCCATCTCGCCACCCCCAGTAATTATTCCTTTTGAAATGATTTCTCCCACGTACTGAGAACTTTTTAACCTTTTTGTTGTTTGCTTTGGTTCTTTGTCTATTGTCTGTTTTGTGGTGCTGAGGAACAACCCAGGGCCTTGTGCATGTTAAACGAGTGACTTACCTGTGAGTTAAGGGGTTTCTCTATGTAGCTTGAGGTGACCTTGAACTCATTGATCCTAGTAATTCAACTTCTCAAATGCTGGGACTGCGGGAAACCATCACAGCTGACATTATCATGGGAGTCTACACTGCCGGATCTGTGCACCAGATCACTGCATAGGTGAGAACACTGTTCCTAGAAAAACTGTCTGCCTAGAATCACACTGGAATTCAAATACAAACATCCCCCCCTTTTGGTGATGAAGTCTCACTATATAGACTAAGCTAGCCTCAAATTCCCAATTCTCCTGCCTCAGTGTATCAAGTGTCAGAATTTAGGCAAGCACCACCATGCCTTCACAACATAAATGATTTGATAGTACCCCACTTACAGATGAGTACCATGGTCCCTTAGCTGTCTTTCATCCTCTCGTGGGGACCTCTGTGTGCTTAGGTCCTCCATCCAATTTTTTGAGACCTGCCCTCAAACCTACCCATTGACGGCAGATGCCAGTGTCCACACGGTACCATATCTACACTAGTCATTGTAGTCAGGGAAAGAACACAGAGTGTTCGTTTCCCAGGCGGCAAAGTGAGGAACCTGATGTCTAAATGCTACAGTACAGACACAGCCCGAGGAGAAAGGGGAAACCAAGCACCGGGGGTAGAGAGCTGAGTCTGCTCTGTTCCATGGGCTTAGGCAGGTACATGGGTAACGCAGCTACGATACAGCATCAGAATAGTCAAACTGGAGCCCCAAAAACTGGGGCAGAAGCGGGAGGATCAAAGTGTATTTAAAGCCAGCTGGGTCTATACGGTGAGCCTGGGTAAGCTTTGTCTTAAAAAGAGCAAAACGTGAAAAGAGAAAGCATGGTTGCTGATTGGATCTGGTTTCCCGATTTGACAGCTGGGGATCTGTAGTGACAGCTAACGGCCTGGAACTCACAAAGATGATGAGCAGTTGGTAAAACTTCCACACAGAGCCAAACTGAGGCAGACGGAAATGTGGTGTCTGAGTCCCACTGCCCTCTCAACCAGAGGAAGTCCAGTACACAGAGCAGTCGCACCCCTGCTCCTTCCTCTAGCAGACACAGGAAGAGCAGTCCTGCAGCTTGCACGGGGAAGAGATTAGACACCACGCAGGACTTTCCAAGTCTTCTTTGATAAGTTTCTACAACTCATCCAAGGGCTGTCCCTATTGGTAGGTTGGAACCTCTGAAGCTCAAGGACCAAAGAGGGAAAACCAGTCCTTTATGCCTGGGGTGCAGGAAACCAGGGGCAAAGAGTGGGGGCCATGCTGGTTTTCCACCCTCCTTTCCAGACACTCACTGTAGGAGTGTGCTCTTGGAGCTGGAACTTTCCTGAACAGCAGAACATTCTAGAAAATCAGATTCCTGTAGGGCAGGACTCAGTCTTGACTTCCGGCCCTCCTCCTCCTCTAGGAGCCTGCTGAATGTCCAGACTCTTCGCCCTTTGCCCCACCCCCCACCCCCATAAAAAGCGGTCCTCAAACACTGCTCATGTAAGGTTAACACCTGAGACAGGAGTAAGGCAGCACCCGGAGGTCATGTACACTTGGGCCATAAGCATGGTTCACTGCTATTTTAATAATTTTATTTGAAGTATCTTTATATAGAAGGTAAATTATCTCTACTTTAGGCAACCTTCACAGAAAATTTTGCTGTTTTTGGAGTTCAAGTCTCTCAGTTGAGGGCTGGAGAGATGGCTCAGCAGTTAAGAGCACCGCCTGCTCTTCCAAAGGTCCTGAGTTCAATTCCCGGCAACCACATGGTGGCTCACCCACCTGTAATGAGATCTGGTGCCCTCTTCTGGCCTGCAGGCACACACGCAGACAAAATATTGTATACATAATAAATAAAAATAAATAAATTTTTTTTAAAAAAAAGTCTCTCAGGTGATAAAAGACTTGAAACTAGGCTCCTGAGTGGCCAGGTCTTTTCCCTTCCCACATCTCCCAAATTTTCTTTCTATACTTGCTCCTTAGACCATGTCCTCCACCCTCAGATTCCCCATCACCCAGCTCACTGTAACCACCTCCATGCTCAGATCACCGTGCTCACTGTAACCGCCTCCACCCTCAGATGTCCTCATGCCTCTTCTCTCAGAACCCCGTCGTCCCCCTCCCCGACTCCCTTCTGTTCTGCCCGAACCACTTCTCCCCACTTAATCCTGAGACTGCTGAAGACTATGGCCTCACCCTCATATCTTCCCTCAGACCTCCCCTCCCAGCCTGAAATACTCATGTGTGCCCTCAAACCATCACTTTCCCCCTGGTACCCCTCTAAATCTTCTCATGCCTCAATATGTTGCTTCCTGACTATTGTCTGCCTCTCCACTGAGTCCTCAGACTTCTGTAGACTATGGCCCTCCCTCAGACTTTCACTTCCTCCCTCAGATCCTCAACTTCCAAGAACTTCACCTCTCCCCCCACTTCCTCACTCACAGCCTGCCTTCTTCATCTCCTGTATCTCTCAGGCCATTCTTTGACCCACGGGTTCTCCTTTCTCAGACACTTCAGCCCCTTGTCCATCCTAAAAGACTGGGGAAACCAGCATGGTTGCCCCTGGAATCCTGGGTAATTATCTACCCAGCTGGGAGGTGGCCCAGGCCCCCTTCCAGACACGGACTTCTTGCTCTGTTTACCAGTGTCAGAAAGCACTACAGAGGACACAGATATAGATGGGAGGAGAAAAGGGTACAGAGAGTCGGAGTTGGCGGCTCCCACCTGTAAATCTAGGAAGCTGGAGCAGAACCATCATAAGCCCAAGGCTAGCCTGAGCTGCAGAAAAACAAGAAAACACAAGGTGGTAAGGAGGGACAGATCTCAGGAAGCACACAGGGCCATGGTGGTCTGAATGAGAATGGCTCCCACAGGCTCCGAAGTTTGAATCAGAAGAACTGTTTGGGAAGGACTGGGTGTGGCCCTGCTGGAGGTATGGCAGTAGGGGCAGGCTTTAGAGTTTCCAAAGACTTGCACCTTTCAAGTTAGTTCTGTCAGCTGCTTATAGATCAAGATGTGAGCTGTCAGCTGTTTTCTTCTATAAATTGTCTTGGTCGTGCTCCTGTATCATAAAAATAGAACAGTGACCATCATGGGATTCTGCATTTGCCGTGGCACAGATTGGATTTCCCTACCCTTTGAGTCTCCAATGCCTCCTAACCTATCTCTGTTGACTCTGTTATCAGTTATCAACCCTAGGAAAATGCTGAAAGTTGGGGCCTGTCACACCTCCCGGGACAGAGACAAGAATACTCTACTTTGTCTCCCTTCACAAACATGAGCATCATGTCACCATGTCCTGCCCCATTGTCCCCACCCCCTACCCCAAGGTTCGCACCTCTCAGCAAGGCAGGAAGGGCGGGGGGAGGGGTGAGTTAGAGCACACAAGGCCTAGGAGCCTGGGGCCTAACTGTGGTCTCTGCCTGTCTGCCTCTTGCTGTGTCTGTCTCCTGCCTCTCACCACTTCTGTACCTGTCCCCAAGTCCCTATAGCCATTTACATCTGGATTCCACAAGCATCATCTTCAACGGCTTGGGCTGGGTGCACAAATACCACAAATAAAGACATATTTTGAGTATTTGAGTAACCCCAACCTCAAGGCCTGCTGCTGGAGGCACATCCAGGAGGCCAAGGTAGAACCTGGGAAGCAAAAAGGTATTTTTTTGCACAAGGATCCTGCCATGTGTCAGTCACTGAACGGGGTCTTCTCTTCACTGCTGTGAAGGACATGGGCCCAGACCTCATGGAGCAGCCCTGCAATCCTAGCTTGGGAGTTCAAGGCAGGACAATTCCAAGTTCAAGACTAGCCTGGGCTACAGACCAAGCGCTTGTAAGGACAAAGCAAGGATCCCAGTGGGGATGTGGCTGGGTGGCAGAGCTTGTCAAGTGTGCTGAAATTTCTAGGTTCAATTCCTAGTTACAGACACAGACAGACAAACAGACAGACATATACACAGAGGGAGGGTGGGGGATGTTAATCAAGACAAGTCAGGAAGTGGGAATCCTTATTCCTGCCTATATCTAAGCAACCTTAGGGCTTTAAGGGAAAGGCCTCAGGGGGAAGATGTATTGAGAAATCCAAGAAACACTAGGGAAAGATGGGTCGGTGACAACAAAAACAAAGCAGAGTGGCACTCACGGGCCTGGATTTGGACAGAGAAAGATAGTCACAAGCGTTCAAAGCTAGTCAGTCAGAGCCACAAAACCAGAAATGCACCGCCCAGACCTGCACAGGCAGTCTGTGGTAGTGGGGTCGGGCGAACAGCACTAGCTTAGCCTCCCGGGCTTGCGTCTGGGAAACCCCCAGGGTGAACGGGTGGCTATCATTACCCAGGCTTACAAAAGTCCTCTAGGTTCAGCTTCCTAAGCCACTCCACTATGGCTGCAGTTCCCAGCTTCTGCACATGCCCAGTACTCAGAAGCAGCAGAGACAAGGGGCCCTTATACCAGGGCCAACATCATCACCGCCTTCAGCACAAAACTGCTAATCCACACACACACCCTGCAGACAGCCACAGTCCACTGCCACTGATGTAACTGGCAGGACCAACATCTTCCTGGGCCACTGTCTGACAGCTCAAACAGTGGCGGTCCTAGGAACCCAGTGACAGCTTGTGCAGGCCAGGGTGAGTTGTCTCCAGCAGACCAGGCCCGGTGCTGGCTGCATAAATTCACCAGAACCCATAGATGGAGCTCAGGGCAAAAACAGACTTAGTTGTGGGAGACAGAATGGAACTTGACGTCACAAGCAAAGACACAAAAACACCTAAACCACAGGTTACAGAAACCAAATAGGAAGGCTCCAAGCATTGGGGATCAAGAGACTCTGGGGGAGAGGACCCCACAGTCAAGTTGCACAGATGATGGGGACCTAGACCAGTCTGATCATGCAGGCTACAGATTTCCCTCCCCTGGTTCCGGAAGCTAGACCACACACTCACCGTTTCCAGCCTGCAGGGAGTAAAGTGCCTTGGGCCTTCTCGAAATAGTGTCGCAAGGATGTCCCAGGAGAACTCAAGTTTACATCTGCAAAAGAGTCAATGTCTTAGAGGCTCCAGCTTTGAGACTGTTTCATTAAAATTTCAATATTCTTTTTTTAATGATTCATTTATATTTTGTGTGCACTGGGGTTTTGCCTACATGTATGTCTGTGTGAAGGTGTCCAATTCCCTGGAACTGCAGTTACAGACGGCTGTGAGCTGGCATGTGGGTGCTGGGAATTGGTCCTCTGAAGAGCAGCCAGTGCTCTTAACCGCTAAATCATCTCTCCAGACTAAAAATATTAATATCTTCGCTTTCTTTTTTTGGGGGGGGCAGGGTTTCTTTGTAGCTTTGGAGCCTGTCCTGGAACTAGCTCTTGTAGACCAGTCTGGCCTTGAACTCATAGAAATCTGCCTGCCTCTGCCTCCCAAGTGCTGGGATAAAAAAGGCGTGCACCACCACTGTCGTCAATGTTAATATTCTTAATGGAGATATTACTATATAGAAGTAACACTCTATGTTGGCGACTTTGCAGCAAACATTCTACTTGACCCTCAGCTGATAAGAGTTCCTTCCATCAGACTGCAGAGGGAGTTCTCCAGAGGGGGGTTCTTTATAGTGGGGGAGTTCCTCTACAGTGGGGGGCTCTCCAGAGAGAGAGGTTCTGCAGAGTGGAGAGGTTCTGTAGAGTGGGGGTGGTCCTCCAGAATAGTGTTCTTCAGAGGAACGGGCTCCCTAGAGTGGGGATTTCTTTAGAGGGAGGGGTTCTCCAGAGTGTATAAGGGAGTGTTCTCCGGAGGGCTTCCTTGTTCTTCTCATGTCCCCTTAATTTTTCTCCTTTCTGTCTTGTCAGTCTTTCCACAGGCCATGCCTTCACTCTCCAAATCTCCTCAAACTTCTCTCCTCCCTCATAACTAGTCTACACAATCAGACCACCAGTCGCCTCATCCTAAACCCTGTCCCTCTTTCTCTGACTCTCCTGCAGACCCTCACCTCCTCCCTCAGGCCTTCATTTCCTCAATCACACCCTGCCTCCCTCCTTCACAACTCTGAAGCCCACCTTCCTCCTGCAGACCGTTCTCAGAGACTGGAGAGCACCAGCAAACATTCCTCTCTCATCCCTTTGTGACCCTCCTTGAGTCTAGCAGACACCGACTTCTAATTCTCATGACGGTCAATGCACTGCCTACCTGGCTGCCCATTGGCAGGCAATGAGGGAATTATCCCCACTAAGTCCTATTCCTGGCCTCAACTTACCTTTCAGTACAGTAGCCAGAGCCCCTGTCCTATCTTTCCTGAGGTTTGAGGGTCCCAGCAGGAAGGACTGTGGGCTCTGAGCAGCATGGGTCTCTCTAAAGCAATTCCTCACTTTGGCTTTTGCGGGCCCACAACACTGAGAGTCAGGGGATGATATCACCCCAATCTTCAAGAAGAGACACCTCTGAAGTCCCACAGAGAGGTGACTGGGATTGGAACCCAGGGCCCTCTGGACAGGGTTTAATTAGGTTGCTTAGGATGGCCTTGAACTCTGTAGCCTGAGCTGGTCTCAACCTCCTATACCACCATGACTGACGTGAAGGTGAGTTGAGCCTGGGTCTAAGAGCCCTCTCCTCTTTCTCCTTAACAGGGCACTGAGGAGACATGTAGAGGAAGGAAGGCAGGCAGGGGTGAGCCCTCTATAC
Source organism: Dicrostonyx torquatus (assembly GCA_028555095.1). Classification (NCBI taxonomy): domain Eukaryota; kingdom Metazoa; phylum Chordata; class Mammalia; order Rodentia; family Cricetidae; genus Dicrostonyx; species Dicrostonyx torquatus. The sequence continues at coordinate 1,991,349 of JAQHUG010000150.1, forward strand.
ACAGCTACTTCTGGAAGCCCACATCCAGCACCCACATCTGCCTGGGTAGAGGCTCAGCCAGCAAAAGTCCTTTTCCAGTCAGGTCCTCACACTCAGGATTTCAAAGAAATGCTAACGAGGAACAGGGATGGGGTGGAGAGAGAAAGGGGGACAGGGAAGCAGGGTGGTGGGTAGAGCATGTGCTCAGGAGGCTGCGGTAGGACCACCATAAGCTGTGCCAGCCTGGCTACAGTGTGAGCAGTCCTGCCTCAAAAGGTTACACAAGGAGGGGGGAGCAGGGGTGGAAGTGGGGGACAGAGAGAGAAGACTGGGTGTCAGGGATGAGAGGGGCAGGCCAGCAGGGAAGACAAAACTTCCCACTTAAGGCAGGTGTGTGTGTGTAACGAGACCATCCATCGACCAGGGCCTCTACCCTTGGTTATCTCCATCCGGATCGAGGCTGCCTGGGCTAGAGACTGAATGTAGGGGGATGGGATTAAACCCGGGGCCACAAAAGATAACAAGATGACCACTTCAAGGTCTCCCTGCTCTGGAGAACCCATCCTTCCTGCCAGGGTGTTTCCACTTCAAGAGATGGTTGTTTTCATCTCTTCAGAGTCCCTACTTCAATTCTTTGCCTCTGAGAAGAACCTGGACACCTGGGCTGCCGGCCATCTCATCAGCCACTCCTGTTACACGCGGGCTGGGCTCATCAGAGTGCTTCCCTGGGAGGCTTCCCTAGGTGTTCCACCACAGAATGTGGGAATCCGAATTCTAATCCATGCTCTAGAGAACTGGACTCAAGAAAATAAAGCCTTAAGGGGAAGAGGTGGTGAGAAATCAAAAGCCACACATCTAAAATCAGTACGGTTCAAAAGCTAGTCGCTCGAGATTCAGAAATAAGGCACAAAGCAAGAGGCACACATGGCAGGCAGCGGGGTGGAGCCGTACGTTGACGCAGGTCCAGGAAAATCCTGGGGCACTGTCCAGCCGACAAAAGTCCTTTCAGATCAGCTGACTGCAGAGAAGTGCCGCAAGCCCCAAACCCCGTGGGGGCCTTCGTCCAGAGACGGGGACCTGCATCCCTGGGCCTCCTGCCACAATCCTGACCCCCGCGCGGCCCCCGCCAGGCCAGAGCTGCGGAAAGCGCTGCAGCCGGACTCGAGTCCCCACGCAGGGACCAGGGATGCGACAGGAGGCCGGGAGCCCGCCCAGCCCCCACCCCACAGCCGGAGGGACGGAGGGCTCGGGCTTGGGGACTCTGCCGCCGCCGGCACCAGTTCCGCGGGGACGTCGCGCTCACCATGGCGGAGTCCGGACACCCCGCGTCCTCGCTGCGCGGTGCAGAACCGTGCCGGTACCGACAGAGTCCCCGGAACCTGGGAGGCCAGCTCCAGATCCCAAGATGGTGGTCCGACGACGTATCAGGGACAAAGGCCCCAGGAAAACCGAAAAAGCCCGCCCCCTACTCTCGGTCTCTTCGCCTGATTGCACGTTTCTCACCCCGGCGCCTTCGATTGGACAAAGCTTCAGTTCTGAACGGCTCAGACCCTGAGTGACAGAGAAGGATACCAATTCATGGTGGATAAAACTAGAACGCTAACTTCATTCCCATCATTTAAGAAAGACAGCTTCAACCAGGTGGTGGTGGCGCATGCCTTTAATCCCAGCACTCGGGAGGCAGAGGCAGGCGGATCTGTGTGAGTTCGAGGTCAGCCTGGTCTACAAGAGCGAATTCCAGGACAGGCACCAAAGTTACAGAAAAGAGAAACCCTGACTCACAAACAAACAACAACAAAAATGACAGCTTCTTGATGGTAGATAATGTGAGACCAAAA
>JAQHUG010000150.1:2013431-2023490 GCA_028555095.1 Dicrostonyx torquatus
AGATCCGCCTGCCTCTGCCTCCCGAGTGCTGGGATTAAAGGCGTGCGCCACCACCGCCCGGCTGTAACCGTCATTTCTAAAACCAGCCTTCCTTCCGTGATTGCCCCCTCAATTTCAGCTGGCTTCTCCCCACAGCGCCTTAGCCAGGCTCTATACTCAGCGCACTGCTCAATTTTTCTTTCTGACTTTAGTTTTCCCAAACCCATGTACGAAATATTCAATGCAAAATCCAATACGATGAAAGCATTCTCATTGTAATCCTATGGATTAGCCAAAGCAAGCCCTGCCCTCCCCTTCCGCATTTTCACTAGTTGTTAATGCTGTGCTTCCCTGCTGACAGAACAGTCCAATTCCCCCCACATCCTGGAAAACTTTTCAAATCAGTATGTATATGGGCCTAATTCAGTCTTTTTAAAAGCACTATGCAGTATTTTGCAGAAAAAGTACGCCCTAATTTCTTATCAACGTTTTGCAGACTATTTTAAATTTGTATCTTTATTGATTCCCAGGTTATCTCGCCATTTTCTTTCGAAGTTACCACAACCAATTACATTACCAGTTTTTTAATGATGTAATTTATGTGCACTGGTGTTTTGCCTGTATGTATGTCTGTGTGAGGGTGTTAGATCTTACAGAGAGTTGTGAGTTGCTCTGTGGGTGCTGGGGACTGAACTCAGGGACACGTGAAGGGCAGCCAGTGCTCTTAACCTCTGAGCCATCTCTCCAGCCCATATTACCAGTTCTTATCAGGAAAGCTATGTAAGTTTCTCTTCTCACAAGAAGTATAAAGAAGTTACAGACAACTAATGGCCATTTAAATTTGTATTTTTCTGTTAATTTATTACTTTTAAATTTGTTGGATCTTTGTATATGTTCACTTACCAATAAAATTATTTACCTGGGTTAAATTTTCTTTTCCTTAATAATTTGAGAACTATCACAATAAAAAGGTAAATCATGTAGATTCTGGAACAGAGAATAAAGGTTACAGATGCCTGTCACTTGTAATGGCCCAGAAATGTTAATTTAGTGCTAAAGTTCATTTTATTAGGTTGGTAAAATAATGCCTGCAACATCAAGGATAACCTGATACACAATAAATGCTCAATGATAGCCAGTCTCTTATAGTTTATACATTAATTCTTTTGTTACCGTGTTGTGAATAATCACCTTTTGTGTTTACCTTATCTACAGATATTTGTAAGGAAAGAACTTTGAAGTATTTTATTAGCATATGTTAATATATTATACATAATAATAATGGGGATTTCATACATGGCCTCTCTCTTACACACACACACACACACACACACACACACGCAAATAAAAATAATGTTCCCCACAGAATGCTCACACGCCAACCTATTCTAGATAGTTCCTAAAGAACTTAAGTTTAAGACTAAACTCAAGACGGCCAGTGGTGGTGCATGCCTTTAATCTCAGCAGTCAGGAGGCAGAGGCAAGTAGATCTCCGTGAGTTTGAGGCCAGTCTGGTCTACAAAATGAGTTCCAGTGCAGCCTGGGCTGTTCTAAAGAAATCCTGTCTCGAAAAATCAAAAAGACTCCCTACTCAGGAGATTCTAGATGGTTGCATTAACCATTAGAAATAATCAACATATACACTAAATTTCTAAAATTGAATTTCATATATAAAATTATATATATGAAAATCAGATGAGCTTTAAGACATACTTGGTTTTTTCTTTATATTATAAATAGTATATATGGAATATTTTTCATAAGAAGACTATACATATTTGTAAGGGATATATAGATCACTGTCAGTCTCATCCACTGCCTCTTCAAATACACATCCCATCACCATAATGTGCTGAATACTGCTCTATTAGCAACAATCCCCAAAACGTTCAGTAAGACAAAGATTAGGCTAGAGATGAAAATATGGATGGGGTATTGTCAACACAATGCCCCAAGCACAACCAAGACATACACAGAAATTACACCACACACAGTGTTTCTTAAATAAATGATTCTTTTGACCATTTACAATTATTTATTTATGTAGGCAGTCATAAAATATTTTTATAATATACATAAGAAAAAAGACACTTAGATGAGTAACAAATATAATAGCAGGTGACAGAATTTAGTGTTTATAAATGAAACCATCAATCACAGTTGGAGAAGACATACAAACTGTACTGAAAACTGGAGCCATGCACTTCAGCATTTCTAAACTGCAACAAGGTACTAACATGGCTTACTGTTTTGTCAATGACCTCAAAACACTTCTAGAAACTGTCATAGATGTATATGGAAGGAAAGAAAAAGACAAGAACTTTGGCAAGCAAAGTAGTAGTTCACAGCAGCTTGGTAAAAGTTTAAATCTTTTTATGTAAATGTTCTTTAATTTACATTTGTTCTTATAAAAGAAAAATTAATGTTAATATGAAGAATCTCTAAGCTATATGAAAAAAATGACTATTTAATAAAGCCTGAACACTATGGAAATGTGCACCACACTGCATAGATAGAAATGGAGTGAATGCAAGCCATGTGATTCTTAATGCTTTTATATAAAATATTTAGCCCCAAATATCAGATATTGTCACTTATGTCCACATAACTCTTCAGAAAGCAGCCAAAGGCCACATTAAACTAATAAGCTTCTGTTGTCTTTTCTCATTTCCATCATAAAACATGTTTCTGCAAAACCCTCTGAGAGTGCATTCAGTACTCTACACGCCATATCATGAGCCATGAATGATCACCCCCTTTAAAAAAAAAAAAATCACTGAGGCTGGAGAAGGAATCATCAACAAGAGGTTTCTGTTTGTGACTTACAGGAGACCTGATACCTCAAAACCTGAAGCTCCAAAAGACAACTCAGAACTTGAGATTTTTTTTTTTTTGTCACGAATAACTGGCTAATTAGGTTTCTAGAAAATGAGACTCTTAAGATTTAGGAAGATCAATTTCCATGAATTGACTCTCAAACACTGATGAATGTAAGAGAAACTGGGTGAAGTTTTACATAGAAGGAAATAAATACTGCATAATATGTAGTGAATATTTGCACAGACCCTTTATATCTAAAGCATAAACTACAACTTGCAAATCTGATGCTCCTAACTATGTGTCTTCTTAAGACACATTTTGACACAGCTAGTGAGGCCTCTCCACGATGCAGAAGTTCCCACAGTTTAAGGCTTTCCAACGGGCTTGTAGCAAGCATCAGGCTGCCAGAGGCGAATATCAACAATCACCTGGTTGAGTTTCTGCATCCAGAGATCCCGCTCTTCTTTAGTGTCTGCAGAGAGCCAGTTCCTGTAAGGCAAGCAGAGGTCAGCCTCCTTCCCACGGTTCCATGCTCCCCCCATTTCTAGGAAATCATAAATCCCTAGGACTTGCTGCCTACCTTCCATTTGATGCTAGCCTAGAGCCACACAGGGAAGAGCACAACAGAGTACTGTCATTTCTGTCTGGTTAACTAATTATGACTGACACTAATTCCTTAGTGTTTCCTTGTTTTTGTTTTTTTGAGATGGAATCTCAGGTCTCACCGAGTGATTTCTACACAAGTCCCTCTCTATATCCAGCAATGACCTGATGACTAGATTGTGTCACATTCTCATCTCCATCTCGAGTCACAACTGCTTATGGAGGATTGTCTTCATGTTTTTCTTGGGCATTTGTGCTGGGCAGGTTTTTTGCTGACTTGATACAACTAGGGTCATCTGGGAAAAGGGAATCCTTTGAGAACATGCCTCCATCAGATTGGCCTGTAGGAAAATCTCTGTGGGGGCATTTTCTTGATTACAGATTGATGTGGAAGGGTGCAGCCCATTGTGGGTGGTACTACCACTGAGCAGGTGGTCCTGGGTTCTATAAGCAGGCTGAGCAAGCCACGAGGAGCAAGCCAGTAAGCAGCATTTCCCCATAGCTTCTGTTTCAGGTCCTGTCCCTAGGCTCCTACTTGAGTTCCGGCACTGACTTTCCTCCGTGATGGATTGTGTTGTGGAAGTGAAAGCCAAATAAACTCTTTCCTCATGGTGTTTAGTTAACCTCCAACCAGAAACCTGCAGACTAAAATCGATTTTTTTTAAAAAAAAGATTTATTTATTATGTATACAGTGTTCTATCTGTATGTATGCTTGCTGGCCAGAAGAGGGCATCAGATCTCATTACAGATGGCTGTGAGCCACCATGTGGTTGCCGGGAATCGAACTCAGGACCTCTGGAAGAGCAAGCAGTCAGTGCTCGCTCTTAACATCTGAGCCATCTCTCCAGCCCATAAAATCGATTTTTAAAGTAATCTAATTAAGTGAGAGTACTTTTTTTTTTCTTCTTCAAGACAGGGTTTCTCTGTGTAACAGCCCTGGCTGTACTGAACTCACTTTATAGATCAGCTTGGCCTTGAGATCTGCCTGCCTCTGCTGGAATTAATGGTGTGTGCTACCACTGTCCGGCTATTAGGGTATTTCCTAATGAAGAGAAATACGCTTGACTTCTCAACTATACGTGAAAACTTTAAGCTTAACTCAAAGATTACCAGCTAACTGCCTGGAGAACAGCCATGACCAATTGAGATTCAATCTTAATTAAATTCAGTCAGTTATTACAGGTTGTTCTTTTACTGTTAAATATGGGTTATAATATAGGTTATAATATATATGTGTGTTATATGTATATATTATAGGTTGTTCTCTTACTATTATGTATGTGTATGTATTTATATGTCTCTCACCAGAATGTTACCCTTTTCAAAGTTGAGGACCATCAATAGTATTTTCCATACACAAAGCTGGCAATTACTTAGTTGACAGAAACAGGCATGGGAGCAGTACATACTTGGTGACACAGAGTGTGTCCCTGCACTGGCTGACAAGAGTCTCTCGGTCGTCTTCTCTTTGTGGTCGGACAGTAATTAATTCCATAGTGTTGCGTCTTGCACAAAATTCTCTGTTGGCTGGTTCTACCTGATGACTGATACAATTGGCCAGATTTATCCTTCCTATGGGATTCTTTAAAAACAAAATATAAAAAGTATTAGTAGAGAACAAGCAAAGTTACTTAATGCAGTATTTAGTGCTTAAGATAGCATAAAGTTAAAAAGCTGTTATTTAAAATGTGGTATTTAACAACCAGAAAACAAGCAAGCATGAAGCAGCCAAGCCTAAGAAATGGCTTAGCAGCCTGGGACTCCACTTGGCTTAGGACATACAAACATCCCTCTCTGGTCAATGAACTTAGCAACCTATTGGCAACTAGGACCTCTCACCTACATCAGGCTGCACACAGCTCTGGTTTAAACAATGAGATTAAGTTCTTCCCTTATCAAATACTTAATAACAGCCAGTTTCTATTCAAATACAAGGAACATAACCCAGGAACTACAGGCAACGGACTGATCTGGCTCACTTGGGTTTGGGTGCATGCTCAATATTATATGTATGTTCCCATGTAAACTTTTGGAAAACCCCAATTACCATCGAATGACGATATATGCATATACACATGGGCACACATCTGAATATGCATTCTCACACATACACGATGGACATCCAAAAACAATGTAAAGCATTAAAAAATTATATAGAAAAACTCATTTTAGATGACAGAAAGTGCCTCAAATTTTTTATAGTCCCATTATAGCAGTGGTTTTCAACCTGTGAGTCTCAACCCCTTAGTGGGTTGAAGGACCCTTTCCCAGGGGTTGCCAAAGACCATCATACATATTAGATATTTACATAACAGTTTATAACAGTAGCAAAATTACAGTTGTGAAGTAGCAATGAAATAATTTTTGGCTGTGGGGGGTAAGCACACATGAGAACGGTGTTAAGGGGGTCACAGCACTAGGAAGGTTGAGAAGCACTGCTCCAGAAGAACTAGTGGGATTGCTCTGGAAATAAAATTAGTGTCAAAGACATCTTATGGCAGGATTACTCATACTAGTTATGATATGGGAAAAACCTAAGGGTCCATCAAAATATGAACTATTTGAAAACTATAACATATATACACAATAGGTTATTGCTCTGCCTTAAAATAAAACAGAGAACTTTTAGTTTGTGAAAGAGAAACGAGAATGAAGCTACAAGATATTATATTATGGTAGCGGAGATAAAATAGGCACAAGAACCAGCTACACCACTCCTTTGCCTCTGCCCAAAGGACTCAACATCCTACCTACAGACAGTTATGCAGCCATGTTCACTGCTACTTAATTCACAATAATTAGAAAAGGAGACAAAATACATGTCCTTCAGCTGATGAAAGGATAATGAGAATGTGGTACATACATACTATGGAATCCTATTCAGCTGTAAAGAAAATGAAATAATGAGATTTGCAAACAAATAGATGAATAAGGAAAATATGTTGCGTGAAGTAATCTAGACCCAGAAAGACAAAAACACTATGTTCTCTCTCGTTTGTGGCTCCTAGTGCCAAGTCCAGATGTGACTATATGACCTGAAGTAAATAGAGAAACCGAGTAAAAGGGGACAGATCATGGAGTGGGGGAAGATCCAGAGAGGGGCACAGAGGGTGCAAGTCATATGAAGGGGAAGGAAAAAAGTGGTGGGGATGAAGAAAACGAGGTGGGGAAGAATACTTGAAATAACTGTAGAGAATCATATTATATCTCCCTAAAATTGCATGTAGTAAGTGTAAGTGTATATGTACACACAGACAAACAAAGACAGGCAGACACTTTTCAATAAAGTTATGCCACTTGTGATGATAAAAGCCAGAGACTATTGAAGAAAACCCCAGTACCAGACATCTCTTCTGGAGCTGCTGGTCAGAGGAATCCTAGAGACTCCCAAACAATACAGGCTTACTGCTATTGCTCTTCATTGCCTCCCAGAACCTAAAAGTGAGCCCCCACTGCTGAAGATACCGTGAACTCTGGACACAGAACTTGGAGAATGCGAACTGGATCTAACCTGAAAACTATTTTTCACAACACCAGGAAGTGGTTTGTAATTAAAAAAAAAAAGTTAAAATTTATATTATGCTTATAAAAACATTCAATGGTATCTATTATTTTTGCTGAGCATAAAAATAGAAACTTAAATTACCAACTGATGGCTCTTGCCAACCATTCTATGGATCTAAAAGAAATGTACAATACTTTTATGGAAAATGTCACAATACAACAGACGGCTTGACAGATAGCTTGACAGTTAAGGGTGCTTGGCATTCTTGAAGAGGACTTGGCTTCGGTTCCCAGCACCCACATTACGGGACTCACAGAGCCAGGGATTCCAACCATCTTCTGGCCTCCGCAGGCACCTGCATGTATGTTGTGCACACACAGATGAATAACAAAACAGTACAATTGAACACCCCCCCATACACTTCCCTTTCAACAATTAGAAATATGTATTCAACTTAATTACCTTTTATGTACACTATCCTATTCTCTTTTCTTTTTTTGTTTTTTTGATACAGGGTTTTCTGTAGCTTTGGAGCCTGTGCTGGAATTAGCTCTTGTAGACCAGGCTGGCCTTGAATTCATAGAGATCCGCCTGCCTCTGCCTTCTGAGTGCTGGGATTAATAGTATGCACCACCACCGCCTGGCTTCCTATTCTCTTTTCAATAAAAGAACACCTATATATCTTACTCCATATGTTCATATTTATCATGTATTTGCAAAATAATTACTTTGTAGTATTGAATACCAAAGTGGAGACGAAAGTTAATGACATCAGCCGGGCTACAGGTTAATAGAAATTATTATATCCTGTTGGTGGCAAGATAAATGATCTATTACTGGATGCTAAGATGAAAACAGCAATTAAGAAACAAGTGAGCATATTCTGATCCTATGATTTTATCAGAAAGAAATTTATCCTAAGTATCCTAAATACATGAATATACTCACAATACAAATTCAAAGCATTAAATGATAGTAAAGTGGGACTTTAACAGTGGTTTTTTTTTTTTTTTTTTGCAAATCTGGCAAACTAAACAATATGCACTGCCCAGGATCTCAAACGGTATTATAGACAATTATTTTAAGATGTTTTAGACTTGTTTATGCTGTGGAACTTTTGTTTAATAATGCAAAAATGTGTTGTAATCTTTTATGCTGCATTTGTTTAACTCTGTGAAGCTGTGTTACTTTGCCCGTCTAAAACACCTGATTGGTCTAATAAAGAGTTGAATGGTCAATAGCAAGGCAGGAAAGGATAGGTGGGACTGGCAGGCAGAAGTAGGAGAAATCTGGGAGAGAGGATCAAGGAATAAGAGAAGGAAGAGGACTCCAGGGGCCAGGCACCCAGCCACACAGGGTGGCATGGCAGCAAGCAATCAGGCATGGCACACGAGCAGCAGCGAAGAACTTACAGCCTCTAATCGCTAAGTTGGAGGCAGAGAGAGCTAGCTGGGAATGGCATGGGCTTTTGAAACTTCAAAATGACACACCTCCAAAAAGGCCACACTTCCTATCCTAGTTAGGGTTCCTACTGCTGCAATGAAACACTGTGACCAAAACAACTTGAGGAGGAAAGGGTTTATTTGGCTTATACTTCCATATTACTGTTTATCACTGAAGGAAGTCAGGACAGAACAGGAACTCAAACAGGGCAGGGACCTGGAGGCAGAAGCTGACGCAGAGGCCAGGAGAGGTGCTGCTTATTGGCTTGTTTCCCAAGGCCTGCTCAGCCTGCTTTCTTATAGAACCTAGGACCACAACCCCAGGGATGGCACCACTTACAATGGCTGTGCACACTCCATCAATCACCAATTAAGAAAATGCCCTATAATAGGATCTTCCTAGAGGCATTTTCTCAATTAAGGTTCCATCCTTTCAGATAACTTGAGTTTATATGAGAATTAGCTAGCATATCTCCTAATCCTTCCCAAACAGTTCCATCAACTGGAGACCAAGCATTCAAATATATGAGCCCATGGGAGGGCCATTCTCATTCAAACCAGACAATAGCCATGAGCCTCGTGGTAAAATAAAAAATAATAGAAATGGGTTAATTTAAGATATAAGAGTAAGCCAGAAATACACTTAAGCTATTGGCCAAACAGTATTGCAAATGACAGTTGTTTTCAAGTGATTCATGGTCTGGGCAGCTGGGAACAAACAAGCAGCCTCTGCCTACATATTATAATGCAATGCTATTTAGTAAAATGTAATGCTGTTTAAAAACTATTAAAAACATTATAGGTATGTCTATTGCTTTACAAAGATACCTGGATATCATAAAGATTCTGAGGATCCAGGTAAGCAGTACCAAACCCTGCTGAGTAAGTATATTAAATATAAGGCTGGGGCTCAGGGAAATGATTCATGTGTGTGTGTGTATATATATATATATATATATATATATATATATATATATGTATGTATGTATGTATGTATATATATATATATACTATTATATATTTTTAGCTGTAGAAAGGTACACAAACAAAATATGAACAGTTATGTGTTAACACATACAAAGGGAATTGAGGGGTGGGGACAGGGGATGCATGCACATGAAGCACCACGAAAGCCCAGCAGGACTCTACCACTGACTAGAGTTGTATCAATTACCTTTCGCCGCTCATCATCTGGGTAAGTCCAGTAGGAGATACAGTTTCCAGAGAGAACACACCATCTTCGATGCCAGGCACCAAAACCACTAACATCTTCAAATATGGTCTAGAAGTCAATTGAAACAGACATTAGAAAATTAAGGGAAAATGTTCATATCATTTTTATGTGAAAATCTCTTTGTATGAGTTTATTGTGTCTTTTACTTCTGTAATAAAAGTCAGATTGTTCTATCAAAAATGCATTTAAGAATATCTAGACCAAGCCGGGAATGGTGCTTGTGATCACTGTGAGGTCAAGGTCAGCCGGAGCTACACAGTCCCTGTCCTAAAGTGTCACATTTTCCGAATGGCTGTCCTAATCATACAGAAGTTCACTGGGATGTACAGACTTTAGACATGGAGAATATTAGAATATTAGTGTGCAATGTTTTTTTATTTTCAAGTTCTTTATAATAAATTTTTAATTATTTAAAAAAGGTAAGAGATTGAGTAATGATTGAAGGATGGCTAGATTATCAAATGTGATAAAGCAG
>JAQHUG010000150.1:2043622-2083079 GCA_028555095.1 Dicrostonyx torquatus
TTTTTCTAAGATATAGTTCAGAGATGCTTGTGTTATAAAAATCAAGGTCTTTACTAATAATAAGGTAAGGCCAGTGAGGTAAATGTGCTTGCAACCAAGGCTGCATTGAGCACTGAGTTCTATCCTAAGACCCACTAGACAAAAAAGAAGGAATCCCACAAGCTGTTCTTCTGACTCCCTCATTCCTGTGCTGCTGTATGCAGGCAATTTTAGAAGTTTATAGAATAAATAATAATAGTAATAATAAAAGCAGAAAGATTTTTTTCAAATTAGATTTTGACTGCAGTTTTAAAATATGCATTTGATACTAATTATCTTTTAGCTGATAATAAAATATTGTTACAGCTAGGCAAGATGGCGCATGCCTTTAATTCCAGCACTTGGAAGACAGAGACAGGCAGATAGATCTCTGAGTCTAAGGCCAGCCTGGTCTACAGAACAAATACCACGACAGCCAGGACTGCAAGGAGAAACCCTGTCTAGAAAACTCAAAAAAATATGTGATTTAAAGCATCTATAAAAATAATGGTGCAAAATACTGAAGCACGATATATACTGCATATCTATACTCAAAAAAGTGTCAATGAAAATAAATAAGAAAGAAGAGTTAAACTGAACAACTGAAAATTGAGTTATCTGCTGATATTTAAAGAATAAACAGGGGTCCAGAAGCTAAAGGGACTTGCTATACAAGCCTAGCAATACCCAGAGCTCACATAAAGGCAGAGGGAGAGAACAGATTCTAGTTATCCTCTAACTTCCACACATGCACTATTAAACACAAACTCATGCACCCACATCATGCAGACACACACACACACACACACACACACACACACACACACACACAAACAAACAGATAATAATCTAAAGAGTAATTATTTTTATTTTATGTGTGTGGGGGTTTTGTCTCCATGCATGTCTGTGTTCCACACCTGTATGTGGTGGCTACAGAGGAGTCAGAAGAGAGTACTGGATCCTCAGGAACTAACTAGAGCTATAAATTGTTGTGAGCTGCCACAAGGATATTGGGAACTAAATTTGGTCCTCTGAGGAATAGCCTATGCTCTTAACCATTGAGCCATTTCTCCAGAATCTCACAAATAAACTTAAAAGGAAAAAGAAAAGACGAAGAAGAAGGTGAAGAAAGAGAGGATTAAAAAAAAGAAAAATTTGTGGGAGGTGCTTCAAGGGCCTATCTCTACCTGAGACACTGTCAGCTGATGGTTACTGGGGTGGGGGTGGGGGAGGACATGGGACATTTTTTTTCAGTGGGGCAATCACTGATAAGTTGCCCATGCAATTGTAAGTAACCCCTTACCCATGGCCTGTAAGCAACCCTAATTTAAACTCATTAGCTCACCGAATAATAACTAAAATAGACAAATTAAGGGGATGGGCTGTAGCATATGATAGAGTACTTGCCTAGCTCACAAGGTCCTAGGCTTGATGTCCAATACTACCCAAATGAAAAGACAAAGGACTGAAAGTAGATGGGGGACTGTCTAGAAGAACAAAGGGATCAGCAGGAGTGAGATGAGACAAAAAATGGTAGTAGGGAGCTAATATAACCAAAAATACATTATTTGCAGGTATGAAAATATCATGTTATTATGTATAACATGTGCTAATAAAAATATTGCATTAATTATAATAAGTTAGCAAACAAATATAAATACATTTTAAATACTATAAAATTTTGGGGTCTGGCACTGCTAGCACACACTTTTAATCCCAGCACTAGGGAGGCAGATAGATCTCTGAGTTTGAGGCCAGCCTGGTCTACAGAGTGAGTTCCAGGACAGTCAGGGCTACACAGAAAAACAGTCTAAAAAATACCCCCCCCCAAAAAAAAACCTATGAAAGTTTGGGATGTAGTTTGCTGATAACATGTGTTTAGCATGCACAAAGCTGAATTCCATCCCAGGCACTACAACAGATAAAACAAGATAAGTTCTCAGTCAAATGCTGAGATTGTCTTACTATTTAAAGAAAAACTTGTCTGAATCATGAGATACTCAGTTTACTTACAGAGTAAATGTCGTGGTAAATGTCAGGGCGTCACCACTCAGAGAGTTTGAAGTACTTGCTAATGGTGTGGCGACCATATGTTCAGCTCCAGCTTTTAGAATAATTAAGTAGTAGTAATTTGATGCATCTGTAATAAGTAACCATACTGCAAAATTAGCAAAAGAAGATCAAACTTCACTAGACAACACTCTGGAAGGTCAGAAGTCATACTGCACTTGACCCACGTAAAATTTATATTTACAATGTCTAAGATCAAATTTCCCAAAAACTAAGAAAGACAATCTGATACATCAAGTCTCCTACTTACATAAAGCAGAATAACTTCATTCTACATTCCTTTCTGCTATAATTTATTAGGCAGTCATAAGTATATACCTCCAAAAGGTAAATTGTGATTTATTTTGAAATTGAGATTTAAAAACCATTAAGGGTTACTCAGGGATAATATCTAATAAAAACATGAACAATTTATTCACTATCACTAAGTAACAATATCTCAAATACTAAATTACCAGGTTTTCTGCATTATACTAAAATCAGGCAACAGGAAAAATTATAACCTAGATTAGCTCATTTCTACAATAATACTCAAACTTTTCTTCATTTGTTTGTTCAAAAACAGGAACTCCTTCTCTAACCCAGGCAGGCCTTGAATTTGAGAAGATATACTTTTGTAATCTTCCAAACTACTGGGATTATAAACACAAGCTGCCACATCCAGTGAATGTTATTAAAAAAACAAAATACATGAAGTCCTAGAAACTGAATTCAGGGACTCATACATGTAAGGCAGCACTGGATCACAGAGTATACCCCTGCCCTCCCCACTTTTAAACTGTTTGGAGAAACACAGGTGCCACTCAGTTGTTCCATCTGGCCTTGAGCTCAGGACCACTGCAGCCTCCCAAGCAGCTGGGATGATAACCTTGTTCCACATGGTCCCACTGAAGGCTCAACCATGTTATGTCTCTATTCTTTCCCCAAGCCTCAAATTCACTTCAATTTTAAGACTTCTTTACCCCAAAGATAAAGTTCTAATTAAATAAAGATGCAAAAGAATCTTAAAACAATTCTTATCCAACATTTCACATGAGTTTTCTATAAATATCCTGCTGTTTTCAGAGCATACTGCCATATTCCTCTTTACCCATGTGACTCTCATATGATTTTTTTTAGTAGATTAGGCAATCTTAAAAGGTCATTGTGGTTATCCAATCCAGAAAAGAAAAGGAAATAGAACTTCAATATAGTATAGTCACTGAGCAATTATCACTCACACAACCAATAATTCAAAATTTCTAGAAGGAACTTATAAAATGGGGTAAATTTTAACAAGAATAAAGTAAACTTTTTAAATGACCTGGCACAAAACAAAACTAATGAAAGGTAAATGCCATGCCTTGTCAAGATAACCTAGGAAAATGTTTTCTTTCATATTATGTTTGGTCTTACTTTGAGACAGACTGATATATGTACTTGCATCGGTTGCTAACCCTATTATGTAAAATTTCCCCTAACTATTCAATATGAGAAGTTGTCCATACAATATGAGGAACGAAAATGTAATGATGTGGGAGTCCCCTCTGTGTGCTGTGATTACCATTAATGAATAAAGAACTGCTTTGAGCCTACAGCAGAGCAGGGCAGGGTGGAGCAGAGCTAGGTAGGGAGGACTGGACTGAATGCTGGGAGAAAGAAGGGCAGAGTCAGGGAGATGCCATGGATCCGCCAGAGTTAGACATGCTGAATCTTTGCCGGTAAACCACTGCCACATGGCAATATACAGATTAATAGAAATGGGTTAAATTAATATAAGAGTTAGTCAATAAGAAGCTAAAGCTAATGGGCAAAGCAGTGTTTTAATTAATACAGTTTCTGTTTTATTATTTTGGTTCTGGGCGGCAAGGACGAACAAGCGTCCCCCTGCAACAATATAAGATGGAAGTTTTGCATCATAATGCATACTTATGTCTTTCTCAAACAAATGCAGTCTAAGTGGACTTCACAATTTTCTGTGTAATCCAGCCTCGTACCTGGTTTCTGAGCGGTGCTGCAGACAAAATCTGCTTTCAGAGGTAAGCAGATTTCTGACAAAGTGACTGACCCTTTGGATGGAACAAATTCACTCTGAGACACGATACCAGCCTTCTTCCTCCTCTGAGGCCCTTCATTCTTCAGCTTATTCAGTTCATCAATCAGAAGTGCTCTCTTCTCAGCTATGAAATACGCAAGTAAAGATTCTAAATATTAGAACTGCAGCTGTACCTGAAGGAGAGCCAAATCATGCAAGCACACTGAGTTGGCAACTGAACAAAACAACACAGACAAAATCAGTTACTGTCTCTTCGATGGAACTGTTTGGGTAAAATGTCATCAGCTAGTCTTCTCCCAGCTCCTTACAAAGTGCCAGTTTTTAATCAGTTTTCTTAATGAGGTGTCACCTTCCCACTCAACTGCTCGATTCTCACATTAGATGTGAGACACAGACAGGAATGTGCACATGTATGTTCATTTAGGATACTGTATTCCAGGTGCATTACACATACTTGCAATCAGAAGAAGTCTTTCTGCTTCAGCTTCTTCCAGGGATCCTTTTCCATGTTCTTCATCAACACAGCAGTTCAGAGCCTGGCTGGCCTGATAGATCACTGTCTGCTGCAAATTTATGTCATTATTGAGCTCCTAGTGAAAGCACAGGAAGAATTAATTAATCACCATTACCACTTTATTTAAACTTTAATTCTAATTAAACAGACTGCACAATTTCCAAATATTTTAGAAAGAAAAGTCCAAATGTTAGTTTTTACTGCACAAGTGTTTAGATTACAGATTCTATAACTGTGGGTGAACTAGGAACATAACTGTGAGCATCACAAAAAATGTAACAAGAGTAAAAGGTTGTGAAGACAAACAATCAAACATTAGTTCAAAGTTAAATTATGTGATGAATCCAAGATGTTCCTGGTAGCACTTATCTGTGCACACCTTCCCTGTGGCCACACTTCTGAAAACATCACATCACACACCATGTAACACCAATGAAGACAACCTACAATGAGACACTAGTGTACTGCAGGAGGCATGGAGGCCTTTGTGATCAGATATATACTAGGGGATCCCGGAATGTTAAGCACACAGAGTTATCCCATCAAGGGAAGGGATGAAAAGCCTCCTTATCCAGAAGGCTGGGGCAGACACTCAACTCTGGTGACCAACATCAGCTACTAACTCCTGATGAACCAAACTGTCTTATCTCCTACAGTTCATGACTCTGCTGGCTATGAAGGTCACACTCTATGCCATAAAATGAACTTTTATTATACATGCAGTTTTCTGCTCCTATAAAACATGACAGTTAGGTAGGCATGGTGGCATACGCAGACGCAGAGGTAGGGGAATCTCTCTGAGTTTGAGTTCAAGGCCACCCTGGTCTACAGAGAAAGTTACAGGACAGTCAGAGCTATATAGAGAAACTGTGTCTTGAAAAACCACAAAACAAAAAATGAACAAAAAAACCTCACAATAGTCCTTTAATTTCCACACTCAGGAGGCTGAAATAGGCAGACTGAGTCTGAGGCAAGTCTGGGTACATAGCAAGCCCCAGGCCAGCTAAGGTTACATCGGGAGACCCTGTCTCAAAATAAATAAATATATCATACTGCCCTAACTAATTGGAACTTTTTTTTTTTTTTTTTTTTGGTTTTTTGAGACAGGATTTCTCTGTAGTTTTTTGAAGCCTGTCCTAGAACTGGTTCTTGTAGACCAGTATGGCCTTGAACTCACAGAGATTCACCTGCCTCTTCCTCCCGAGTGCTGGGATTAAAGGTGTGCGCCACCACCGCCAGCTGGAACAAATTTTTAATATTTTCCTACCACTGTTCCTTAGCAACAACTTACAGTGCACTTTTGGTTTTAAAAGTGCTATTCAGCTGGGCCGTGGTGGTGCACGCCTTTAATCCCAGCACTTGGGAGGCAGAGGCAGGTGGATCTCCGTAAGTTTGAGACCAGCCTGGTCTACAAGAGCTAGTTCCAGGCCAGGCTCCAAAGCTACAGAGAAACCCTGTCTCAAAAAACAAACAAACAAACAAACAAAAAGTGGCTATTCAGCTGACTTGAGCTCCACATGGTCACTTGGTGGGTCAATTGGCAAAGTGTCTACTGCACAAGCATGGGGACCTGAGTCCTGATCCCTGCGCCCACACAGAAAGCGTCAAACAAACAAAATGTTTTCTTTAACATAAAACCCCTTTAAGACCACAGTAAGTTTCACATACTATCATCCAACTAACAGTTATAATTCGTTTTGGGGAGTAGAGAGTGCTGGGATTGAACCCAGGGCCTCGCACATGCTAGGCATCACTATACTACAGAGCTACACAATCTGCTCCAGTGTGATGATGTCACAGCAATGTGAACCAGCTTCCAACTTTCTAAAAGGGGTGTATTCCTCATGTTACACTGAATCAGGAGTAACTAAGCTCCTACATGTTAGCCTCACTCCAGTCCCTTGTGGTTGAGATTAGTAGGGCTGCAAGCTCACAACCTAGTTCAAGAAAGTCCACATTCCCTTCACATGCAAGAACATACCTGCATTTTTTGTTTGATATTAACTTGACAAGAAAAGACATTATTCTTTTCACCCAATTTTGAAGCAACATCTTCTTTTCGAACAATCACTTGCTTTATGGAAGGACGTTCTGTTTCTTTGAATCTTTGAGACCTATAAGCATCAATGCTGCAGGGAAGAGTCACTGTTAGAAACCCACTGAACAACAGACATTATCAAACATGTCACAGAAACCGAATGGCACACTTAAGCATCAGTGCATTTCCCCAAAATGGAAATGCCATTTGGTGAAAGGAAAACTGACAGTAGTTATTCCAGGCTGGGCTCTCATCAGTGGCAGACTTCCTGTTTAGCACGCCTGAGGTCCTGAGTTCAATCCCCAGGCCACAGTTATCCCAAGCTTACAAAGCTCTGTAAACAAGAGCTAAGCTGTGACACTTCTCATGTCAACCTCAGACAACATGGTGGAGGCGAGCCTTCCGCACACACCTTACCTATAGAGAAGATCACGATCCTCAGAACTAATGCTATCACCAGACTCGGCTCGAGGAACACGGGTTCTCTGGAATTTTCCTGGTTTGGGACTTGCAGCACTTGGGCTAGTGTCTCCTAACTCCAATTTGGGTGAAGAAATTACATTCTACATAAAAGTGAACAAGTAAATGGATGTTAGACTTTCAACTTTGTTTTTATATTTTTTTGTTTTTATTTAAGAGACGTGGTCTTCATTACATAGTCAAGGATAGTTTCCAACTCTTGATCTTCCTGCCAAAACCCCCTGAAACCTGGGGTTATAGACATGTATCACCACACCCAGGATTTACATATCAGATGTTACGGATGTACAACTCTAATCCTAAATGATACTTTATTTAATTCAGAGAATGTAATTAATTCTTTTCTATTAGGAAATACATAACACATCTACTGCTTTATAATAAAAATAAAACATATTAAATTTCTACAAAATAAATGGATAAAGAACACACAAATCAGCAAATCCATGAGATGCACTGAAAACTGAAATACCTACTGCCATAGCAGTACTGGTTCACAGAAAAGGACCAAACATCACAGAACCAAACTTCACAAGCTCAACTGGGGGCTGGAGAGAGGATTTGGTAGTTAAGAACAATGGCTGTTGTTCTAGAGGACCAGGGCTCAATTCCCAGCACTCATATGGTGGCTCACAACCATCTCTAAAGTACAGTCCCAGAGGATCCAATTCCTTCTATGGCTTCTGCAGGCACTGCACATACATGATACATACATGATACATAGATAAGCACTCAGGCAAAGCAACATACACATAAAATAAAAACTAAGAGGGAAAAAAGTTCTTTAAATCTGAACTAACAGAGTCACAAAGTTCTGCCTCATGCACTATGTCTGCCTGACCTCTAGTCAGCCAGCTGACACTGACTCACACATCTCCACAACACTGTTTACAGGAAATGCTTCCACAGCCAGCAGGATCCAGAAATGCTTTTCAAAAGTTTGTTGAATCCAAAAGCACACATTTTACTACACAATTAAACATACTTATTTCTCATTGGCAAAATATGCTAACTTTAAGCCAGGAGGTGGTGGTGCACGCCTTTAATCCGAGCACTTGGGAGGCAGAGGCAGGTGGATCTCTGTGAGTTCGAGGCCATCCTAGTCTACAAAAGCTAGTTCCAGGACAGGCTCCAAAGTTACAGAGAAACCCTGTCTCGAAAACAAAACAAAAACAAACAAACAAAAAGTGCTAACTTTAATAGTTCCTATACTGAGTGATTAAGATGTACTTCAGCCTGTTAGAAAGTCTTAAAATTCATGGTCTGAAACTGCAACACCAACCTAAACTTATACCAACCTAACAATACCAGGCCAGCCTAGGCTACATGAGAATTTGTCTCAAAAAATAAATAAAATAAATTACAAAAAAAAACCAACAAAACCTTTTAAATAAAGTACTTCTAATTGAGCTCATAAGGTGATGGCAAGTAACAGAGGTTAGGCCTCAGTGAATGCTACTTGTATTTCCAGCCCTAAATATGACTTAAAGATTCCATCAGCCCTAGAGTGTAGGCAATAGCTGACTTTGTTTAACAGCTGAGAGAACCATGTGATTGAGAAGCTGCAACAATCACAAAACACTACAACCAGAATTGCGCCCAAATGTCATGTTTGCTAAAATATGTCAATGTTTACCTGAGGTCACAGGAACTACTAGAGTTACTAAGAGAATTCTAACAGATTTATACAACCCTACTGTGTAGAGGGAAATCCATTTACCAAAAGTGGAAGAAGTATATTATCCAGTGTATTTTGCTATAAGCCTGTGCACATTTCGTCTTTTCTTACCTCTAGACTTACCACACCAACCGTCTGAGCTAAGGGACTAAGTAAAGACATCGAAGAGATATTCAGGGCATCTTCCTGCTCTTCACTGTCCTCTGCTTCCACTTGCTCCACCTCCTCTTGGCTGTTTTCCACACCCAGTTCACCTTCCTCTAGGACATCACTAAAGATGTCATTAATGACTTTGGAACTATTGATGTCATCATCCACATTCATTTCAATTTCACGCACTACTTCTGAAAAAAATTTCAGTGGGTAGACACTAAGAACCAATGTGGCAGAGGAGGCTGAGTTTCCATGTCTACTAAAATAAACAGAGTTACCCTAAGAAAAATCATTTCCTAACAACGGAGAGAGGGCAACTTCAAATGCTTATAAACTCAAGATAAAGCTCATATTTAATAAAATTTAAAAGTTCTGAGATATTTTCTAAGATATAAAGATTAGATTTACAAAGAAAGTAAACTTAATGCTTTGGATTTAAGTGACAGTATTAATTAGGAACACAAGATTCTGAGTTTCAGAAAGTACTCGAGGGCTGGAGATAGGGCTTGGTGGTTAAAGTCTGCTATTATTCTTAGCACCTACAATGGGCAGCTCATAACGACCTGTAACTCTAGCTCCAAAACAAAACACTTTGTTTTGGCCTCTAAAGGCACCTCTGAACACACCACCATAAAGAGACACAGACACATAATTTAAAAATAATAAATCACGATGGGCAATTGGTGTGGGAGGTCCTTCTGTCTATGTGTTGCTTTTATTGGTTAATAAATAAAGAACTACTTTGAGCCTATGGCAGGGAAGAACAGAACTAGGCAGGGAAAGCTAGGCTATACGCTGGGAGGAAGAAGGGCGGAATCAGAGAGAGAAGCCATGGAGCCTCCAAAGAAAGATGTTGCGAACTTTAGCCAGTAAGCCACAGCCATGTAGTAATACACAGATTAGCCAATAAGAAGCTAGAGCTAATGGGCCAAGCAGTGATTTAATTAATACAGTTTCTATGTGATTATTTCGGGTCTAAGCAAGCTGGGCGGCTGGGAACTAACTAGCGGCCTCCCATCTCCTAGGGCAATGGTGGCACATGCCTTTAATTCCAGCACTCAGGAGACAGAGACAAGTGGAGTTTGGGAGTTTGAGGCCAGCCTGGTCTACAAAGTGAGTCTATGACAGCAATGGCCACACAGTAAAACCCTGTCCTGGAAAAAAATAAATAAATAATAAACCTCAAACAGCACTTTCCAAGTAGTCTCTTCTATTGTTAGGAGATGTCATTTCACGCAGTAGTCAGTGCAGGAAAATATTAGTCCCATCTAGAGTGATTTAACTGCTAACAATAGCACTGCTGACTCCCCATGGGAGGCCTTACCCTTTGGGAGGAGTGAGTGACAGGGACAACTGTGGTTGAAATGCAAAATGAATAAAAAATAAAAGACAAAAACAAACAAAACCCAACCGTACCACAACCCAACGGAAGCTACAGTGTATCCTAGTGTGACAAAAAGGTATTGTAAAGTAACAGGACGGTTAGAATGAGAGTACTACTCTTACATTACTTTGTTATTTCTCAAAAGGGATCTAGAACTAACAAGAGTAATGCTGTAAACCAACCAGTTTCCTGCTGAGCCTTCAAGTCTGATGCAACTTTTAAGGACTTTTCCTCTTCTAAAAACAACGTTATTTTCAAAGGGCTGGACTTGGTCATTTTGCTTTCAGTGGAACCTAAAAGAGTTTGAGAAAAATCAAATTAATGTGTGTGTATGTGTGTGTGCATTTATATGTGCCAGGAACAACCTGAAAATGTAAAATTAGAATCATAAATCTTTATTAGAAAGCCATGCTTGTACTTTTAAACATTAAAATCTATAGATGGAGGGAGAAGTGTTTTATCTGTTTTCTCTTAATTTCCTGTTTTTCTCTCCACCAAGAGGAAAAATGACAGCAATAGTACAAGTTATTCTTTATTCAGACTATTCCATAATTAGTTTTCACCTAAAAAAAGTGTAAACAAAATCACTCAAAAATAGGTCCAGAAGATCATTTCCTCAGACAATAGATAAAAGGCTTAGGTAACACTAACACACTCACTGACAAGAGACTGAGAGCATTCCTCTGAGATGGAAAACATCAGGCATGCCTGCTCTCCCTACTGAACGTAATATACATTCTAAAGTCTTATCAAAAGCAACTAAATAAACAATAAAGATATAAAAGGCATCCAAACCAGAAAAGAATTACCATGATTTTAGCTCACAAATGGCACCACCTAATGCTGACAACCCTGAAGACGCCAAAAAAATAAGGCAGCATGTGGCCTGTTAGAACTAATAAATTTAATAAATTCAGCAAAGCTACATAAAGGAGATAATATCAACATCTAAGGATGGTGGTTGGTGACTCATACCTGAAATCTTAAAACACATGGCTAGAACAGAATTGCAGCATATTCAAGGATAGCAAGGGCTACAGAGCCTAACACTGAACAATACGAACGATACATACATACATACAAACAAACACACAGCAGTAAACAGTCTCAAAATAACTCCCAAGTGCTAGTTTCTCTGGCTGTCAGGAAGCTTGAGCAGCCATCACCAACGCATAACCTAGGTGTGGTGGTGCATGCACAACTGTGACCCTAGCACTTGGGAAGTGGGGTCAGGAGAATCTGAAGTTCAAGGGGATCCTGGATTACAGCGTGGGCTAGGTAAGAAAGTAAAAGAAGAAAATACGTAGGAATAAGCCCAACCAAAGAGTCAAACAATTTGTATCTTAAAAACAGCAAAATTCTGCTAAAAGGAAGATAGAAACACGAGGAAACATCTGGTAAAGCACCAGCAGGACCAGATAATCTGCATACTCAAATGTGATGTCTATCAAAATCTTCCTTTCCAGGAGCAGAAAGGCATCCTCAGATTTATATAGAATTTAAGGACTCCTTGACTATTCAAAATATTTCTGAAAGAGAAGAGTCATATTTCCTGCTAAAATGTATTATATAGCTGGGTTCAACTTAATGGTACTTTCTCTGCCACGTGTAGGACCCTTGGTTTCAGCAACACATAAAAGGAAGAAACAGTTACAAAGCTATCCATGAAGAGGCTACTATCCAGAATATACAGACGACTGAAACAACCCAACCATGAGAAATCAGATGGTTGAAAATGAAGGAAGCGGGGCTTGGAGGGCAGTGGTGGTGGCAGCTCAGTCAGGAGTGAAGTACCTGCCAATAATCATGAGCATGGGGACCTGAGCTGAATACCAGAATGCACATAAAAATCACACATGGCAGTGTTTACTTTTAATCCAGCTCCAGGGAGCTGGAGACAGGCAGATGCCCAGTTTATGGATCAGCTGACCAGTGAATGACAGGTTCTAGGTAAGAGAGCCTGTTTCAACAAAAGGTGGATGACTCCCAAGGAAAAATACCCCAAACCCATGCAGACACGCATGCATGCACACACAGACTGGAACAGGCATGGCAGTACATCTTATAAACCCAGCACCTGGAGGGACAGTGGCAGAAGGGCCAGAAATTTGAAGTGATTCCAAGCCGTCCTAGCCGACCTAGTAAGGTCCTGCCTCCCCTCTCCCCTCGAAAAACAAAACAAAAAACAGGTGTATGTGTGTGGAATCGGTGTACAGAAGTCATTTTTTAAAAATATTTATTATGTATACAGTATTCTGTGTGTGTGTATGTCTGCAGGCCAGAAGAGGGCACGAGACCTCTTTACAGGTGGTTGTGAGCCACCATGTGGTTGCCGGGAATTGAACTCAGGACCTTTGAAAGAGTAGGCAATGCTCTTAACCACTGAGCCATCTCTCCAGCCCCCAGAAGTCATTTTTTTAAAGAGAGGAAATAAAAATGACCACGAAGAATATGAAAAATGTCCACCAACGCTATTAAGAAACACAAAAAACACAATAGGATCTCATCTTACACTTACTAAGATGGCTACTACCCAAAACAAAACACTCAAAACAGAAAGTAACAATGCTGGTAAAAAGCAGAAAAATTAGAACTTTGTGCACTGTTAGTGAGAACATAAAATAGTGAAACTGCAATGAAACATGATGCAGCAATTCCATTGTTGGGCACTTCCTTCTTCAAAGACTGCAACAGGGGCGCAGGACCACGCACAGCAGCAGAGAGGGAGAAGGCACTGCAAGTGTACATGCGGAGAATGTGTAAGCAGCATGCTATGTACACATGGTGGGACAATGTCCAGCTACAGTGGACCTCTTCACCAGGGTCTCACTTTCCAGAGTTTCATTATCTGCAGTCAACAAAAAATTGGGAATCCAGAAACACACCAAGCTGTGACAATTCTGGTGCCTTGTGAAAACTGCAGGACATGCAGGAGAACCCGAGTTCTTAGGGAGTTCAGGTGCTAGTCACAAATTTAAGTTCTCCTACAGAATCTCGAACTGCATTCTTAAAGATTAAAGGAACCACTGAGTGTTTCTTCTCATGAGGCATTTTAAGAAGACAAATTCACAGCAACAATATAAAATGGGAGGATAAAGGATCAAGGAGAATTTTTGTTTAACAGATACAGTTTCAATTTTGCAAGCTAGGTTTTGGAGATCGATGACAAATGAACATAGTTAACTCTACTGAAACATGCACCTAAAGCCAGTAAAGTTGGTAAAACTGGTTTTGGGGGATGGGATAAGGGTGGGGTTTCATTATTGAAGCTCAGGCTTGATTTAACATCTGGAATCCTCTCTTAGCCCATAAAAGACTGAGATTAAAGACATGGACCACCATGCCCAGCTAAAGCTGGTAGAGTTTATGCGAGTCTTATTTTTATTTTTAGCTTTATTTATTATACATACAGTATCCTGTCTGCATGTATGCCTACAGGCCAGAAGAGGGCGCCAGATCTCATTACAGATGGTTATGAGATACCGTGTATGGGCTGGGAATTGAATTCAGGACCTCTGGAAGGTCAGTGCTCTTATTCTCTGAGCCTGAGTTTATATGATTCTTTTTATATATCACACATTATTAAGATAAAAATTTGTCAGGTGCATGGAGGTGCACACCTTTAATCCCAGCATTTAGGAGGCAGAGGCAGGCTGATCTCTGAGCTTGAGATTAGCCTGGTCTACAGAGTTCCAGAACAGCAGAAGCTACATAGTAAGACCCTGTCGCAAGGAAAGAAGGAAAGAAAAGAAAGCAAGAAAGGAAAATAAAAATTTCAAAGTGTTTGTGATAAGCCAGGTGTGGTGACTCACCTATAATTCCAACACTTAGCACACTGAGGCAGGAGGATTAAATGTTCTAGGCTAGTCTGGGTTGCACAGTAAGATCCTATCTCCAAAAAGAAAGAGGGATTGGGGAAATGGGGTAGGGGAGGGGGAGAAAGGAAGGAGGAAGAGACAGGGAGAGGGGAGAGGAGGGGAGCTTCCTAGCTTCGGCCATTATGCCTCCTTTGCCATGATGGACTATATTTTCTAGGGCTATAAGACAGAACAAAGCCTGTCTCTCCTTGGGGAGGGGACAACACATTAGCCAAGAGTGAGTTTCTTACACTGGAAGAACTAAATTGTCAGAAATGAGCTGACTGAAGAGGAAGATAGCTCTGCCTGCGTATGGCACAGCAGCGCTCGTCCTCTGAGTCATCTCTAGCCATCTGCAGCAGCACAGTTTCAGCTGCATAGCAGGGGACACTAACCTGAAGGTTCTGCACTAGAGATCTTCACTGCAGTTTGATTTTCGGCCACTTTATCTGTTACAGCAGTCGATGGGGTGTTTGAAACAACTTGATGTTTCTTGAGAGGAGTATTCTGATAGTGAATGTCCTGCAAAAGGCAAACAGAGGTAAATTCTATTTCTCAGAATTATAAATCTTAGTTTATTAAATGAAACAGAACAGTTATTAAATAATATTCTATATGTTTTTTGGGTATAAAAGAAATCATATACTATTAAAAGGGCCCAGGCCAGTGTTAATAACTTCCCAGGTGTAAGATTTCCATTATTTAAAATATTTTACAAGACTAGGAAATGAGAAAGAATGAAAATTCACATCAGATCTCATTCATACACAAACCAACTAAAGTGAAGGTAACAGAAAAACAATTTCCCTGTCTTCTTCTCTGTCCTCGCTTATACAATAAATATTGAGACAGTTCTGACATGAAGATTCTGTTTAATCATCATTTACTCAAAGTATAAAATTCCAAAACAAAATGAAACAAAGATAAAAAACAGACCCAAAAATAAGGAAGAAAAGAAGAAAAGCATGCATTGTTTTACATGTTTAAAGACTTTCAGATGGATAGGCTTAGTTACTGCCCAGACCACTGCTAACTAACTTGTAGTGTACTCATAAGCTGTTCTCGCCCCACAGTTCATGTTGGCCAGGCATGGTGGCACATATCTATAACCCCAGCACTCCGGTGGCAGATGCAAAAAAAGCACTGCCAGTTCCAGGCCAGCCTGGTCTACACAGTGAGCTCTAGAGCAGGCTGTGCTGCATGCACAGCAAGATGCAGTCTCAAAAGCTGAAGAGCACATTTTATGATTACAGAGATGCTGGAAACCAGCAGGGTAAGACAGCAGCTACTATATGTGGTCTGTCACTTACTGAGCATTTCATTGCCTCAGCCGACCGACCAATCCTCTAGATTAGAACCCACTCTTTGTTTTGTCAATGAGAACAGACACAGAGGAGCTAAGACACTACATATACAGTAAGTAATTGGCACCCAGGACCCAAACCCCTCTTCTTGTTCCAGGTTAGAATGTCTCTCTCAAATGAGAAGCTTCTAACGAACAAAATATAGAGTAAACTCTTAAATGCTGCATACAGGCTGTTTCAAAGGTGGTCAAGAAGTCCGAGGAAGAAAAATTGAGGTACACTGTAGAAAACAAAAATGGGTTTCAAAGTATCGTTGAGAGAAAAAAACTGTGCCGAGACCCTGGCATCTCCTGTTTGTGAAGTGAGTCAATGACTGTGAGAAGGATGGAAAACAATAAAAACACCTGCAACAGACCTGAGCCCTGACAACACGAGAACCGCACCTCTGCAGTGTCATATTAACCCTCATTCAAAGCTCTTACTCCAAGATTGGCCCACAGAATTTAGTGCACTCCATGACCACAGGCCCACCAGCAACAACCTGGAGCAGAATTCTTAACATCACTAACAGAGCCTTCTCTGAACTCGCAAGTGCTTCTCTAGTTTAAGGCCTGCATCATCAAGGGGCCACCAGGACTATCCAAGCAACCTCTCAGCTGCATCAAAATGTCAGCTCCAAAACCCTTCACCAACACTCCAATTTGGCCTCCCCTGAAAACGGTTTGTGCTTCTCCATACACCCCCATCCTAACTGTACCTCCAATCCACCAACTCTCTCTCTCTCTCTCCCCTCTGGTCAGCTGATGCTCTTCTTCCTTGATTCTACTTACTTTCTTACCTCCCTCACCACCAACCAGGGTAGACCTCAACCTCACAACTCTTCACTGCAACCACTTCCCTTTGATATGACATCAAAGGGTTCATATCACCAAGCTTCCAGACCTCTTGTTTGGGAAAACTCTAACCCAGGACTGACCAAAATTCTTCAAATCAACACCTAGACTCTTTGGCTAGTTGTTATAGTGCACATGTATGGTCTTACACTTCTGGTGGTTTGAATAAAAAAATGTCCCTTACAGTTCATGTATTTGTGTTACGTGGGGAGGTTTTGGAACCTTTTGGATATGGAGTCTTGCTGGGGGTAAGTATGTCACAGGAATGGGCTCTGACAGTTTATAGCCTTACCCTACTTCCTGTTCTATTTCCTGTTTGTGGATGAAAGGATGGCCAGCCGGCTCCTACCTCCATGCTTGAGTGTTGCCATCATTTCCCACCATTGTTGACTCTACCCTCTGGAACCCTACGTTAAAACGAACCCTTTCTTCCCTAAGTTGCTTCTGTCATGGTGTTTATCATGGCAGCAGAAAAGTCACCAACACATGGCCACCCAAGTCTCAAAAGAAAAGTCCCTGACACATGGCCACCCCAGAGTCTCAACTCTACCATCTTGGTTCCTTCTGATTCTCAGTTAGCCTCTCTTCCTTCAAGTATTTCCCATGCCATGCTCTAGTCAAAGGCAGAGGAGTGAGCACCTCCTTTTCCTAGAAATAAACACAACAGCCACTAACAGACCCTCAGACCTGGCCAGCAGCGCGCCAGACATCAGGGTTGGGCGGTTCCACCTTGCTTTTCTCATAAACGGTTCCCTCTCCTCATTCTACAACTATCAGTTCCTTTCTCTTCACCATAACTTATTAACTTAACTCCTTTCCATCAATGCTAAAATATTGCTAAGTCACAGAAAACAAAACACAACAATTCAAATACACTTTGCTTTTTTATACCAACGCACCACCTCCTTTTTCTCCCTTGCATTTTAGACAGAACTTCTAGCAACTGCCTACACCAGCTCTGCTCTCTCCCCGCTGCCAGCCCTCCTCATGCCTGCATTCTTCACCTTACACATCGCAGCTGACTTCAGACTTGAAACCTCAGCACGCACAAACACCAAACAGACAAACCTCAGCGGACTCATTTAAACCCTCAGAGGATAAACCATCCCTTCCTTCTCAAAAAGGTTTGTCTCCCTGGACTTAATGACACTCTTGTATTTTCCACCCATGATTTTGGCTACTCCTTTTGTAATAAACAAATGGGTTTCTGGGGAAGGAAAACTCTGAACTCCCTGTTAATATCATGTTCATAAGTTTGGCCACATGCATAAGTGCTACTATCTCATAGGCTTCCAAGGAATTATTTAGTATAACATAATCTAAAGATTCCTGACTTCAGGGACAGGAGAAAACTGTTCGGAATCTGGTACTATGGTACCAATGCCAAACGTTGCTAAGAAGCCTAGTTAAATATCTGAAACCAATCAAAGAAAATCATGGATGAACTTGAGAAAAGGAAAGGGAAGGGAAAAGAAAATTGGAACAAGAAAAATAAACCTATAGTAGTGACTATCACACTAGCTGACAGGCAGAAAGATTGGTAATAGATTAGAAAATATTAACTGGATTTACATATCCAAGTGTGACTGTGTTTAAGGAGGGACTTATTGAAGACTAACTGGAATAAAGAAACAATTAAGAGGCATATGGAACCGGAAAAGATTGCAGACACTAAAAGCATCACATGTGGATGTGCTGGGTAGGTTTTGGCCAACTTGACACAAGTCAGGGTCATCTTGGAAGACTGGCTGACAGGCAAGTCTGTGAAGCATTTTCTTGGTTAATAACTGATGTGAAAGTGTCTACCCCACTGTGGGCAGGTTATATAAGAAAGCAGGTCGAGCAAGGCATGAAGAACATGCCAGAAAGTAGCCTTCCTCTATGTTCTCCGCTTGAGTTCCTACTTCCAATTTCTGCCAGACTTTTCTTCATAATGGATTATAAGATGTAAGCCCAAATAAATCCTTTCTTCCCCAAGCTGTTTTTAGTCAGAGCTTTATCACAACAGAGAAACAAACTAGAACATTAGAAAGGTTAAATGGTCACCGAGGAGAATCGTAGATTTTAAGAAGTATTTAAAACCAGCATCAAAGTAGAGCACTAAGACTGACTGTGAGGTCATCGGTGAGAAAGCTGTAGAGGGGGACAGAAATGGAGAACACCACAAGGAAAGGAGTTATTTACACCTAAGCACCAGGAAAGGGAAAAGGTAACGTCACTGGAAAGGAAGGTGTTTAAAATCTATTTTACAAAGCTGGGCACAGCGACTCACACCTATAATCCAAGAACTTGGGAGGCTGAAACAAGAGGATTACTTAATTTGTAACAGTCTAGGCTAGATTGACAGACCGTCCTCTCAAAACAAAAAATTAAAAACTATTATTACATTAGTACAACAGGGACTTTTACATTTCTTGTTCACATTACCTGTTGGGTTTCTAGCTGTTTGCTTCTTGACTTTTCATCCTTTTCTGCACTCCATAAATTGCCCTTGTCAAATCGACCACGAAGACATGCTAGTTCTTTTTCACGTTCCTAAACCCATTAGACAAGGCAGTATTTTACACAAGAACCAACGGCATTTAAGAATATCCAAATACTAGTAAAACATTTCTTAAAAGCATTGTAGCATACAACTGTAATCCAAGCACTTGGGGGGTGGAGGCAGCAGGAGCAGTGCAAGATGATCCTCACTTATAGAGCTAGTTTGAGATCAGCTAGAGCTTCATAAGGGCTTATCAATGGAAAGATTTAAAGTAATCATTGGTAGCTAGCACTCAGGAGGCAGAGGCAGATAGATCTCTGTGGGTTCAAGTCCAGCCTGGGTTTACAGACCGAGTTCCAGGACAGCCAAGGCTACACAAAGAAACCCTGTCTCCAAAAAATAAAATTGTACTCAGTTATAAAATATAAAGATTCATAACACATGTGGAATATGATACATTATTTCATGTCCAATTTGCAGCAAGAAGTACAGAGAGCCAAAGTGTTGCCTATTAAAGTCAGGGATAGTGCTCAAACCTATAATCCCAGCACAAGGAAAGCTGAGGTAGAAGGACTACCAACAACATAGGGCTACCCTGGGCTGCCTAGTGAATTCCAAGGTAGCCTAGGCTACAGAACGAGATACGACTTATAACCAAAGCATGTCCTCAAAAGGATTCTCTCTAGCTCCGTCAAAAAGACTCATCTATTTGAGCTGGAAAGATGGTTCAGTGGGTAAGAGCACTGGCTGCTTTTACAGAGGACCCAGGTTCAGTTCCAATAAATCAAAGGAGGCTTGCAACCATCCCAGTTCCAGGGGAACTTATGACCTCTTCTGGCCTCTATAGGAGCTACATGTATGTGGTGCACACACTCACATGCAGGCAAAACACCCTGACACTTAAAATAAACACATATTTAAAAAAAAAGAGAGAGAGAGGCTCATATTTATTTCTTAGGTTCCATGCTGAGGTCATGTGATAAGAATTAATGCAGAAAACCTTACCTGTTTGAGCTGCTGTGCTACATGGGTAGTAGAAGAACATGTGTTTTGCTTGAATAACCTTTCTTGGATGGCCTTTGTGTTTGGGGTGATATTGGGGGTCCTATGGGATGCTTTGTAACTTGGACTTTCTTTGCTGAGTTCTTGACAACGCTCTCCAAAGCGTTCCAGGAAAGGCTTAATTCCTCTTCCTCCTATAAAAACATAGTTTTGAAATCTAGTCAGAATAACTAGCAATTATCATTTCCAAGGGAAAATTCTAAAATCCATTAGTTACCAAATGCTTTGCTTCTAGAAATAGTCATTCACAAAAAATTAAAATTGTTCAAAGAATCTATTAATAACATACTCTAAATTTTTTAATTATATGTATTTATGTGTCTCTGTATTGGGGTGCCCATAAGTAGAGGTACCAACATAAGCCAGATGTCAATTTCCCTGGAGCTGGAGTTACAGGCACTTTGAGCTGCCTAACATTGAGGCTGAAAATTAAACTCAATTTGCTCTGAAACAGCTGTACATATCCTCTTAAATGATGAGTCATCTCTTCAGCTCCTATGTCCTAAAATGTATAAGATTTAGTTAATTAAAAAAGGGGGACAGGACAAGCAAGCTGGCTTATCAGTTAAAAGTGCTTGCTGCAAAGCCCTGAGAGCCTGCATTGATCCTCAGAATCCTTATAGATTTAGTGGTTCACATCTGAAGTCCCAGACTCAGCACTCTACAGTCAAATGGGAGAAGGAGAAATGGCTGGAAACTCAAGAGCACAACAGAGAAATAAACAAGAGACTCTTCCTCAAAATAACATGATAAAAAGCAACTCTAAAGCCAGGTGGTGGTGCACACCTTTAATCCCAGCACTTGAAAGGCAGAGGCAGGTGAATCTTCAAGGTCAGCCTAGTCTACAAGAGCTAGTTCCAGGACAGGCTCTATAACTACAGCAAATCCCTGTCTCTAAAAAACAAAAAAAAAAAAAAAGAAAGAAAGAAAGAAAGAAAGCAACTCCAGACAGCTGTCCTCTGACACTCATGCAGGCCACGGCATTCAAATAGGCACATAAATTATTTATTTCTTTTTATAAATTATGAGTTATGCAACTAATAGTCGTAAAAGACTGCTATGTGAAACAGTACAAAGTATACACACATACACACACACACACACACACACAAACACAACTGTTGCCGAATATTATTTTAAAAAGAGGACAACGCAGCCGGGTGGTGGTGGCGCACGCCTTTAATCCCAGCACTCGGGAGGCAGAGGCAGGCGGATCTCTGTGAGTTCGAGACCAGCCTGGTCTACATGAGCTAGTTCCAGGACAGGCTCCAAAGCTACAGAGAAACCCTATCTCGAAAAACCAAAAAAAAAAAAAAGAGGACAACGCATTGCTTCTTAGCCTTTTTGGCTAAGATCAAGTGTAAAAGAGAACAACACACACACTTGTATATATATTGCCACCTCTACCAAAAGTTTGTTATTTAAAGCAGAGTTAATATATTGGAGGCTGACAACACTTTCCTGTGATAGACATGAAAGTAAAGACTGAAAGAAGTCACAGGAAAGAAATAAACAGACATGGCTATTATAATAAACATTTTGAAGAGGAAAAGAAAAAAAAAAGCAGAATTCAACATATGGCCACAGTTTCAGGACTATGTGTCATTTACTACCATTTCAGGTACATATCTTTAATCCTAGCAGTTGGGAAGTAGAGGCTAGTGGATCTGAGTTTGAGGGATAACCGGGACTGTTACACAGAAAAACCGCATTTTGAAAAAACTAAAACCAACCAACTAACCACACAAAAACCACTGTGACTCCAAAGGATCATGTAATTATTTCTGTTCTGTTGTCACTGTCGTCATCACCCTGCCTGCAGCTTAGACCCAGAGCCTGTGCACCCAAGTGCTCTAACATTGACCTCCCTGTTTCCAATCCTCATTTTAGTGCATCTAGAAATTGTCAGTGGCTTTCTGCTTACTCTACTCTAGGAAGACTGTGTTTTCAGGAAGTTAAACACAGGCTAGCTATATGGCAGTTGGTAGAATATACGCTTAAAGGGCACAAAGTCCCTCTGTTTAATCCCCAGCATTGCATAAACTGGATGTGGTGGTGCATGCCTGCAACAAGAAGATCAAAAGTCCAAAGTCATTCTTACCTACATACAGAGTAAGCTTAGGGGCCTGGGCACATTAGCTCCTGTGTCAAAAAAGAAATACACTAAAAAAAAAAAAAAAAAAGTAGGGAGTAGACAGGGAGATGGCTCAGTAGGTAAGAGCATTTGCCCTGCAAACATGAGGACCTGAAATTAAATCCTCAGCATCTGTGTAAAAAAAGACAGAATCAAATTTATACGCTTGCACCCTAGCCTTGGAAGGATTCAGTTTGATGGGAGATCCTGTCTCAAGAGAGGAAGACTAACAATGCCCTCCTCGCACTTCCACAAGTGCATGCAGGCATTCCCATGTACTCAGATGTATGCATCACACACAAAGTTAAACACAGTCTACTGCAAAGTCTGTCACCATGTATTTTATGCTAACTTGTTTAGTCTTGTGTTTCTCAGTCAATAATATGTGTAGCACACCAGAAGGTAAAGTCACAAGATAAATACAGCATTTTATAGAACATCAGCTTACTACTATAAGAAATACAAACCTTTATTTATATATACAAAATATACACATATGTAAATATAATGGGCATGCAATACTCTATATGCACATTAGTGTCTCTCTATTGGTGGGGTGGAGCAGAGAAAAGTGGATCCTAGGAGTTTGATAGTCCCCACAGCTTAGTCAAGGTAAGATTAGATTTACTCTACTCAGAGTAAAGACTGGAAAGCAGTATTCTACATCCGGAAGACTGGTTCTCCACTACTAGTACATCCCCCAAGATGTAGGTTCTAATTGTATGTGCTTTACTAGATCAGAAAACAGAGGTAGCCTGATCATCCTGTGTAAACTGTTGCAAAATAAGAGATTAAATGCTTTTTTACCAGCAAATAGTGTTCTCTAGTGAATATGTTTTCAATCAGAGCCCAGTAAGAAAGCTTCAGTTCCGTGGTTGGGAAGATAGAGATTATGTCAAGGTCATCCTTGTCGGCATAGCAACTCCCCAGACCCTGGAGACTATGGGGATCTACAGATGGAGACCAGCCTGGCCTACTGTAAGTCCCAGGCCAGCCTAAGATATATATATAAAGATCTTGACTCAAAAACTGAAAAACAGTAAGTGAACATTAAATAAAATGTTGAAAAGGAGCATACATAACCTGGTGTTGCAGGTTTGTCTCTGGGTTGGGACTGCAGACAAACGTCTCTGTTTGCTTCCTCTCTGGACTCAACTGCCTGGGGTAAAGCTGCTTTCTCCCTTGGCTTTAATGCCTCTGTTTTCAGAGGACTAACGCTTCTGTGAAGTATCTCAGGAATTTGTGCCTCACAGTTCTTAGTGCTGGAGATGAGAGCAGCAGATTTCACGGGGGAAGAGGTGGCTTTCTGAAACACAACACAGGGTAAACAGCAATTCTATCATAGTTAGAGCCACAAACAATTCAGGTCTCACTTCCTTGGCAGCCGCTAAACAACTCACCAAAAATACTGTTCTTTTGTTCTCTAATATATCATACTAACTTGAATATTTTTTAATCAGCTTATAAAATGCTGCTATTTAAATTGTAGGCAATTTAGTCTCACAATATATTGACATCTAAGTAGTTATCAGAGGTAGGGTCACTCACAGTCTTATTAGAAAAATTTCAAATTATTGGATTAGTATTTTTATTAAACTTTCAAATTATGTTACATCACATTATTTATATATATATTTTAGTACACAATTTTATTTTAATATAAACTGTGATATTTTCTAAGATTAAAATCGTTTTTAAAGGCTTTTACAAGTTTTTTATATTTATGCTTCTATTATGTGTGCTGTTGGGATTTATAAGCAGAGAATAATGAGAAATGCGATGTCACATCATGAGAATGGTTATTTTTCTCTCCAGCGTGAACTCTCTGACATCTTCGAAGACTCGAAAGATAGATATAAGACATGTCACAGTCTGCATTTGTGAAGATTTTCTCCAGTGCTCTGAGGTAGGAGATATCAGAAACTTCATACTGGAGAGAAACCTTACAAATGTGAGGAATGTAACAGATCATTTAGCCACATGTCAAATCTCAGAACACATCAGAGAGTTCATACTGGAGAGAGACCTTACAGTTGTAAGGAATGTGACAAATCTTCTACTAGGTTCTATTTTTATATATTTTAACTAAATTAATATCAATTCAACAAGATATTACTTGAGTATTCCTTACTCAAAAGTACTTGGGAGAGAAGTGTTTAAGACCTTGGATTCTTTTAAAATATTTAACAATGAGGTATCATTGGGATGGGACCCAAGCTTAAACACCTAATTAAATTCTGTTACATATACACCTTAGACCCTGTCTGGAAGCAATTTTAGATTATCTTAAAAATAAAAAATTTCGCCGGGTGGTGGTGGCGCACATCTTTAATCCCAGCACTCGGGAGGCAGAGGCAGGCGGATCTCTGTGAGTTCGAGACCAGCCTGGTCTACAAAAGCTAGTTCTAGGGCAGGCTCCAAAGCCACAGAGAAACCCTGTCTCAGAAAACCAAAACAAACTCAAACAAAACAATAATAACCATCAGCCTGGCAGTGATGGTGCACACCTTTAATCCCAGCATTCAGGAGGCAGAGGCAGGTAGATTTCTGAGTTTAGGGTCAGCCTGGTCTACAGATTGAGTTCCATGATAACCAGGGCTACAGAGAGAAACCCTGTCTCAAAAAACCAAAAAAGAAAAACATTTTTTTTTTCATGCAAAAAGGGTGGGAGCACAGCTCAGTTGACACAGTGTTTGCTCAGCATTCAGGAAGCCTTGGGTTCAATTCTCAGTACCACAAATAACAAAATGCATGAAGCAAAGTTTCTCGTGGAACTTCCCACTGGTAGTATCAAGCACTCAGAAGGCTTCATTCAGATTTTTGAATCATTTTGGATTTGAATTTTTGAAATTAGAACTGTTCAAACACCATAAGTATCACAGACTTGAAAGCTGATTATAAAAAATAACTAAGATTCAGCCAGGAACTATGCTAAGCATTTTAAGCAGATCAACTTAACTTTCTAATAACCCTGTTCCCTGATTTTATATAATGAAGAAAATAAGCCTTTACAATATTAAGTAACTTGTACCTAGTCACATTTCTCACTATATTTCAAAGGTGGGATTGAAGGCAGGTTAATCCAAAACCTCTATCTACACTGACAGGTTATCGTCAGCAATATCAACATTATTTTTCCTTTTTTAAAAATTACTGAGATAATATTATATGCATAAAGTAAAAGTTCCAAACACTTCAAGTGTTAAGTAGAGAAAATGTCACTGCTACATTCTTGTTTGTCATTGGGCCTTCTTTGGAGGCAACTACAAATGCAGGCTTATACTTTCTACCCAAAAATATGAAGTATCTCATATTTATACATACTTATAAAGGTGTTTTAATGGAGGGGTTAATTTTAGTTTTTCCCTAAATGGCCCAAAAGAGTCCCCATCATATTCCGTTATTATATACTCTTGATTTTAAAAATTTAATTAAATTAATATAAATTCAGTCACAAAATGTTAATTTTAATGTTAATATTAATCTATCTTAATTACCAAATTTATAGTTTTTACTTTTTATAAAACATTCTAAAAACACATAAATATGCTGGACATATACTACATAATACATAGCTACATTACCATTTATAACAAAAGTTTCAAGAGACCAAAATGGTATTTACTCACCACAGAGCTGGATGCTGAGGCTTTAAGCAATGATCTATCGGCAGCACTTGAAGATGGAGCTTTACTGACAGAGGCATTGCTATCCTTTTGGGAACAGCATGTAGCTTCCTGTTGAACACTGCTACTATTGATGCTAGCAGATGCTCCACTTGCAGAGGAAGATTTGGATAAACAAGTGGTACCAGGCTGTTCTTGTACACTATTTTGCTTTGCAGATGAGTGGCTTACATCATCTTCCCAGGAGCAAATTGTAGCAGCAAGGTTGGCCAGACGGCCCCTTCTCCCAACTGGGGTAGCTGAGGCATTTGAAAGGGGTGGCTTGGAAGGTGAAGCAGCCTTTTCCTCAGATGGCATTGGTGAGAAGTGTGAGCCTTCCGATACATCATCTGAAAATATTTTCAGAAAAATCAAAAGCCATATTCAACAGTTATTTTTATGTATAATCATACAATCACCTCATACAGAATTTTTAAGGGATTAATTACATGCATGAAATATTACATTACTTAAATGTGACATGTTTTTCAAATCAAATGGTACTTAATCCAAATTTAAATACTCTTAACACGTACTTTTGGGGGGTCATTTATTTATTTTTTGGGTTTTTTTTTTTTGTTTTTTTCGAGACAGGGTTTCTCTGCAGCTTTGGAGTCAGTCCTGGAACTGCCTCTGTCTCCCAAGTGTGGGGATTAAAGGCGTGCACCACCACCGCCCAGCTATTTATTTATTTTTAATAGATTATGGGTGCTATAAGATATTGGTGTAGGGCTAGGTGCTGGGGTAATAGCTCAGTGGATAAAGTGCCTATAACTCAAGCATGGGAAGCTGATTTTGAACCTTGTCGACCATGTAAAGCTGGACACAACAGTGAGAACACATGTGCTGAGGCACACATATGTATCATATACAAACAAATGAAATTTTTTACAATTTAAAGATACTATTGTATATTTCATGTTTAATTCTTTGAGTTGTACTACTGAACAATTTAAGACTGAATCCTACAGAATCCTTTTGTTTTAAAAATTGAAGTTGACCAATGACGCCCAACATAAAGCTCTAAGATAATAGAGGTGTCTACACCTACACACCCAATACAGCAAGCGCTCACCACATGTCTGTAAGGACTGAAATGTGCCTAGGAGAACTGAGAAATGGAACCCAGTTTTAATTAATTTAAATAAAAGTTACTTATGGTAAATGGCTGTTTGGATAGCACAGAGTTGAACAATTCAGTATTTCATGTGTAGACAAATCTCAGATAGTAATACCTAATGAAGGATCTAGGCCTGTATGTTCAAAAACCTTGTATATAAGGAAACCAAGGTTTGGGGCACATAATTCTCTACATATGCAATTAAGAGAAGAGACGCCCCCCCCCACCCCGACCCTGCATCCTCCTTCTGCTCAAGCTTCTACCCTGGCCTAAAAATTTAATTCCACCCCTCTAAAACCTCAGGAATCTTATTCCAAAAGATTCTTCCTCCTTGTAAACTCTTTTCATATAAATATGTGCTGAAATAAGTTCGTTTTACTTAAAAACAAGGGGTGATAAATGGCTCAGTAGGTATAGATTAGTGGTTCTCAAGCTGTAGGTATCTCGACCTCATTAGGGGGTCACCTAAAACCATCTGCATTATCAGATACTTATATTATGATTCATAACAGTAGCAAAATTAGAGTTAAGAAGTAGCAACGAAAATAAGTTTCTGGTTGGGGGCCACCACAACATGAGGAAGTGTGTTAAAGAGCTTCAGCGCTAAGAAGGTTGAAAACCACTGTGATAGATGCTTGCTGCCAAGCCTGACAATCTGAGTTCCATTTCCCAGACCCACATGGTGGCAGGAGAGAACTGAATCCTGCAAGTTGTCCTCTGACCTCCCTATGAATGCCACCGCACCTACATTTGCAAAAACAAAACCTTTAAAATAAACAAACAAATAAATAAATAAAGGGGGAAGGGAGGAAGAAACCTCAAATTTTCTGTTGCCTAATACTACTCAAAATTTCAGTTAAAATGCATAGTAATGAGGGGCTGGAGAAATGGCTCAGGGTTAAGAATACCTACGGCGCAATTACAAGGACTGTTATTCAGACCCCAACACCATAGAACAAGCTGGGATCCTGCAACCCCTTAACTCTGGCTCTCTCTCTCTGACGGACCCACTGCCCTCTTCCTCTCCTCCACATAGGCACAGATGTGCAGCTGTATGCATGTATATACTGAAGTAGACACATACATGCACACAAACATACACAGTTATTTTTATTTCTGAATAAAGATTCCTGAATATAGAGCTGAGGGTCAGTACTTTTTCACTACAAATGGAAAGTAATTCAGTATTAGGTGAAGTTTCTGTATAAGTTCAAGAACCTTAAGATCTACTTCGGTGAGAATGTTTCATTCTCATTCATTTTTTTATGAATATATTCCTGGTATATCAATTATCTTCAAGCAAAAAATACATATTTAGATAAAACCAAAGCACTTACCTTTCATGCTACTCCAGGCTGGCCTCAAATTTATAATCCTCTTGTATCAGCCTCCCAGATGCTGGGATTAAAAACAAGGACCCCCACATCCAGCTCCAAGCTGAATCTTACCAAAAGAAATTCAAGGACCACCCATATCATTTAATACCTGCTATATCACTATCCCAATGGCGCCGTTGCTCAGCAAGTTTTTGCATTCGAGTTTTAACTGAGGAGGCAGCAGATGCTTCTGATCTTGAGTGCAGCCCTCTGCCCATGCTGAGCAGCGATGTTGGGGCAGCCGCAGAGTCACTGATGGCAGCTGGTGCTGGGGGCTGGGCCTGCGGGGGCTCAGGTCTTGGAGAACAAGGTTTTGCAGCAGTTGGCTCAACAGGTTCTTTATTTTCCAAGTCCACAACTTCAACTTCAGTTTTGTCAGAACATCGTTTTTTTGATGGTGATGGTTTCGTACAAGATTTCTCTAGATCCAAAAGAGCAACAAAAACCCATACTGAAACCTCTGCAGTTTCACAGCCTGAAAACTAGGGGGGTACTTACTAATGAGGGATCAAACTTCTCTAATACTTTAGCTACTTCTGTTATAAGAAAAACGCAAAAACCTTTCTTTCATTAACTTTGAAATAAGACAAAAAGCCCACCTTTTTTAGGCGAACATGTCATTTTTCTGTTAAAACCCTCAATGAAAATAAATGTAAACATTGTCAAGATGCATACATAAGATTTTATGTAGTTTTAGTCGGGCGGTGGTGGCGCACGCTTTTAATCCCAGCACTCGGGAGGCAGAGGCAGGCGGATCTCTGTGAGTTTGAGACCAGCCTGCTCTACAGAGCTAGTTCCAGCATAGGCTCCAAAGTTACAGAGAAACCCTGTCTCAGAAAACCAAAAAAAGATTTTATGTAGTTTTAAGATAACAGGAAATGAATAGCACATACACAAGAATAACCAAGTACTCTAGAGAATTTTAAGGCTCTCATAGCTCAATCACCTTATTTTATGGGAAGAAAAATCAAGCCTGGAGAAACTAAGTTGTAGAAAACAGGCTTTCTGGTTTGTTTGTTTGTTTGTTTGTGAAACAACCTTTCATAGACAATAGCTAAAGTAAGGCAGAAGGGGAGAGAAGTGGGCTCTGAGGGCAACTGAACTATCTTTTCTACAGCAAACAAATCAGCACA
Source organism: Dicrostonyx torquatus (assembly GCA_028555095.1). Taxonomy (NCBI): domain Eukaryota; kingdom Metazoa; phylum Chordata; class Mammalia; order Rodentia; family Cricetidae; genus Dicrostonyx; species Dicrostonyx torquatus. Next base: position 2,073,022 of record JAQHUG010000150.1, read on the forward strand.
AATACTTAGTGTCTCATCATTTAAACTTCTACAGCCATCTGTACAGGATGTGAGAGATCCTAAGGGCATCATTCAAAACAAGGCTTCACTTTACCCAGGACACGGCCTCACTGCACCTCTCAGGAAGAGTATGTGGAGGGGATGTGTACGTGTGCTCTTCTGTGTGTGGCACAGGTGTGTGCAGGTGCACATGTAGGTCAGTCAGGTTGACATGGGTGTCTTCCTCCACGTGCTCTATCTTATCACCATATAACTGGAAGCAGGATTGCTCTCTTGAACTCAGAGCTCATCAATTCAGCTAATCTAGATCTCCAGCTTGCTGTGACAACCCTGTCCCCACCTCCTGTGTCCTTGCTATGTTCCAGAATTTACATGAGTGCTGGGAATTCAAACTCCTGTCCTTACAATTGTGTTTCAAGTACTTTATCCACTGACCCATCTCCCCAGCCAAAAACATTAATATTTTAAACAAGAATGAAAGGCCAGTGAGATGGTTCAACGGATAAACATGCTTGCTGCACATTCCTGGGAACCTGAGTTTACTGTCCAGAACCCACATGGCAGTTACCAATTGTCTATAACTCCAGCTCCAGGGGTTTTAGTGCCCTCTTCTAGTCTCCATAGGCACTGCACGCATATGCTACACAGACATGCATGCAGGTAAAAGTTATACAAATAAAATAAAGATAAGTAAATCTCAAAAAAAGTTTTAAAATTTTTTAAAGTTAAGAACATGAGTTTCAAAGACACCCAAGTTCTCTGTTCTGGCTTCTGGCAGACCCGAGACCTGATCTAACAACCTTGAAAAATAACAGAAGGCTGCCCTGGCCCCATTGGCTGTTGCATTTGTCTCCTTAAAGACAGGTTCTTCTATGTACATAATAAAATGTTTGGGGCTTAGCCAGGCGGTGGTGGCGCATGCCTTTAATCCCAGCACTCAGGAAGCAGAGGCAGGCGGATCTCTGTGAGTTCGAGACCAGCCTGGTCTACAAGAGCTAGTTCCAAGACAGGATCCAAAGCCACAGAGAAATCCTGTCTCGAAAAACCAAAAAAAAAAAAAAAAGTTTGGGGCTTATGTCTTCCAAAATCCATGACATTTTTAGCCCCTCCCCACCCCTGCCCAGTCTTACCTTCACCCCCTGATAGGGGCTGCTGATTATTTGCTTCTGAAAGTGGCTCTCTGCCTCGCTTAGCATGTAGTGCAGACCTTGCTGCTGCCGTGGGCCTCTCAGCCATTTTTCTCTGAAGATTCTCTCGTCTGGCACGGGTTCGTTCAAGCAACTTCTATATTATACCAGTGTTAAAACACAAGGTTAGCCAGAGGTCCACAAAACCAACCATGCCTGCTAAAACCAACAACTGGTATGTAGGCTAACAGTCAAACACATTTCAAAGGTAAAATCCCAAATAATCAAGCCAAAATTAACCAAATGAACAAGCATCCCAACATCAAAATTACCAGATTCAATCTAAATATTACTAAGCAGTATGTAAAGACACCTACCTAAGATTTACAATGCTTCAAGTTTTTGTTCCAATCCAAAGATATAATTTGAGACTGGGGTGATAGTTTAGTGGATAAAGTGCCTGCCATGCAAGCATAAGAACCTAAATTTGGACTCCCAGTACCCACATAAAGCCAAGCATGGTGGCATACATCAGGAACCACTGGGGAGGGACAAGGTCAGAATTCCTGAAACTCAGTGAAAACCTGGCTCAAGACGTAAAGTGGAGAGAAAGACTGAAGAAACATGTCAACTCAAAACACCCCCCCCAAAAAAAAAGAAGAAAAAAAAAAAAGAAACACGTCAAAACCTTGCCACCATGTGCACACACATGCACACCTGCACACATAGCCACGCAAACACACATACACACAAAGGAACTCTGTACCACCATTCTTGAATCTGGGTTGGCTGGCCAGGCCTTATGATTTGCTTTGACTAATACAATATGGCAGAAGTAACACACTGTGTGACTTTCAATGTTAAGTCCCCAAAGGGCTTGCAGTTTCTGCGCTCCCTGGACTGGCACTGAAGGGACAGACACTAGCCCTCTTGAGCACGTAGCTCTGGCACATGCCTCCCCAATTCCCTCTGCCTAACTAAAAACCTTTAAATTACATTCCTAAAGCTAGCCACCAATGTCTGTTCCCTTATTTGGCCACTTCCTCCTCCTGGTACCAAAGTCCAGGAAACAAAAGCCCCCTTTGAGCCAGTGGTGGTGCACGTCTTTAATCCCAGCACTTGAGAGGCAGAGACAGGAGGATCTCTGTGAGTTTGAGGCCAGTCTGGTCTGTACAGCAAGTTCCAGGACAGGCTCCAAAGCTACAGAGAAAGCCTATCTTGAAAAAAAAAAAAAGGAAAAAGGGAAAAAAAAAATGCCCCCTTTGGCTCACCTCATTAACATAGTCAATTAAAATTAAACACCTCATCCTAACACTGGGTTCTCCTTTACCTGTATAAACTACCGCATGCCTATGGGCCACATCTGTATCCTCTCTAGATAGAGGCAGTCCTTTGTCCTTTCCTGTGTCCTCTTCCCCCTCACACCCTATCTCCTTTACCACCACATCCTAGCCCATTCTCACACAGACCTCCCTTAAAAATTACACGTTATGAGGTCATTTGCTGTTTTCTGCCTGAGTCAGAAAGCAGCCAATTTAACTTTAATTCCTCTCTGTGAAAACAGGCGTTTGGGTGTGGTTTGTGCATATCAGGAGTCAGGGAGGAAGCACCCACTGTTTGGGGTTCCCCTTCAGGCACATCACGAGGAAAGTCCGGGTTTGGCATGCTAGAGAAACAACTCCACTGAATGCCAGCATTATGGCATCTAGCTGCAGGTAATTTTCCATAACACTAAGAAATGCTACAAAACCGCCAGGCAAAACCAACAGATAAACAGCCAGTTGAGCCCAACTGGCCAAACTCCTGTGCCACTGAATAAAAAAGTGATTGTGGGTGTGGAGGAGCAGGGAAGGAATATGGTGAGATCGCGCAGTAGGTTAAAGCATATGCTGCAAAGTCTGACCTATGTGGTAGAAGGAAAGAACCAATTGTCTTCTGCATTTCACATATGTGCCTGACATGCATGTACTACCACCCCCCCAAGTAAAAAATGCAATTTTGTTTGTTTGCATGTAAATATTCACACATGCATCCATCTAAGTGCCCGTGGAGGCCAGAAGAAGCGGTTGTGAGCCACTTAATGTAGGTGCTGAGAACAGAACTCCATTCCTCTGTGAAGTAGCTTTCTTTTAACTGCTGAATCATCTCTAGCAAGAAAAATTTAAATTAAAAAAATATGAGTATATGCATGGATGTAGGTGAACAGCATGCATGCCTATGCCCGTGGAGGTCGGAAGAGGACAGTCACCCTCAGAACTGCAGTTATGGATGGCTGTGAATTGCCACATAAGTGTTGGGAACTGAGCCCAAGTCTTCTTCAAGAGCAACATGAGCTCTTCGCCACTGAGCCACCTCTCCAGTCTCCTCCATTAAAATATATTTAACAGAAAGTAGTTGAGTCAGTATGCTAGACAGAAAAATTGTCCCTCAAAAAACGCTTGTGTTCTAATCCTTTGACCTACCAATATTACCTTATAGCAAAAGGGTGAGAAAATAGATTTTCTCTTAGAGCTTCCAGAAGGAATGAAATCTTACCCACAATTGACTCTGACTCGATAAAACCCACTTCATACCTATGACCTACAGAACTGAAAAATTTTGTTTGAGTTACTAATTTATTTATTTGAGACAGGGTCTCCTGGATCTTATGTAGACCAGGCTGATCTCAAACCCGCAAGAGATACACTAGTCTCTGCCTCCTGAGTACTGGGATTGAAGGGGTACAACACAATACCCAGTTTAAGCCATTAAATTTATAATTTGTTATAGTTTCAAAACTAATACAGATCTGAAGTTGTGTCAAGCAGCAAAAAAGTGACCCAAACAGGAAGTCTTTCATAACACATTTCCCAAGGATAAAAATGCTAAAATATCTTGTTTTATTAAATAAAAACTAATATATATAATAGTCATAAGTTCAAATCTTAGTCACTGGATAAATTCATGAATATTCCTTATTTCTTACTCTCAATTGATAGACATTCCTATTTGAATCAATGTGATATAAAACAATTTACTATCCCTCAAATGTACACAATTAAAGGGCACAGATATTCACCACCCTGCATATATAAAGCAGTAATTAATACAGACAGGGATTAAGCTATTTATTTTAATTCCTTTAAGAAAGTCTTAGAAGGAGCACAAGGCCTATCAAGTGTGGTGGCCACTCTTGTAGTCCCAGTACTCGCAAGGCTGAGGAAGGAGGAGATAGAGAGATCATGAGTGAAAAGCCAGCATGGGATACAAAGCTAGATCAAGCTACTCTGGTCTTTAAGCAAGACTCCGCCTAAAACAAAACAAAACATGAATAAAATTTGGGTTAAGGCACAACTATGCACTTAGATACATCTTCTAACTCAAGGCTCATTGAAAGAAATGACAATCAAAATGCTGGGCGATTAAAATATCTTATGAGCCCACAACCATCATCCCCTAAAGAAGTCTTTTCCAACCAACTCAAAAGTGATCAGACTGCTATACAAATTCATAACGGTTTGATAATCTTTTGGTAAAATATATATCACTCTGAGAAAACACAATCACCCTAACTACGTCCACCCATGGACATGCCCAACATTCCATTCCATGCAGTCAAGTACTTGAGTCAGCACAGCTTCGGTCACCATGAGCAATGGTTCACCACACAAGAATGTGGTTGGTTTTGCCATTCAAATACACACAAGTGCTCTACTGTTTGCAACGGAGTCAAAACTCACAAATGATAGAGGAAAATTTTAAATGCTCTAAATAACAAAATAAGGCTACTAAGTGCCAAAGATTTTTTTTATTGAAGAAATAATGTCCTCTAAATTACATAAATGGAATTGTTCAATATTTTAAGTAGACCTTCTTCATATTGTATCATTTAAATATAAAATATTTTCCCTCAAAAAAAAAAATTAGAGCTTCAGGAACCAGCCAGAGGAATAGGATGGAAGACGTAAAAGGGAAAGCAGAGGGAGAGAGGGATGACACATCCTATGGAAGCGCGGTAACGAAACCCACGGCTTTGAATGCTATTAAGTTTTTATCACACCTTCAGGAAGGTGTGGTAGAGTACACCTACAAGCCTAGCACCCTGAGGATGGAGACAGGAGGATCAGGACTTCAAGGTTACAGAAAGTTGGAGAGCAATATGGGATGCACAAAGTCCTATCTCAAAAGGAGGTGTAGCTCAGTCTTTACAAGAACTTATGTTCAATCCCTAAAACCAAAAGTAAAACTTCTATCTGATACGGTAATTCAACAAGATGCTTTTAAATATGTTTGATGTTCGAAAAAACATGTCTGAACGGGAGAAAACAGCCCATTTAGAATGCACACATTCTAGAAGGAAACACATTTAACAGGTAAGTGCAAGTGACATTTTTGATTAGGCGATGAAGCTCCAGAGATCAACTTGCAAACTGGAAGTTAAACGTGAGTTTATACAGCAGAAAAGGCTGGTAAAGTGAGACCACGCGGCATCAGGGCAGCAGGGAGAGCACAAGCCCGAGGGAAAGAGTATTTTCCAGGACTGTAGCACTTGAAACAGGAGTTAGTAAGAGAATGAGGAACTAATGTCCTGCCATTAATGCAATGGGTTAATTTCTTTTGTTTCATGACAGCATTGGTAAGGAATCACTCTGGGCGAATTTTTAAAAAATAATTCCTAATAACTTTCTGTGTTGCATGGTTTTGAGTAAGATACTTGTTTAAAAAGTCATTTATATTGACAGTAGTCCTTTTTTAGACAAAAAAACTATCAGAAATTCATTTCATAGTGCAAAAATGTTATGAATGCTGTCACTAAGCGCCTCGTAGTTGGAGCTCACTTCGGTGCCCTCATTACCAATTAAGGTAAAGCCGTCAGAGCTGTGATTGCAGCAGCAATGCACCTCGCTTTTCAGAATATAAACTACAAGACATGCACATTTCCAAACACGTTCTAAAATGCCCCAGACTGGAAGTTTCTCTTTATCTGAATTTTGTACGAGCTTCCAAAAGGCATTTTTAAGTAAAAGTACAAATTTCAGCCAAACTTCTGAAGCGTGTTGATCCTGTCGATTACTAAGAACTACAGCATTGTTCAAAGTAATTTTATTCTTTCAGTAATATGGAATATCATTTTAATGGCAATATAATCTAGAATTGTGCTAATTTTTACTGACATGCAAGTTTTAAGAATAAATGTTTTCAATAAAAAAAATTCAAACTCATAGACAAACGAATATATATTTTGGGACAAAGTTTCTGTGTATGTAGCCATGGCTGTCCTGAAACTTGCTCTGTAGACAAGGCTGGCTTGAACTCAGTAATCTGCCAGCCATCGCCCAGCTGACATAAGTCAGTCTTTCAGAGATTCACTGTAAATGGCAGGTATTTGGTGAACAGTCATCCCTATTCTCTAAAGCTGCCACAATGACCTGCAAGTTTCCATTAGAATTTTCTGCAGTTCATTTATTTTTATGTGTATGAGTCTTCAGCTTTCATGTACTCCTGGGTACCACATGTGTATCGATCTGGTGCCTGTGGAGTCCTGAGACCAGAGTTACAGACAGCTGTGAGAGGAGAGTGGGTGCTGGGACTTGAACCTGCGTCCTCTGGAAGAGCAGTCAGTGTTCCCAACAGCTTAGCCATCTCTCCAAGCCTCTTCTGGGTTAAAGTTAACAAAGTGTTTATTTCCCTCAAAATAACGGAGAACTTCAAACATGGGGAAAGCATAACTGTCCTGTTGAAACCTTTCACTGTTGAAACTCAGTATCTTGGGCTTAGCTTATGAATTTAACTATTAAGTACACTACCCACATTAAATTATTAATATCTTCTATGACATTTTCCAATGTAGTACAGAAACACTGTACGCCCACTTTGCATAGTCTTGAAATTTGCACAACAGCTTAAAGAAAGTGAAATAAAAAAAAAAAAAACAGGAACTGTCCTGGAATAAAAGGATGGGCAAATAGCAACGGGAAATTCCTTAATGTCAGTGCACAGCTGCAACACGAAGCTAAAACTATAGAGATAAAGAACAGGGTTAGCAACGTACTCGAGACCCTACTCCCAAGGGAGAGACGAGGAAGGATATGCTACATAAACATTGGACCGTACAGTAGCCTTACATCTCACGCTACTAATTCCGGTTCATACAATAAACACTGCTCCCTTTTAATCAGTGTTAGTCCTGCGCATGAGACTTCTAAAGTTGGCAGAGCAGAGACGTCCGAAGGAACTAGCGGCTAGAGCACCTGGTCACTTGCACTTGGCTAATTTCATCCCAGGATTCTTAAGCGTACAGCTCCTCAGGGCCGGTGAAGCCCTTTATCACCTCCCATCAGATTCCCAGCACACAGTACGAGTCACCCGGCAGACTCCACCCTGCCAGCTATTCCAGCTTTCCCGCAGGACCGGTCCCAGCAGACCGCAAGCCGCTCTCTCCCGGGAGAAAGGAGGGAAGTGCGCTCTCTGTCACCGGGAACCGAGGGGCAGGGGCACATCAGAGCGCCCGGGGCTCGCACTAGGGAGGTGGAGGAAGGAGTTCGCGGCCAGCGCGGGGTTTTTGAGGCCCTGTCTTCCCTGCCTTACCCCAGAGTCTGGAGCTGCCCTGTCTTCTCTACGGCAGCCGGAGCCGCCAAGCCTGGCAGACGGCCTGCGACCCCGCGGCTTCCGCCCGCCTGCATGCTCGCGGTGCGCACGCGCCGCGCGGCCAGCCGGTGGGCCGCAGGCTGACAGGCAGCGCGGGCGGGGGTCCGCGGGGGTCATGGTTCACAGCGCCCGCAGAGTCTCTCACCTCTGTAAACGGGTCCATCGCCCCAGGCCTCACGTGTGGAAGACGAGATGGTGGGTCCGGTGGTTCAAATTCAGGAAAAGGAAAGAAGTGAGTGCGGGCTCGGCGAAGCTCCGGAGGAAGGCAGGAGGCCGGGCGGCGGGCTCTCCCACACCCAGTCGGCTCTGCCCTCAGCGCCGGCTCTATCGCCGACCACGGCCGTTCAAATTTGAATTTCAGCGCCCCGGACGGCGCGCATGCGCGGGGGCCGGGCGGGGCCGGACAGGCCGAGCCGCGTTTGTCCCCGCCCCGGAGCTCGGTCACGTGACACGGCGGCTCTTCCTGGTCCTGAGCTGCTGGCCTCCCTGGTCGCCGTGGGTGGGGTCGCTCCTGCCGTTGAACTGCCTAGGGAGAGCGCCTGCCGCCCCGCTCGCACCCACGCATGTCCTAGCAGGTCCTTTCGTGGTTCCGTCAGCTCCCGCAGCCCTGCCTTCTTCCTCGGTGGGCCTTCCGAACCCGGCCCGGGTCTCCCTTGCCTTTGGGCTTGATGTCATCTGTCTCCTGCCACCAGAAGAGGCATTGGACTGCAAGCTTGACTCTCCTGAGAGGTCACTCTGGTGGGTCCCACACTCGCATTCAGTGACTAGTTCTTTGTCCTTGGGAAAAATAACAGTAACAGGCCGTGCGACAAGTTCATTCACGGGCCCCTCTGTTTCAAATCCCAGCCACCTGTATTCAAACGTCAGCACTGAGAAGCCTTCTAGTTCAATCTTCCACATTTGAGAGCAGGGACAATTGAAAAGCCCGTTTATAATAAAAGTTCCCGTTTACCAGCCAGTAAGCAGGACAGAAATTACTTCCCCAATATCTCTTTATCTGAGTTTCTTTTTCCTCTTCCTGGGAGGGTCTTTTGGAGATGCTCAGACCCAGGCTTTCCAAGAAGCAGTGTCTAACAAAACAGGTCTGTCAAAGCTCTAGTTGTAGAACGGTTTGCCTTACCCAAAAAGGTTGAGAAAACACCCTGTATGCTCGGTGTGCCCAGGTTGGTGCTGTGATACCTAAAGTCCTGAGGAGTGTGTAAAAGAAAAATACATTACCAAGGCCTCTGCTGAGTCTATGTATGCTAAATGGGCCCATGACAGGATCGAGGATGCTTTCCTTATTGAGCAGAAAATTCGTTGGGAATGTGTTGAAGGGTCAAGTCCAGAGTCAGAAAGCTAAATAAAAATAGGAAGCTTGGGACTAGCAACCAGGCTCATGCTATGACGGCCCTTGCTCCCAAGCCTCGGAACCTGCATTCTAGGCCAGAATCAGTTCCAGCAAATTGTCCTGTGACCTGCACACACAAAGTAAATAAATACATGTAAAAACAAAAATAATCTATAGATTGTAATACACTGAATTTTGGATGTGGAATAATAGCAACTTTTAAGAATACAGCTTTGCCAGGGATGGTGGCGCACGCCTTTATTCCTAGCACTTGGGAGGCAGAGGCAGGCGGATCTCTGTGAGTTCGAGGCCAGCCTGGTCTACAAGAGCTAGTTCCAGGGCAGGCTCCAAAGCTACAGAGAAATCCTGTCTCGAAAAACAAAAAAACAAAAACAAAAACAAATAAAAAATAAAAAATACAGCTTCCGTGCTGGAACTACAATATAACAGGAATGATAAACTTCACAGTTCCTTGGAGCTGTGGAATGATAAAAGCATGTCATGTGTGGGTATGCTAGAATGTAAGTCTAATGTGCTACCTATGAACCAAAGGGAAGTGAAGCCTGAATCTTTTTTCAAGATTCAGTAAAGGGGTGTGTGTATGTGGGGTGTGGCTGTGTATGTCGTTCTTGGGAATGAGTCATGGGAAATGTATGTAGCCGTTGTGCCTTCTGGCTGTTGCCTCTGTGATCCTTGGTTTCATTATAAACAACAATTTGATTCTAGCCAGCTTGAGCAAAGCGGCAGAGCTGCTCTCTAAACCTGTAGCTTCTCTCTCTGCACAAGCCCTGAAGCATTGGCCATTTGATCATGTCTTAGTAACAGCAGGGACAGCGGCTCCCACAGTACCATAGCTCCCGTGTCCGAAGCGCCTGGGATGAGCCAGACACCATGCTTCAGATTCAAGGCTGCTCCCTAGACTGCTGCAGTTGTCTCTCACGGCAGTTCATTCTTTTGTTTATGACCTGGAATAA
>JAQHUG010000150.1:2097802-2113820 GCA_028555095.1 Dicrostonyx torquatus
CCCTTTCTTCCTCTCTACCTCCCTCCCCCTTCCTCTCTCTCTCTCTTTCTCTCTTTCTCCCCCTGAGACAGGATTTCTCTGTGTAAAATCCCTGGCTGTCCTGGAACTAGTTCTGTAGACCAGGCTGGCCTCAAACTCACAGAGATAAGCCTGCCTCTGCTTCTTGAGTACTGGGATTAAAGGCATGCACCACCACTGACCAACTGTTATTTTCTTCGTTTGGAGACTCTTGCAGCTCAGGATGGTCTCAAACTATGTAGAGGATAACTTTGGATTCCTATTCTTCTTACCTCCCAAGTGCTGGGATTATGAGTATGTGCCACTACAGCTGGCTTTAATTTTAATACAATCTTTATTTTTACAGCAGTTTGAAAATGGAGGAAAAAGGAAAGAAGGAAGGGAATAGAGAATAAAGAAGGAGCAGTGAGAGGGAGAGAAAACTAAAGGAGTAAGTAGTAATTAAATCAGTCCTTTATCTCAGTCTTAATGGTTCATGTAGAAACAGGTATAAAAGTTTTCTCAGAAAGAAAGAATTGTTCATTGTTCTGGCAGTGTGTAAAAACAATGCTGACTCAAAAGTAGAACGGGACAGCTGCAGATGCTGTGCCCAGTGCAGCCACTGAGCAGGCACTGAATGAATTAATAATTAACAATGCAGATGTACAGATTTGATGAAGATGAATTACATATCTGGGATTGTTGAAAAGCAGCACTATTGTCTTAGAAAAACTCGTGTTCATGAATTTGTTAGCAAGTGCCTGGATAATAGATGTAAAACATAATTTTAAATGTTTTAATTATATTGACATATTTCTTCATAGAGAACTTATTAAAGTTTTTTAAAATAAGTGGGACACTGGTGACACACGCCTTTAGTCCCAGCACTCAGGAGGCAGAGGCAGGTGGATCTCTGTGAGTTTGAAGCCAGCTTGGTCTACAGAGCGAGTTCCAGGACAGCCAGGATTGTTACACAGAGAAACCCTGTCTCAAAAGCCCAAAAAGAAAAAAAAAGTTTTTTAAAATAAAAACGACAAAAAATATTGGTAGGATGAACATAAAAAATAAGGGTGAAGTTAAGATTATAAGTGGGATAAGTACAAAGGCATCAAATTCACCAAATTCAGTTTTAGAATTCTCTTTTAAAAGAACAGTCTCACTGTATGTCTTTGGTTTACTCTGTAGATAAGGCTGGCTGCAAACTCACTGAGATCTACCTGTCCCTGCCTCCATAGTACTGAGATTAAAGGCATACCTCACCACACATGGCCATTTTTAAATTTTTAAAAAAGATTTATTCATTTTATTTTATGTATATGAATATTTTGTCTGCATGCATGCATGTGTACCATGTGCCTGTGAAAGTCAGAAGGGTTGGTGCCCCGAGAACTGGAGTTACAGATGGTTGTGGGTGCTGGAAATTGAACTCAGGTCCTCTGCAACAGCAAGTAGTGCTCCTAACCACTAAGCCATCTCTCCAACCCCAGTTTTAGAATTCTCACGTTTTTCATTTTTGATTTTGGTTTGAGATAGGGTGTCACTATGTAGCTCTGACTGGCATAGAACTCATTATATAGAACAAGCAGGCCAGAGATATGCTTGTTTCTGTCTCTGAAGTGCTAGTATTAAAGGCATGTGCCACCAACCCAAATCCCAAAATTCTTAAGACTGATGAACACTGAAGAGGAGGTATACTTTTAATATACATGTATGTATACTAAGTATGTATGTATGTGTATGCATGCATGTAATATATATTCATATATGTAATGCATATCAGTATTTAAAATCTTCCCTACTAGTCAGTAACGTTCTTCTATATTCTAAAAACATTAGGCTAGGTGCTTGCATATGAAACTCTATGAGACACATACATTTTGGTTATTTGAAAATGTAATGAAAGTGCGGTTGGGGTCATAGTGTAATGCTAGACTGCTTGCATAATACATACAAAGCTCTGAATTGGATAGCCAGCATTGAAAAACAAAAAAGTTAGTGACATGTAACATGAGGGTCCTGCTTGTTGGGGTTTCTGTCCCGCTCAGTACCCCACAGCCAGCAAGCCCCAAAGAAAATCACACAGAGAGTCTACATTAGGTTATACACTGATTGGCCCATTATCTCAGGCTTCTTACTAGCTCTGATAACTTATATTAACCCATCTATGTTAGCCACATGGCTCGGTACCTTTTCTTAGCTGGGTAGCTTACATTGTTGCCTCCTTCGTGGTCTGCACAGGAATGCCAAGGGAGCTTCCTGCTTCCCAGACATTCTCCTTGCCCTGCCTCTACTACCTGTCTGGTTGACCCACCTATACTTCCTACCTGGCCAATCAGCATTTATTTAAAACATGATTGACAGAACAGAACAGACAAGTCTCCTGCACCAGTGACATCATACAAAGAAAACTGACACATAATTAAGCATACTGGTAAACACATTCAGAGTAAACGCTGCACTGACTGTGAACATATGACTTTATAAACCTTCTACCCTTCTAATTGGCAACATGAACCCTAGAGAGCAGGACCTAAAAATGAGAGTGGTCTAAAGTCTCATGAATGGCCAGCTTTATTGAGAGCACCCGACAATTTATACTCTGAGGGTCACAAAACATGTGTAAGGCGTTCATTCACAAGGACGTGTTTTCCATAGAGGCAAATGAGTGAAGTGAACAGCTGAAGTGAACTCACTCCTGTCTGCTGCACCTGGGCGGAGAGTGAAAACATGCCACGGACAGACAGCTCTGTGTTTTGACGAAACTGAGGTTATAAGACTCTTGTCTTGTAAATACTATTAAGGGCAGCAGACTGCACAATGGGTATAGGACTGCCTGCTATCCACAGATTTTCCTTTATGGGAAATAGCCCTGAAGCTACACTTACTTTAGAAACTAGAAATTTGAAAGGTAAGGTGCGCATAGAAAACTTGAAAAACAAGTTTCTGAATACAATCCTGTGCTGCAAGAGTAACTGCCACTCTCATTGTTTAGGCAAATACTTGACCCAAAACACAGGCGCATCTGGAGACACAGCTGATACCATTCTGTTTCTTGAGTTCAACACTGACAATCCATACACTCTACTGTTCACTTTTCAGTTCACAAACATTTATTGTCTGCTAGGTACCAGGCACTCTTCTTCATCTTTTTTCCTTTTTAATTTTTTAAAAATTTTTCTGTCATATGTAAGGGTGTTTTTTGCCTGTATATGTTTGTGCACCACATGCTTGCTGAGCCTGAGAAATCAGAACTGGATCCCCCGACACCAGAGTTATAGATGGTTGTTAGCTGGCATATAGGTGCTGGGAACTGAACCCAGGTCCTCCTCAAGAGTAACAATCACTCTTAACTGCTGAGCTGTCTCTCCAGCTCCCCAATTCCTAGGTACTGTTCTTGATGCAAAGATTGCAGAAGTGAACAAGCAGAGATCAGTGTGCTTATGTGTAAGGCCCTAGTTTTAACCTCTATAGCCCTAAAGGAAACAACATGGTGTGTCCTATGAATGGTACGGACAATAGGAAAAGTTCCAGAAAGCCATAGGAAAAAAACAATGCCAAATAAGTGCTAAGGGGAAATTATGTGCAGGAAGGGCTATGCTGTCTGGAGAAAAGGAATTTTAAGGAGTATGGCTGGAAAAGCCTTAGAGAAGAGTGGCATTTGGACCAAGACAGGACTGAAGTGGGGGAGGTGCATTCCAAGCAAGAAGGATAGATCACAAATGACAAGGACCTTGTGGTGAAGCAGTGTCTGTCATTGAGAAGCATCAAGGTTGCCACTGGGTCTCTAGGAGAAGACTGAGGGCACAGTAGGAGATGACATCAAAAAGATGACCAGAACTAGGTCATAAAGGACTTCACAGGGGAGGTGAGAGAGTGACATGATCTGACTTTAATAGGATCACTCTGTCCACTGGGCTTTGAAAATAGACTTGAGTCAGGGTGAGACTGCAAGGATCATCTAGGACTCTGCTTTGGAAACAGGGTTGAGACTCCAAATGGAGTCATGAAACTGAATGTAGGGGCTTTGAAAAATTTTGTCAGCAGTGAAAGGTTTCTGGACACGTAATGATCAAATATTGACTTCCAATCAGTGTACTGAATACAGAGCTCTTGTGGTAGCACTCACCTGCACGTCATCAAGTGAGTCACTGCAGCCTTGGCTCTGAACACAAGACGTTTACTTTAGATTGCGGGTTGTCACCCATCAACACTGATGAATGCCACCTAAAACACCTCAGCTTGGATTCCAGACGACTTGATGTTAAGAGTCACAGTGTTTTTATTGTATAGATAAGGTTTTCTGCTCTTATGACAGCACAATATGGTTTAATTATGGAAACAAAGGATTTTAATATTTTTCCACCATCATCCCTCAGCATGTAAGTACCTAGTATATGTGTGGATTGTATTGTGTTAGAATGTTAGAAGGGCTGGAGAGATGGCTCAGTAGTTAAGAGCACCTGCTGCTCTTGCAGAGGACCTGGGTTCTGTTCCTAGCACCCATGCGGTGGCTCAGAACTGTCCATAAAGCCAGTTTCAGGGAATTTTATGCCCTCTTCTGGCCTCTATGGACACTTGGCATGCATGTAGTACACACATGAAGGAAACCATTCAGACACACAAATAATTTTTTAAAGTCCACATTAAGGACCTTTTAAAAGTGTTAAGAACAGTATTGTTGGGCTGGAGAGATGGCTCCAGAACTGACTGCTGTTCCAGAGGTCCTGAGTTCAATTCCCAGCAACCACATAATGACTAATGCCCATCTATAATGAGATCTGGTGCCCAGAACACTATATACATAATAAATAAATTTAAAAAAAGAACAGTGTTGTTTTAGCCATGTGTAGTGGTACACTGATTGGTACACTCTTGTAATCCCAGCACTTGAGTGACTGAACAAAGAGGAGGGCCAGGAGTTCAAAGTTACCCTCAACTCTGTAGTGAGTGCTAGGTCAACCTGGGCTACATGAAGCCTTGTGTCACCACTACCACAATCCCTGCAGGGAAAAATTGGCTGTTTGAGTTGCTGAGGTGTTTTTGTTTTGTTTTGTTTTTGATCTTTTTGAGAGATGGTTTGTCTGTAGCTTTGGAGCCTGTCCTGGAACTCGCTCTGTAGACCAGGCTGACCTCAAACTCACAGAGATCCGCCTGCCTTTTCCTCCCAAGTGCTGGGATTAAAGGTGTGCACCACCACCACCCAGCTTGTTCTATTTTTTAATTGAAATGAATTTAGTTTTGGGATTAGGACAGAATTTCCAACATTCTGAAATATCAAACATACATCTGCAATTTTGTACTATGTGTTTATGTAAAATGGTGCTCTCTTCTTGATAATTATTAAGAAAATCACCTCTGAAAAATGTGGAAGATGCAGTCTTGGTGAGATGCTCAGCAGGTAAAGGTGCCTACCACCATGCCTGACAATCTATGCTTGAGTACCAGAACCTATTTAGTGGAAGGAGAGAAATGATTCCTGCAAGTTATCTTCTGACCTCCACACATATGTCATTGCACACAAGGGCTTACACACACACACACACACACACACACACACACATAGAAAGCAGTATTGAAGATGCTTTGTCCTACATTCTTAAATATTCAGCTGAGATTAATTCTTTATGTAAAAATGAACCAGTACATCCATATCAGTGTGAAAAATTGCTTTCATATTTTAAAAATGGTGAGATTCTATGTATACAAATAATTGATTTAAAATAAATTTATGATTTAATTATTCCTTATTAACCTTTTCCTCTGAAAACCCCTTTATGCAACCCCAATGTATAGATAAATAAATTAAATACACAAATCAAATATTTGTAACCCAAGCTCACAGAGGAACACATCTTGATCCTCCTGCTTCCCCTTCCCTAATCACATCTTGTGCTAGCTCTCGGGCCAGGTTCCTACATACCAGGAATCAAACACAGGGCTTTGTGAATGCCAGGCAAGCACTCCCCAAACTGAGCTAATCCCCAGTATGTTTCCTTTTTAAATTTATTTTTTTAAAAAAATTGTGTGTATATGTGTGTATGATGAGTGTTTGTGGACCGTGTGAGCACAGGTACCTGAGGAGAACAATGGGGGACATGGGATAGATTCCCCTGGAACTGGAGTAGGTTGTTGTGATCTGCCATGTGGGTGCTGGGAAACAAACCCAGATCTTCTGCAAGAGCAGCAAGTGCTCTTAACTGCTGAGCCATCTCTCTGTCACCTCCTTTTTCAATTAAAAAATATTGTTTGTTTATTTTTTATTTATTTTTTTTTTTTGACACAGTCTTGTGTAGTTCACGGCGGTCTCAAAATTCACTGTCTAACAAGGATGATCTTGAATCTCTGATTCTCTTTGTCAAATCTCCCAAGTGTTGGGATTACAGGCGTGTGTCACCACACCTAGCCATCTACTTTTTAAAAAAATTGGTTCAATCTAAAATCGTCTTGTTTCATATCATGTAAATTAGCTGAAAGGTCAGGGTGCTACATTTACACTGTTCAGCTAAAACTGAGAATCATCACACCATTCCGATTTCACCCTGCCATCAGAAAATTAAGGCCCCTTGAGTCTCAGACTTTCCCGAACTGTAGAATTCAAAACCAAGTGTGCCTCCGCCCAGACACCTAAGCTGTGGCCGACCAGCCACTCCGGAGCGGGTCCGCGCTGTGTACACTGGGAGTTGTAGTTCGCCTCTCTTCCTGCGAGCAGGGTCTCGGTCACAGGAGCGCCTCCAGCGGCGAGCACGTTTGGTGGCGCCGGGTGTGGACAGAAGGCAGAAGCGTCTCCTAGCAACGGGGGAGCTGCGACGTCATGGTGGCGGGTTCTCAGCGCTGAGGCCAGGTGGAACCGTCAGTGCACCTTCCAGCCGCTGTGTCCGACGTCCTCCTCCGCCTTGCGCTGTCGTTCCTGCCCCGGCTGGTCCCGAGCTACCTCCCGGGAGTCTTCGCCGCAGCGGCCCGCCGGCCTCGGCCTTGGCCGCGGTGGGACGATGCTGGAATCTATTCGCGTTACGGGTGAGTGCAGACAGGGCCCTCCAGGGTGGCGCGGCTTTGGGGTATGGACCCGGAGAACCAGGACGCAGCAGTCGCGCGTGTACGCGGCGCGGCACCCCGAGCCCTGCAGAATGAAGGGGAACACTGTCCCTTTCCTGTTGTCAGTTAAACTAGCCACAGGCACGAGCTGTGCAATCTAGAGAGTGTAGTCTAGAGTACAGCCTTATTTCGGAGCATTTTAGGTGTGTAGTGAGGTGTTATACTTTCTAGAATGTTAAAAAAAAAAAAAAGTCAGCTAAGGAAGCACTGGCTAAGATTTTTTTTTTTTTAAGTTAGCATGCAAAGTAATAGGTTTCATTATGGTACTTTGAAACTCAGATATGTATGTTGCAGCAGTGTTTTTAAAATGGAAAAACTAAGTTATTTTTCATTGAAAATATATCTGATCTTAATTTTCTATGCTATATGCAGTAGTGATTTTTGTGCAGTCCTGATAACCTACAGTTTACCCCGTTGTTATGTTGACAGGAAACTTATAGTTATAAAAGCCAAGATCTTAGAGGCCACTTAAATTGGCATTAGGCTTTTTGAAATTGTGATTTGATGTAGATATTACTCTTTCATCTTAGAATAGAACATCAGAGACAGAAGCAGGCCGCTTTCCACAAGTGTGAAGTCAGCCCTGCCTATAATAACAAGTCCCAGGTCAGCCAGTGATACCCTGTCTCCAAAAACAAATAAAAAGCCAAAACAACACAATGTCTAAAGCACAATGAAAACAGCAGTTCTGGCAGAAGGGGGCAAATGTAAGCAAGTTTCAGTGTCTGAGTGCATGAGGATGTCATGTAGGTCTGATAGCCTGCTTTCTTACCGTGAACTAGGTTTAGAGCAGGACACAGCAGACAGAAGTCCATAGTTTTGTATACTAAAAAAGTTAAAACTACCAGTCCTTTTTATGATATAGAACAAGGCTTCTCAACTTCAGCACTTAACTGAAGAAGTTAATTCTTTATTGTGAGTGACTGTTTTCTCACACAGAGAGAATTGTGACAACCAAAAATGCACTGTGGGCAGCAAAATACTCCTCTCCCTGTCATCTAGTTAAAAACATTGCCTTGAGGAAAATAGATTCTGTCATCCATGTGAGTCACTGGGTTTAGAAATTGCACGGATTAAAATAATTTCTCCCAAACCTAAAGTCATTATAGTGAGAATATAATTAAAATATTAGTATAGTATATGATTAATATAGTGTATGATTTAAGGATAATGTTAGAAAGTAGATATTTTGATAGTCTGCAATCCAGAGTAAATTGCCTGAGTATGTAGAGTCAGTCTGCGGATAGATTGATTTTTAAACAGAAGACTCGCTTTTGTTGGATCAGTTCTTCCCCATAATTTAGTGGAGTACAAGCACTGCTCCAAGTTGGTCTTGCGGATACTGATGTAGATAATGGAGCCATTAGAAGACTTTAGTCTCTAGAATTTTTAAACATTCACTTTTGTTACAGAGGGGTTTCATCATCATCATCATCATTATTATTTTAGACAGACTCTACTGTAGTCTAGGTTTTTTACTGAAATGTCAATCAATCAATGAATGGGACAACCAAACTGTAAAACACACCCTGGACTATCCTGCCTTTCCCTTACTCTGCATGTGTCAGGTGCTCATTCTTCCCATTAACAGAACAACTTCATTGTGATGGGAATATTGATGAAAATGCATTCTTTTTTTTTCTTTTTAAAGCTTCACAGTAGCCTGTTGGCATAGGCTTGTAATCCCAGCAACTTGGGAAGTTGAGGCGGAAAGATGGCAAGTTCAAGGTCTTACTGGGAAATTTATTGAGAGCCTATCCTAAAACAAACATAAAGGAGCTGGGGAGCTGGGAATATGGTTCAGCTGAGAGAATGTTTGCCTAGCATGCAAGAAGCCCTGGTTCTACTGCCAAGCACCATATAAACTGGGCATGGTAGTACACACTTATGACCCTGGCACTCAGGAGGTAGGAGGATCAGAAGTTCAAGCAGAAAAAAAAAGTTATAAATATAAAGTGGGATTTTCATTTCAAAACTGAAGTGCAGTTTTTTTGTGAGGTCATTTTATACGATGCCCACTTTGACCTAGTCAGGATGTGCTATAAGCAAGACATCTCAGTGGCACTGCTGACTGGAGGGTAAGATGACCCAAGGTCCTGTGGAAGCTACGGAAAAATGTCATCGAGGCAGAAATGTTTCCTTACCTTCTCTCCCCGCTCTCTCTCCCTCCCCACTCTCCCTTGCTCCTTTCTCTTTCTCTCCTGCTTTTCACTCATAGCCCAGAGTGGCCCCCGCCTTGTCTCCTGAGTGCTGCGATTACAGTTTGCAACACCATTCCTAGCTCACCTCTTAAAACCTGTTGTTCTTCTTTTGTCTCCTTTTAGGCACACTGCCTCACTTTGTAGCCATGACTGGTACAGGACTCACAGGGATCCTGTCTCCAGGATCTTGTAAGGAACCACACCAGCTGTTTCATTGGCTTATACCTTCCTGGGATAATATTCTTTTCCATTAAGCCTTCAACACCAGCTAAATGGTGGGAGGCATCTGTAACCTCAGGATTTGGAAGATCAGGAGTTCGTGGTTATCCTTATCTACAAAGTGAGTTTGAGGCCAGCCTGGGATATGTGAGATCCTGTCTCAAAAGACAAAACAAAACCCACAGTGTCCTGGCATGGTGACTCACACCTGCAGCCCCAGTATGTGGTATGGCATTTCAGCACCCCTTCTTTTTTTCCTTTCAGTTTCTGTTTGGAGACAGGGTCTCAGTTTGTAGCCCTGACTGTCCTGGAACTACCTACCTACCGTTGACTCCAGAGTGCTGGGTTTAAACTGATTCACCACAATGCCTGGTTTTCTTTCAGTTTTTAGAGACAGTCTTACTATATAACCCATGACGGCCTTAAATTTGATCTTCTCCTGCTTCTGTCTCCCAAGTGCTAGGGTTACAGTTAAGAACCACCATACTTAACGTCTACTTCATAGTTCTAGTTGAGACTGCTTTAGTTTTACCTTATTAATAACAATCCTCAAGCATTTGGGTTTTTTTTCTCTTTACACTAGTGTGTGTGTGTGTGTGTGTGTGTGTGTGTGTGTGTAAGGAGGTTGGGGAGATAAGTGTGCATCAGCATATATATGAAGGTCAGTTGTGGGGGATGAGCGTGCAGCAGCATACATGTGGAGGTCAGCATGATTTTCAAGATGGGGGGGGGCTGGAGAGATGGCTCAGAGGTTAAGAGCACTGACTGCTCTTCAGAGGTCCTGAGTTCAATTCCCAGCAACCACATGGTGGCTCACAGCCATCTGTAATGAGATCTGGTGCCCTCTTCTGGCCAGCAAGCATACAGACAGAACACTGTATACTAAATAAATAAATCTTAAAAAAAAAAAAAAAAAAAGATTTGGTTCTCTCCTACCTTGTAAGTTCTAGATGGAATTCAGGTTGTCAGATTTGACAACAAGCACCTTTACCCACTGAACCATGTCACCAACCTTAATAAGCGTCTTCTAGTGATGTTTGGTTAATAGCTACTTATTCTTCATTTCGAAGAGCACTTTTGTAAGAGCATTTCACTGCATACCAGACTCTCCTAGCATCCTGAAGTCACCTCCTTGAAGCGACTGCCACTGATGCAGTCTCTTAGTTGTTGTATTGATGGCCTTCCCCAGCAACACTGTGAACTGCCTTTAGTGCAGAACTGCTGACAGCTGGCTTGTTCACCTGCTTGTGAAAGGTAGCCTAGGGATGGAGGTACTAGAGAAGAAAGAAAGAGTAGAGAATTGTTTGCTTGGACCTTGGTTTCCATTCTCTCTCTTTGTGCGGGGCAGAGGGAGTGTTGCTTTTAGATAGGTTCTCATTCTAGCCCAGATTGGAACTCACTGTGTAACCTGGGCTGGCCTCCTTTTTTAGCATCCCCTAAGTGCTGGGATTACAAGCATAAGCCATAGAAGCCTAGACTAGTTTTGCTGCTTCTGAACTAAATATACATGTAACCATGCACTCCCTTGACCGGCTTCCTTTATCCAGCTTTCTCTGATGTTCCTCAGCGTTGTCACTTGTAACCTCAGTTTAATTTCCAGGATGACTACTCCAGGATTCTGATAAGTTAATACTGTTGATAGATATCATTTGAGCTTAACTGATGAAATACTCGATAACATTAGAGTGTTTATCTTTGGACATTATGGAGTTTTTGTTTTGTTCTGTTTTATACTCCTTTTTGCAACTGGGCTTCCTAATGCAACATTAACATGAACATTGACAGGCTTTATAAGTATTAATGAATCCTATGAAATTTTCATTTGGCTGGGAATATAACTAAGTGGCAGGATAGTTATGTAGCATATTTAGGACCTTTGGTTCAAAACCCAGAACTGTACTCAGAGGCAGATCTCTGAGTTCTAGGCCAGCCAGGGTGACACGGTGAGATCTTGTACAAAGAGAAGTGGGGCGGGGGAGTGGAGAGACAGCTTAGCAGTTAAGAGTGCTTTTTGCTTTTAGAGGACCAGCGTTCAGTACCCCTGTGCCCACCACACCAGTCACTCAAGCTCCAAGAGATCCAGTGTCTCTTCTGGCGTCTGAGGGTACCTGTACACAAGTGGCATATATTAGCTCAAACATACAGAAAGACACTTCAAAACAAAACAACAAAATGCTGAGCCCAAAACCCAGAACAGAACAACAAAAAGTGCCATTTTGTAGGCCAAAGTTGTTGACTCGGTGTTTTTCCACCAGGTGTTGCTTTCCTTGGTCTGCCTTCCAGCAAGGACCTTGTAAAATTCTGCTGAAACCTAACCATTCCCAGTAGGGGAAACTTGTTTATTGAGCAGTGGCCCTTCTCCCCTGTACTTTTAGATAAGGAACAAGAGCCCCTGATGAGTTTAATGATTAGGCTGATATTACAGAGAGTCATTGAAAGAGCTGGGGATGAAGCCAGGAGTCCAAGTGTCCTTTTCTTTGTTCTAGATACATCAGAAGCTTCTGTCGTGTTGGGAAACTCAGTATATTTACCGGAATGCTAATGCTGAGAAGTGATTCTAATGGAGTAATACTGTTTATGTTTTAAATTGATCAACTAGCCTTGCCTGGTTGTAGTAATGGGATGTGTATGTATTGTACTAGAGTTGGACTCGACCCCCCTCATCCTCTCATCCCTCTCTCATGCCCATGCTGTCCTCCTTCCAGGTCGTCCCCTTCACTTCATGCTTTGTTGGCCTGTGGAGGGCACTTACAGGAATATGAGCAATTTACCAGTGACCACTAATGAAAATTTCTCTCCCTCCTCCAGCAGCCATTGCTGGCTTGATCTTATGTAGGTCTTGTACAGTAGCCAGAGCTGCTCGGAGTTCATGGGTGCAGCAGCTCTCCTGTGTCCAGAAGACCCTACTTCACAGCAAATCACCCTATTTTCTGTCTCTTACAACCCTTCCACCTTCTTTTCTGTCGTGTTCCTGAGTCCTGGAAGTAAGGGGGCTGATACAGATGTCGTGTTTGGGCTGACCATTCCACGGTCATGTATATGTAAGTCTCTGTTAGACAGTGTCTACTGCAATGAGGGCCAAGAGCTGTCCTGATCTATGGGACAAGTATTTATTAGGCAGTAAAATGCTATGGCCATTTAGCAAAATAACAGTAGTAGGTTCTTCCCAAGGGCATTCGACCTCCTCAGCCATAGATTCCTGGCCAGCTTTGCAGTCACTCTCGATTTTTAATGAAAGATCTGTGATTGGCTGAAGTGCTCTGGAGGTAGGGGGCAACTTGTGGGAACTGTTCTGTCTTTTGACCATGTGGTTTCCAGGAATCCAACTCAGGTTGATAGGGTTGATGGCAAATGCCTTTACCATGGAGCATCTTCTTGATGTCCCTTATACTTTTTGTTTGTTGTTTGAAACACAGATTCTTGCTCTGTAGCTCTGGCTCACTTCTGCCTCAGCCTCCCAAGTACTAAGATTAGACATATGAGCCACTAGCAACCTAGGCTCTGTACCATTTAATACAGCTGAACTGGGTTAGTGTGACTGGGAAATAAATTGTACACATCTGAGGTGAGTTTCCTGCAGGACTGCTATGTGGCCCACTTAGCTGGATGCTGTGAGCTCTCCAGCATTTGGCAGGATTGGCCTCACCATACGTTCTGGAAGACTCTAGAACAGATGGAAGGAGGCCTCCAGTAGATCATTACCAAGTGAACTGAAATGCCAGGATGCCTGGGGAGAGGTGTTCTGTCAGGCATCCCTCTGTTACTTTCTTCTCCTCCATAAAAATTTCTGCAGTTTTGTTTTTGCAAGCAGGATTGTTTTTAATAGAACATCTTTTATTCTTTGCAGTTCCACACATGTTAACAATCACATACACTTGATTATATGCACTTCCAGCTTCTCCCTACTGCTCCTCCAGGCAATCCTGAAAGCAGTGGGGCTAAATAAAGACATTTTCATATAGGGTTAAACACAAGGGTAAGAGGCACACCTAAGGAAGCATTGGTATGGCTTCTTAAAGCAGAATCATGGGAAGTGAGACATACCCAAGTGTGGGTGTGGACTCCTCAAGGGAGAGGTTGAGAGCTTTAGTTTTTTAATATTTTGTTTTGTTTTGAATAACCCAAGCTGGTCTCAAATACTGTGTAGTTTAAGATAACCTTGAACTAATGATCTCCTTCCCAAGTGTGCTGCAACATTGTTACATGGTGCTGGGGCACTGAATCCAGAGCTTCCTCCTTGCTAGGTAAGGTAGGCTACATCTTCAGGCTTAGGGATTTTTTAAAAAGTACTCTGGAGTATAGTAATTCACTGTGTGGTCCTGGCTGGCCTGAAACTCACTGTATAGACTAGGCTGGTCCTGAGTTTATAAAAATTTATCTGCTTCTGCTTGGATTAAAGGTGTGTGCCTTTAATACCCAGCCTTTTGAAACTGGTAAAAAAAAAAATCGTTAATTTGGAGGTCTGTAGTACTTTATGACTAAGTAAAATAAATCAATGAGATAACCTGGGTCTTAAGAGTACTTTAAAATTTCAGAATATAATTCCAGCACTGGGGAACTGAGAATGCTGGCCTGGGCTGCACAGTGAGTTCCAGGCAAGTCTGGCTTCCACAGCGTGAGACCCTGTCTCAAAAATAAAATACTAGAAATCAGCACCACATACAGGCAGAAAACTATAAAAATGGGAATTCTTCAGAGTAATTTTTATTAATTGGTTTTAGTGTGGCTTAACTTACTTTGATCCATGAGGATCGGACGGGGAAAAGAACTTGGTCACCTCCCTTTCGGTACCAAGGTGCTCTTGATCCTACCCTGCTCCCCCAGTCTTCCAACTCCATGTTATTCTGTCCTCTCTTTTCCTTTCGTGTCCATCTCATTGCCTTCTGTTGTGACCTCTTATCTCCTGAACTTGTGTCCTTTTAGGGAAATTGACATTGTTCCTAGGCGTTTGAGCACTGCCTGTGTCCTGGTACTCTTCAGCTCATTTGCCTTGCCAGCCCAGTTTTGATTATCCCTTGGCAACACCAAAGTCTGACCCTCCTGGGAAACTGTTACCAACCAGTCTATGATAAAAATGTTATTTGTCCTTTTACTTTTGGCTGACTGAATCTTTAACATCTTAAATGACTTCTTTGTCCAGTCTACAATATGACTAATTTATGTATATGAGCATTTTGTCTGCATGTATGTCTGTGTACCATGTGCATGCCTGGTGTCCTTGGAGAACAGACGAAGGCATTCGATCCCCTGAGACTGGAGTTACAGACAGTTGTAAGCTCCATGTGGGTGTTGGAAATCAAGTCCAGGTCCTCTGGAAGAGCAGCCAGTACTCCTCACCACTGAGCCATCCATCCCTTCAGCCCCTCCACCTCTAAACATTTGCATATAGTTACATTTGGTTTTTACACATGCATACTTTTACATTATCCTGTAGACACAAGAATTAAACTTTCACATTGTCTAAGAAATTTTATTCTGTTTTTGTTGTTTGTTTGAGTCATGGTCTCACATGACCCAGACTGACCAAAGTGACGAGATCTTCTTGCCTTTACCTCCCCAGTCAGTATTGGGATTGTAGGCAAGAACTTGTGTGAAAGGGTTTTTAGATATCTTCATGCCCGGAATGTCTATTGTCTACCTTTGACCTAGCATTGTTTCTTCACTGTAACCCATAAACTTCTACACTGTAAAAACTGACATTTTGCCAGCCGTGGTGACACACGTTTATAATCACAGAACTTGGGAAGCCAAGGAAGAGGATCACTGTGAGTTTGAGGTCAGTCTAGGATGCATACCGAGTTCTAGGCCAGCCTGGGCTACCAAGTGAGATGCTGTTCTACTTTGACATGATGGTGGTTGTGATATTCATTGTGTAGGTAACCATCCTGTGTGGGACGTTTGCCACCATTCCTTGTCTCTGCTCCTAACATTACAGGAGCCTGCCCCCCCCCGGAAATAACCATTAACACCTCTTTTTTTGTTTGTTTGTTTTTCCAGATAGGGTTTCTCTGTATAGCCTTGGCCTAGAACTCATTCTGTAGACCACATTCGCCTCAAACTCACAGAGATCCTCCTGCCTCTGCCTCCTGAGTCCTGGGATTAAAGGCATGCACCACCACTGCCCGGCCCATAATGCCTCTTTTAACCATGTGCTGTGCTGTTATTAAAAGGCTTCATAGGAACACCCTGTCTTCAGAGTCGGAAGTCACGTGAAAGACGAGGGCTGTATTAAGTGGTAGAGTGCTTACCTAGAATGTGGAGACCATTGCCTCAGTCCCTAGCACTAGTAGGGAAAGCAGGCTGTGCACAGAAACAATTTAAATATACATTTATGTAGATGTTTATTAGAGATATATGCCCAATATGCCATCCATTTCTGGAATAAAAAGATGATATAAAAGACATAAATAACTTTTGAGATAGGGTCTCATGTACCCCAGGTTATCCTAGAGCTCTCTGTGTAGTAGACTGATCTTAGATTCTTTTAGATTCTTTTTTTTTTTTTTTTT
>JAQHUG010000150.1:2121460-2142276 GCA_028555095.1 Dicrostonyx torquatus
CCCGAGTGCTGGGATTAAAGGCGTGCGCCACCACCGCCCGCCCCTAGCTTTTTTATACATCCCAAATTTACCTGCCCAGGGAATGGTGCCACCTACAGTGGGCTAGCCCCTCCCACATGAGTTAACAATCATGACATTTCCCCAGACTTGTCACAGGATAATCTAATCTAGGCAGTTTCTCTCTCAGATGGCTCTAGGCTGTGTCAAGTTGGCAGCCATAGCTAACTAGGACAGCCCATGGCTGTAGTTCAGTGCTTGGAGCTCTTGCCTAGAGTGCATGAGGCCCCAGGTTCATTACCTAATACAGCTAGAATTTTTTTCAGTTAAAGAAATTTTTATTCGGCCGGGCAGTGGTGGCAAATGTGTTTAATCCTAGCACTTGGGAGGCAGTGGCAGGTGGATCTCTGAGTCTGAGGCCACCCTGGGCCTTAGAGTTCTGGGACTGACTCCATTAGCTACTGGGAAACCCATTAGCTTTTGAAAAACAAAAGAAAAATTTATTCTACATATGGTGTTTTGTCTACATGTATGTCTGCATCACGTGTATGCTTGGTGCCCTCAGAGACCATGAACTGGAGTTACAGACAGTTCTGAATTGACATCTAAGTGCTGAGAATCAAACCAGAATCCTTTGCAAGAGCAGCCAATGTTCTTACCAACCTCTGACTCATCTCTCCATCTTTTTTGCCATAATTTCTTTAAAGACTGAGTTTAAGGGTTCAATGTCTATAATCCTAGCACTTGGGAGGTGGAGACAGGACAGCTGCAAGTTCAAGATTATCGTTGACCTCATAGCTCAAGGCTAGCCTAGGCTGTGTAAGACCCTGTCTGAATCCTCTCCCCAAAAGACTATTTGGTTGGTCACAATTGGACTATGCTTGTAGCCCCAGCACTTGAAAGGCTAAGGTAAAATGATCTGTTGAGTCTAGGAGTCTGAGAAGTTATTCAGAATTAAGGAGAAAATACTTAGATTTTGTAATTTTCTGAAAAGACTAGAGTTACAGACCATGTGAGCTGCTGTGTGAGTGCCGGGAGCCAGACTGGGGCCTCTCAAGAGCAGCCAGATACAGGGGAATTTTTTCCTTTCCAAAGATCTTTGAAGAACAGGTTTCTTCTGACTTACATTTTTCTATCCTGTGGTTCTCCTGGAGGCTCTGATGATTTGCATTTATCACCAGATTTTTAAGTCTTCACCTTTTCTGTGTGTGTTGGGAAAAGGTCTCAACCATTTAGGATGATGGGAAGCAGATGATATGTTGTTGCCCTGGATGAAAGATGGAAGGATTTTAAGACTGTGATTTTTGTTTTACTATTATTATTTTTTGTCACCAGAATAAAAAGTAGCTTTTGGCACTTAAGTACTCTTTCATTCTTGTGGCCTGATGTCTGTATTTTCTGACCAGTACTTTTGCTTGCATTTTGAATAAAATTTCCTTGTTACTTTTCACAAAAACAAAGCAAAACAATAAAAGATGCATGCAGATGGTGCACAGACATCCATGCAGGCAAATACCCATAACATAGAATAAATAGATAAATAAATGCATTGTAAGCAGATTTTATAGGTTGTTACAGAGGACTAGTTATTTTGTATGTTTTTAAATTTTGAAGGACTTTTTTTCTTTATCTAAATGGTACTTATAGCATATTAACTGGTCTAGAGACATACTTTATTTATATTGGAGTTCTTCCAAGCCACGATGTATCTTGTCCAGGAGCCAGAACCCTCTTTGCCCAGCTTTTCCTAGAGGCAGGTGTAGGCATGATGTGCAGTTTTTAGCCACTGCTCTGGCTAAAGACATGAGAAGACAGGAAAGAAACCTTCTTCCCTTTGGACCTTTGTAGTCAGTCTCACTGTGTAGCCCTAGGAGGATCTTACTCTTTAGACCATGAATGCAATGCTGGACCAGCAAGAAGAACATTTGCAAATTTGGGAAAGTCGGTGGAAACTGTTTAAACTTAGAAAAATGCACAGCTGGGATTGCAGCTTAATTCAATAATCAATAAATCTGAACAAGTCTTGACAAATTAGGTGATAATTAGCTCCCTTCGTCTCAGAGTGGCATGAGCTGTTCACTGTCCTTATCTCCTTTCTTTTACAGTCCATCAATATTATGGAGCTGACTTTACAGAAATACGGAAGTTATGAGAAATTCGAACAGGCTACTGGTGGTAGCTTGTTGTCTAAAACTCGAATCTGGAGTCATGTTAGGAAGTACATGGTGAAGGAAGGCTGCCTAGGAGAGGTATGGGCCGTGGGTGACTTGGGGACCTGGCTGTGATGTTGGCACTTGCACTCAGTGCCACATACATTTTTTTTCTGCAGGTTTTGTCTGATCAGTCCCTCTAATTCACTGAACTGGCCTCTTGCCACTTTTCTTTTGCTCTTATTTGATTCTTTTATGTGTAGCTTATGGTATTTTGTGTGTTACTCAGGGAGAATTACTGAGAGAATTTGCTGCAGTGTTCTCTTATTGATAGACCAGTCTCATTCATCAGTCTCAAAACCTTGGCACTGACAAGGAACAGGTCCTCCCCATTCCCCACCCATGAGCTGGTTCTTCTTAGTCTCTGTGTGGATTCTGGGGCTCAAACTTGAGTTGCCAGCTTGCAGGGCAAGCACCTTTGTCCACTGAGCCATCTTGTCACTCCTTCCCCTTTTTTAAAGTACTGAGACTTGAACTCAAGGCCTTGGGCAAGCACTCTGCCTTGAAGCTCTAGTCCCTCTTCTTTTTGTTTGAGGCAAAATTTTACTAAATTGCTCAGGGTGGCCTTGAATTCTCTCTGTAGCCAACCAGACCTTGTTCCTCTTGCCTTGATCCCCCTAGTCCCCATTGTACCCCGTTCTTCACCATTAAAATTACAAATTTTAGTTCTGTCTTCCTTAGCACAGCCATCTACTTTCTTTGTTTTAAAGATAGGGTCTGTCTCTCTCTCTCTTTCTCCCTCTCTTTTAAAGTGATAACTGTCTGCTAACTGTCCTGGAATTGGCTGTTGTAGACCAGGGTAGACTTGAATTCACAGAGATCCCCCTGCCTCTGCCTCCCAAGTGCTGGGATTAAAGGCATATGCTACCACAACCAGCCTCCTTCACTTTCTTTTCAGTACAATAAGGGTTCTTAAATTCTCAGAAGGTTAAGATTAGAAGGTACAAATGTGACCAGATATACATTTTTATCAACTTAATTTAATTCAACTTAATGTATGGGCCCATTATTTTTTTGTAAAAACTCTCTCCCTTTTCCCAGTCTCTGCGTGTGCGTGCATGCATGTGTGTGTTATATAATTATATATTTGTATGTGTATGTTTGTGGGAACATGCATGCCACAGTGTGTATGGAGGTCAGGGGACAAGGGAACAACTTTTGGGAGTTGATTTTCCTTCTACCATGTTGGTTTTGGAGAGCTTGGTTTGTCAGCCTTTATGTTGAGTGCCCTAACCCACTGGGTTGTCCTCCCAGCCCTATATATGTGCTTTTTTCTCTACCTAGATTGTAGTTCATCTCACTGAAGACCTGCTTTCCAGGGCATCCATGACAGTAGTAAATGGATGCCCAACTCTAACCATCAATATTTCTACTGCACGAGAGCATTGGCTGGAGGGGATGCTGAGGCATGAGATAGGTAGGACAACCCTTTCCACTTACTCATTTTACTGTCACGAATTACCCCTAAGGAAGTATTCTTCCAGAGTGTGTGGTTTTTCCTAGCAATATTTAGTAAAAATTCATGAGGTTGTTAAGCTTTACTTGGAGTGTATGTCATTTCAAATTATAATTTTAGAACACTATCTTGGAAATTCATTTCAGTCCTTTGGGTTTTAGTCTTCCATTTGAAGTTGAGGGGACACATGCTTAAGAAAGAAAAGGAAAAGTTACCCTTCTCTGAACCAGCCAGGATTAGCATGCTCCCTGGCTGCTGTCCCGCAAGCCACCATACTGGAGGCTGCTTTCTGAGAAGGGAAGGTGCATTATCTCCTTAAAGGGACACTTGTATCCCGTTACAAATATTACACATGAAGAGAAAATTTACACACGAAGAGAGTGTCTGGGTCTTTGATCTGTGAAAGACCTTTTTCTGGCCTTAGGAGCTTGGGGATTTTTTTTCTTTAACTTTTAAATTTGTTTTCTGAGACAAGGTCTCATATAGCCAAAAACAGTCAACTTGAGAAAGAAATGTTTATTTTGACTGATGTTTTTGTAGTTTTAAGCTCCTTACTGCCTTTGATCCTGGTAAGAAAGCCTGGTAAGACATCATGGTGGGTGTATGTGGCCACCGAACATGGATGGCCAAGACAGCAGACAAGGCAGAGGAAAAAGTCCACACTGTCACTAGGCCTTACCCTCGGTCCTACCACCTCCCAGGAGCTCCCTGTTGGGGACAAGCCTTTAGCACTTAGGACTTGGAGGGAGAATATTCAAGACCTAAATGCAAATTTTCTTTGGGGAAGTATCAAAACAGTGTAATTTCCTGTCATTCATACCTTTTCTCTCTGTAGGCACGCATTACTTTCGGGGAATTAACAACCTTCAGCAGCCATGGAACAATTGGATTGGCCGCAAAAAGCATGAGCTAAAGCCAAACAACCCTACAGAGGAAGGGCTGGCCAGCATTCACAGCGTCCTGTTCAGAAAAGACCCCTTTCTATGGAGGGCCGCCCTCCTGTACTATACAGTGTATCAAGCCAGCCAGATGTCTTTTTGTGAACTCTTCAAAGATATTGGCAAGTTTGTCAAGGACCCTAATACAAGATGGGATTACTGCGTAAGAGCCAAAAGAGGGTGGACTGATACTTCCCAGCCAGGTAAGTGTCCCTCAGTGGCAGGATTCTGACTGTCTGGCTAGCTGTTAGCTGGTGATTCCCTGTTAAACAAGAGGATAACAAGTTTAAGGCTAGCCAGCTATATAGTGAGACCCTGACTCAGCAGGTAAAGGTGCTGGCTGCCAAACCTGATGGCCTGAATTTGATCCCTGGGACTTTACATAGTGGAAGGAGAGAGGTGACTTCGACAAGTTGCCTTCTGATCCGACCACTTGAGCACTATGATACACACACATATAATGTAAAGTTTTTCTAACTTAAAAAATAGAATGAGCACACATACATCCTTCTTGATCAACCGATCACTAACCCGCTATTAATGATTTTTGCTATTTCTTTCTCATTTTCTAAGATTTATTTATTTATTTTTACTTATGTGTATGTGTGTGTGCCTCCATGAGTTCATGTGCACCATGTGTGTGCCTGGTGCCCTCAGAGGGCATCAGAATCCCTGGAAATTGAGTTACAGCAGTTGTGAGTTACCTGATGTGGTAATGGAAATCCAACCTGTGTCTTTTGTAAGAGCAGTAAGCATTCTTAACCACAGAGCCATCTCTCCAGCCTTTAGAGACACCTTTATTGAGATATTGGAGATGGCATATGCCTTACAATTAGTTCAGCTATTTAAAATGTAAACTTCATTGTTTTTTCAATATTACAGAGCCACACAGTTATCACCACTAATTTGGGAATATTCTCTTCACCCAGCCTGCCCCCCACCAGGCTCCCAAGAAACACATATCCAGTAGAATTCATGTCCCATATATTCTCTCTCAGCTTTCAGGCAGTACTTTTTTCCTTTCAGTTTCTGTAAATTTACCTACTTTGAACATGTCATATGAATAGAATTATAATCTGTGATCCTTTTTAGCTGGATTCCTCCAATCATCAGGACCTTTTCTCCCCCCCAGTTTTGGTTTTTCTTGTTGAAACTATCTCACTGTGTAGCCTTGGATGACCTGGAACTCACTCTGTCAACCATGGTGGCCTCAAACTCACAAAGATTCACCTGCCTCTGCCTCTGAGTACAGGGATTAATGTCATGGGAAACCAGACCTGGACGGATGTTTTCAGATTCATGCTGAAACAATTCTTTATTCTAGAATAGTCCAGGAACAGGGTGACTGTTGAGCTTCAGAGGCACCACCTGTGACTCTGCTGGCTCACATTCACCAGTGTTAAATGGTCCTCTCCACGTCTTTGCTAACATTTGCAATTTTCATTGTTTAAACCAGCAATTTACATGTAAAACCGCATCTTACTGTAGTCTTGATTTGTGTTTACCTGATGACTATGGTGTTGAACATCTTTTAGTTTGTTTAGTTGATCTTTGTATTTCTTTCAAAGAACTATCTGCTTGGTTGGGTTTTTTTTTTTTTTTCAGATATTTTTACCATTCAGTTTCTTGATCATGTTGTCTTTGGCAGGTCCAGCCACCTATCCATACTGAGGTTACAGAAAGGCAGGGTTAGGTTTGTTGTTGTTGTTGTTGTTTTTCCGAGGCTTCTGTCTGAGGTTTTTGGTGGAGAGGAAACATGTTTGTGAAGATCAGAAGATCAGAAGTCAGCTTCCAGTATCCTTGTCAAAGTGCCACATACCTTCATAGTATGTTTTTATTTGAAGAAATTTTTATTTATTTTTTAGTGCATGTGTGTGTGTGTGATATGTTTGTATAGGTGCACAGGCACCATGGCATGTTGAGATAACAGGACAACTTTTGAGCGTCCATTCTGTCCTCCCACTTTATTGAGGAAGAAACAGGAGACATGTTTCCGCCATGTTACCTGCTCTAGGCTGGTTGGTTCCCCAAGCTTCTCAGGAGGCTCCTGCTACAGATGCTACCACTGCATCCAGCTTTTCACATGGGTTTCAGGGATGAACTCAGGGAGTCAGGCGGACATGGTAAGCCCACTCACTGTGAGCCCCCTGAGCTGCCTCAAGCTTTTTCCCGAGACAAGTCCTGCTAAACAGCCCTAGCCAGCCTAGAACTCCATTTGTAATCCTTGTTGGCCTTGAACTCACACTTGCTGGATTCAAACCATGTGCCACCATTGCCTACCACCATACCCCTCACCCCCATTTTAAAAATAATTGAGACAAGTCTCAATTGCGTACCCAAGAATGGCCTTAACTGCATTCACCTCCATACCTAGGAAGTATGTGTGCTGTGCTGCCCACCCAGCTTTGCTTTTCTACCTTATATTTTGAGACAGAGTCTCTGACTTGGACTTAGGAGCATGGGTTCTACTAGACTGGCTAGCCAGTAAGCTCAGAGATCTACCTGACTCCTGCCTTCACAGCACTGGGATTATATGCATGCATGACTATACCCAGCTCTTTACATAGGTGCTGGAGGTCAGACTCAGGCCCGTGCACCAAAGCACTTCTCTGACTAAGCCATTTGAACTCTTTTGACTTTTTCTTTAATCTTAATTAAAATTTTTTATGTATATGGGTGTTTTGCCTGCATGTATATCTATGCATGCCTGGTATCCATGAAGTATAGAAGGTTCGTCGGATCCCCTGAAACTAGAGTTAGAAATGGTTGTGAGCCTCTGTGTGGGTGCTGGGAATCAAATTCAGGTTTTCTGCAAGAGCAGCAACTCCACCCCTGAAAGCTTTTTTAAAAGAGACATCCTGAGCCAGGCGGTGGTGGCGCACACCTTTAATCGCAGCACTCGGGAGGCAGAAGCAGGCGGATCTTTGTGAGTTCTAGACCAGCCTGGTCTACAAGAGCTAGTTCCGGGACACGTTCCAAAACTACAGAGTAACCTTGTTTCGAAAAAAAAAAAAAAAAGAGAGACATCCTGAAATTTATATAAAACAAGGACAATTTTAATTCAATGAGCCCTCATGAATATATTACTCGAGTTTAGCATCCACTGACATTTTCTTACTGAATCATCTGCTTTTCAGTGTTCCTGCTTTCCTATAACAATGTAAATCTAATTCAAATATCATATCATGGATGTGTCAGTGTGTATCTCTAGGTAATTAGAACAGTATCATTCCTAATCACTATGCTACTAGCATGCCTAATAAAATTAGCAATAATTCCTTAATACGTGGCTATATAGAGAATATAGTCTACATACATATTGTTTTTTAAAAGCTCAAGAAAACTATGAAATTTTCTATTATTTGTTTGTTTGTTTTAAGACAGGATTTCTTTGTAGCTTTGGAGCCTGTCCTGGAACTCACTCTGTAGACCAGGCTGGTCTCAAATTCACAAAGATTCACCAGTTCTGCCTCCCAAGTTCTGGGATTAAAGGTGTGTGCCACCATGCCTGGTATAATCCTATACATTCTTTAAATTCTGGGTGTCATCTCTACTTTCATGGGAGAAATGATATAAAAATCACATAGAAGCTGGGCGGTGGTGGCGCACGCCTTTAATCCCAGCACTTGGGAGGCAGAGGCAGGCGGATGTTTGTGAGTTCGAGACCAGCCTGATCTACAAGAGCTAGTTCCAGGACAGGCTCCAAAGCTACAGAGAAATCCTGTCTCGAAAAAACCAAAAAAAAAAAATAATAATTACAGAGTGTATTTATTTTGAGTTATTTATTTTTTGAGTCGGGCTCACTATGAGACTCAGGCTAGCCTTGAACTTATGACTGTTGTTGACTGAGATCATCTTCCTTCTGCCTCTAGAGTATCAGGATTACAGGTATCCAGTACGTGTGTGTTGGGGGGGTTGGTTGGTTGGCACTTTGCTGTTTTATGTTTTCCTGAGACAAGGTTTTGGTAGTCCAGGTTGGCTTAAGATTTGCTATGTACTTGTGATCTCCCTGCCTCTAGAATTACAGATGTGCACCACTGTACCAGGTTTGTGCCGTGCTGGGAGTCCAAGCCAGGGCTCCCTGCATGCACTGGACCAACTGAGTACAAACCCATGATGTTAGGTCTTTGTTTTGTTTTGAGATAGAGTCTCAACGTAAGCATGGCTGACTAGGAACTCCCTGTGTAGATCAATCTTGGCTTTCTGGTTTTTAAACCATTAAGTCATAGTTTTAGCTGGGTGTGATAGCACATGCCTGTAATTCCACTCTTAGGAGGCTGAGGTGGGAAATGGATGTGCCTTCGAAGCCAGCCTGGGATTCACAACAAAAGTCAGTTTCATTTCAGGTTTTTAGAATTGAACTCAGGTTCTCATGTTTAAGAGGCAAGCTCTTTACAGACCGAGATGTTTCCTGAGCTGAAATCTAGTCTCAAAAAACCAAAACAATGCTAATCAACCAAACAGTATATCAAGTTATTTCACCCAGGATGATCGCAATTTCAAGATCCTTTTGCCTCAACTTCCCAAATAGCTGCAATCACAGGTCTGTACCACAGTGTCCAGGACTATTGCTGTTCAGCACAGAGCAAACAGAAGAAAACAGCCCTCATCTCCATAGTGCCCTCGTGAGACCTCCCACCCTACCTCCCCATCACACCAAGGCATCACCTTCATGCTCAGTTGTATGGCTGGGGTAATGTTTGTAAGGCACTGACTTTTAAGTCCCGGTCTTTAAATTTGGGGAGGAATGCCATTTTAATTAACAAAAAAAACAGTAAAATGAGTTCTTCAGGTCAAAGTACTGGACTGTGTACTATCAATACTATTTTGTTACTTCCCAAGATCTTGCATTTTATGTTGTAAAAATAATTGAATAAAAACAAACATGGGCTGGGCATGGTGGTGCATACCTTTAATCCCAGCACAAACCAGAAGCAGGTGGATCTCTCTGAGTTCAAGGCTAGCCTGGTCTACAAAGAGTGCCAGCACAGCTAAAGCTATCTAATGTGTGAGACCCTGCCTCAAAATATAAAAGTAGGCTATTTTAAAAACAGAGCTGCTCCTACATAAAGAGAATGGTTAGCATCTAATTTTATGTTTCTTTAAAACATTAAAAAGTAACCACTGAGGCTGGAAAAATGGCTCAGCAATGAAATGTGTGCTGATTGTGCAGAGGACCTGAGTCCACTTCCCAGTACCCACTCTGGGCAACTCACAGCTTCAGCCGCAAGAGTTCTAATGCTTCTGGCCTCCTCAGGTGTCCATACTGAGGTGCACACCACACACACAATTAAAAATAGTCTTTTAAAGAGAAAGAAAGTAAAGATTCTTCTGGTTCCTCCAGGGTGTTTCAATAAAGACCAGGTGTACTTGGATGGAATCCTTCAAATCCTTCGATTCAGAGAGTCCATAGACTTTCATCTGCTGACTGCCCTGGGCAAGGTGAGTGCACAGCGACCCAGACCCTCCAGCGCTCCCGGTCAGCATTTCCTTTTGCTTGTATTTTGATTGTATGATCAAACTCAAGTTCAAACTGTTTGTTACTTTGTTGTTGTTGGAGCAAGTTTCTTCTTGTGACAACAGAAGGAAACTTTCTGTGTGATCAGTAAGAGACAGAGGAATAGAGAATTTGGGAAAATACCTTATTTTTATGTGCATCTTTTTTTAAAAAAACAAACAAACAAACAAACAAACATCTTTTTGGGTTTGCTTTTGGATTTTGTCTGTTATTGAACCAGGATCTCATGGAGCCAGGATAGCCTCCAAAAAGATGTGCTGCTGAAGATGACCGTAAACTTGGTTTTGTTTTGTTTTTAACACAGGATTTCTTTGTGTATCTCTGACTGTTCTGGGATCCACCTGCCTCTGCCTCCTGAGTGCTGAGATTAAGGTGTGTGCCACTATCACTAAGCTTTTTTTCTTTTCTTATTTTATTTTTTTGGACAGTGTCTGCAAGAATTCTGGGCATGTACTACCATATCTATCTCTAAAAAGGTTTTTCTCAGCCTGGAGAGATGGCTCAGCGGTTAAGAGCACTGGCTGCTCTTCCAGAGGTCTGAGTTCTATTCCCAGCAACAACCTACTTCATGCTCACAACCATCTGTTATAAGATCTGGTGCCCTCTTCTGGCCTGCAGGCAGACATTCAGGCAGAACACTGTATACATAATAAATAAATAAAATAAAAAGGTTTTCTCTCTAAAAGTATGAGGGAAGCTGTAGTTATGGCATTTTGCCTTTCTAAGTACTCCTGTGAGCAAGGATATTATCTAATTTATCATTAATTCATTATAACATTAAAATACAGTACCAGTCTTGTTGCATGTGGTCATCAGGGATTCAGATGACCAAGTGCTTTGACATTGAATGCTGACATTTGAAAGGAATCCTTTCTACCCAACAAGTCATAACAGTGTGCTTCAAATATTCCAGAAACTGGGGATATGGGGAGATGACTCAGTCCCTAAGAGCCTTTGCTGTTCTTGCAAAAGACCTGAGCTTGGTTCTCAGCACCCCAGATGGAATGGTTCATAACCACCTGTAACTCTACTTCGGGGGACCCATTCTTTCTTTTAACCTCAGTAGGCACCTGCACACACATGCACACCTGCATACACCTGCACACCTGCACTCACATGCACACCTGTGCACACTTGTGTACACATGCACACCTGCATACACATGCACACCTTCACTCACATGCAAACCTGTGCACACTTGTGTGCACATGCACACCTTCACTCGCATGCAAACCTGTACACACTTGTGTACACATGCACATCTGCACATACACAAATAAAAATAAGTTAAGAGCACCTGTTACTCTGACACAGGATCTGGATTTCATTCTCAGCACACACATGGTAGCTTATAATCACCCATAACTCCAGTTCCCGGGGATCCAGAACCCTCTTCTGCTCTTCAAAAGTACCAGTCACATATGTCACGCACACATATACATGCAGACAAACAAACGCATTTTTAAAAAAGTTTAAAATATGTCTATATTTAGGAAGTCGTGTTGCAAACAGATACACTGCCATCTGGCCTTTGCTACTCCGTTTACTGAGCACAGGCAGGGTAGATTTCAGTGTCATTATCAGGAACGCTAGGAATTTGGGGATAGTTAGTGAGCATTGGCCTCCACTCAAGCCAGCAGCCACACTCACTCCTCACAAGAGGGCGGCTTGTCTGTAACTCTCTGATTTTATTGATTTATTTTGAGATCGGGTCTCTGTCTTAGTTGGGTTTTATTGTTATGAAGACACTGTGATCATGGCAACTCTTATAAAGAAATCATTTAACTGGAGTTGTTCAATTACAGTTTCAGAGTTCAGTCCATTATCATTATAGAAGGAAGCATGGCGGGGTGCAGGTAGACACGATGCTGGAGCTGAGAGTGCTACATCTTGTAGACAACAGGAAGTCAACTGACTGTCACACTGTGGGAAGCTTAAGCAAAAGAGACCTCAAAGCCCGCCCCCACAGTGGCATACTTCCTCCTCATAATAATGACATTTTCTTTTAAACTACCACAGTCTCACTATGTAGCCCTGGGTGGCCTGGGACTCACTGTATAGACCAGGGTGGCCTTGAACTCAAAGGCTGTGCCTATGCTCCTGCACGAGCACTGCTGCTTTTCCTGCTCTTTGTGTTCTGAGCCCCTCTTTGTCTGGTGCAGCTCCCTCAGGTCTGGCCAGCCGGCCACCACCACAGTTGCAGAGTGGAAGACCTTCTCTGGATTAGACCTTGACCTTTCCTTAAGGAATTGTTGTGGCTGTTTCTCTGTCCAAACCACTGAAACTTTCCCTTGCCAACAGGGAGGCTGTTTTGTTTTCTTATCCTTTGTGTGTTCACTGGACCAGCATGTTTCATTTCCTTCAGGCACACATATATGCCCTACGTTCATGGCTTGGGTGTTTGGCACAGGTTGCAGCTTCTCTTTCCTTCTGGCATGCACTGTTTACTGTGTTTACTCATTTCTTGTCCTGTTTAAAGGGTTTGAATTTTTTATACAGAGGCTGTTATAGGGTGATTAATTGGCTATATATGTTGTTATATTGAAGCATTATGAAAAAAATTATCAAAATATGCTAAAGACAGGAAATGAGTCAATATTGTTTAAAAATGTTGCCATTTGGGCTGGCACACTGGTTCTGCCGGTAAAGGCACTCGCCCAAGCCAGACAACTGCCAAGTTGTGCTTGCACCTTCCAGTGCACTAAAGTACGCCCACACCCTGCTCTAGTACATAAAAAAAAAAAATGTGTTTTTTAAAGTTAGCATTAGACTTGCTTAAGGCAGGGCTGCCATTACCCTGAAGTGTGTAAACAATACAAGATGTTCTGTGGTAGGACAAGATACTCTTGTACATTTTCCTCTCATCTCTGTCTTAAACAGAAAACCTATTTCTATTACATTTAGGGGTACAGATTGTAGGTAACTGAAATATAAACATTAAGAATCATAAGATAAAAAAAAAAGAATCATAAGATAGAATTGCAAAAAAAAAGATAGAATTGCAATATGACTATGATTTCTTCTCAAAATGACTTCTGCCAACCCTGGAAGAGTGGTGATCAGAAGTGGGAGTATTGAAAATCAGCCTTACCAGGACAGGCTTGGTGCATGCCTTAATCCCACCACCTGGGAGGCAGAGGCAGGGGGATCTCTGAGTTCGAGGCCAGCCTCATTTATATAGTGAGTAGTAGGCCAACCAGGGCTACGTAGTGAGAGACCCCTATCTCAAAAATAAATAAAATCAGCCTTGATTTGGAATTTAAAGGTAAAAATAACTTATAGAATTATAAGAAGTTTTTTTCTTCTCAACTAGATCCCCTTCTATTTTCATGGGTGTATTTGAGACAGGATCTCTCTCACTGGCTGTCATAGAACTCTTGTGTAGATCAGGCTGGCCTTGAACTCACAGAAATCTGCCTGCTTCTGCCTCCTGAGTGCTGGTATTAAAGGTGTGTGACACTATTCCCTGCTCCATGTGTGGTTTTCATGACTCAACAAGTTTCTTTATAGTTGGGTGAAGGGTTGATTATAGACACATGGGCAACTTGCCAATGGCAACACTACTGAGGAAAATGTCTCTCCTTTTCCATCAACCACTAGCTTCTTACAATCGTCAGGGAGGGGTGGGCTTCATAGCCATCCCAGCTGCTGTGAGTTCAACCAGAACTCAGCATCCCAAATCACTCCCTATTACCTTCTGTCTGACCCTCTGTGATGTGCCCTGAGTGCGGGAGAGAGTGATATAGATGGTTCACTTGTGACTGGCCACTCAATGCCACTTAGTTCTTGACACTTTGACCAGTTATGCGTCTCTTCATTAACTCCTGCCCCATGCAAAATGAAGCTGCTCTGATAGCTGATAGCAGTATTCATCCGTGGGCATACACACGGTTATGTAGATGGCGGTTTGGTAGGAACACCGCCTTCTCTACCAGACAGCAGCAGCAGCTTCCCAACTAGAGTTACCACCTCAATCACAGGCTTCGGGGTAGCTTTACAGTTCCTTTACACAGATTCTTTCCTCAATTATGACCAAGCAGCAGTTGGCTATCCCTGTAAGATTTCCACTGCTTGCTCTCAGTGGGCACATCACAGAGACTACAGCTGAGTTAGACTGTGGGTGACAATTCCACTCCAGCAGCCTGCATATCACCTCTGGTTCTGGGAAAAGCTGACCAGCATGGAGGGTGGATGTCTGCCAGCTTGATGGGAGAGTCAGGAAACCAGTCCACAAGAGTTTTCTTCTTCAGGTTTCGTCATGCTAGTTGCATTTTGATTCCCTTATTTAGATTTTTTCTCTTCAAGACAGGGTTTCTCTGTGTAGTCCTTGCTGTCCTGGAACTCATTGTGTAGACCAGGCTGGCCTCCAATTCACAGAGATCTGCCTGCCTCTGCCTCCTGAGTGCTGGGATTAAAGGCGTGTGTCAACTCTTAAATCAAGAGATTTACTTGATTTTAGTCTGTCCTACCTGAGAATATAGCTCAGTGGTAGACTTGACTAGCATGCTCAAGGCCAAAGTTTGATCCTCAGCATCACCACCAACAAAAGATACAGTCTGCCCTTACACACAGGAAGTTTTCCCACCTGACTTTATACAAACTGATTGAGTTCCAAGTCAAGAGTGTGAAGTCAAATACTGATTTTCTCTTTTCTTTTATGCTTATGCTTAGCCATGAGGGGCATAAAATAATATTTAATGTAGTAAAGGAAAGTAAACAATTTTTGTTTGCTTTTGTATTTTGCAGCTAGTAACTTGACAGTCCACATTTTTGTTTTGTTTTGTTTTGTTTTGTTTTGATACAGGATCTCATCATGTAGCCCAGGCTGGCCTCAAACTCATAGAGATTCACCAATATCTGCTTCCAAGTTCCCAAGTATTGGGATTAAAGATGAGAGCCACCACACCTGGTCTCACATCCACATATTTAAGGTCCTGGAGAAAAAGTCACTTCCAGAATGTAACTTGTAGTTGTAAAAGCAATTCCTTTTTTCAGGTATCTTATGAAGATGTGGATCGCTTAAAAGGGTTGGCAATTACTGAGAACATGAGAGTCCCCCACTTCCTGCAGGACCACAGCCGCTACATGGAGCACTTGGAGAGGATCATGGAGGTGAATGATCTGACTGATGCCGAGCTGAAAGACCTCATCTAAGCAGTGGCGGCGACTCCTCCATGGCTGCTAGTGGCTGGGGAACCTAGCACCTGCACCATAGAGGAGAGTGGTGGCTGAGCTCAGCTTTCCGAAGACCAGCCCTCAGTAGCCAGCTGAAATTTAGGTTATATGTAAACCTGAAACTATTTTCCTAAAATGTTTCTATAGACTGCAGGGGGAAGTCACTTCTCTCCATCCAGATCTCAGCAGAGACAAATGAAGACTGCTGCTGCTGCAGACTCTGGGATGACCGTAGACCTGAGCACTGAGGCCATCTAGGTTGGAGGTGGCCAAGTTCCAAGCTTACTGTATAAACTCTAAGGTTCTATTTCCTCTGCTAAACAGTGGTGATGGTTCTTCTGCGAAATACTCATTTTGTAACTTGCCAAAAGGCTGGAAATATCTAAGAGTTCTTATTTTTCCTATGGTAAGTAATGTTAAAAAGAAGAATGAAAAGAAATTTGAAAACTTTTCATTAAGTTCTTTGTTTTATACATTTTCATTTTTATTTTCTGAGTTTATATAAGCTAGAGAAGGTGTGTGTGTGTGTGTGTGTGTGTGTGTGGCAAAGGATCAGATCAGACATGGGTATAATCTGCCAGGCCCTACGTTTGTTCCTCCTTGTCCTCCCCCCTCCACCATTTATTGAGTGCACTGAAGAGGACAGCAGGTGGTTGTAACTAGAGGTCACCCACAGCACAGGGCCTGTCCAGTTACCTCTGAACCACACTGTGTTGAAAACATAGTTGCCCCTTTAAACTTGAGTCAGCTTTTAAGATCCTTCCCTTGGTGAGGGAATAGAGTGACAGTTCCCTCCAGCAGGTGGCTCAAAAATGAGTTGCTGCTTTCTGCCTTTTATCTTAGTACTTCATTCGCTCATTCATTCATTCATTCATCCATCCATCCATCCATCCACTCAAATGAAACAGGAAAAGCGAGGCCACTCACCTTGTTTGGAATGTGTCATGAGGCGAGGACAGACAGGCTGGCCTTGAATAAACCTGGCCATGGTTCGAAAAATGAAATTTCTGGGCCGTTGGTCAATTCTGATCCAGCTTGAACTTAGGAGAATTCCATGTACACTTTGCAGCCTGTGCACCTGGGCTCATAATTGGCTTTTCCTACCACTTACTGACCAGCAAGAGTGCTGCCGTTGGCTTCCAACGCCTCTGAGAGCTCATCTCTGCCTCAGCGCAGGCAGAAATGTGCTGGAGACATATACTGTGAAGCCTAGCCTGCTAGAAAGTCTGGGTTACAATTCTTCTCCTTCACAGACCACAGACAGGAAGGGCTTGCTTCAGAAAATAATGTTACAAGTAAACCCAGGCTCTCTAACTAGAGCCACACCTCTTGCCTTTGGGAGCTTGAAAAAACTACCTCTTCACTCCATACCATAATAACCCACAGGTGTCTATACAGCATTTGCCAGAGGGGCAGGACTTAGGAGAGGCAAGATGTCTGCTTCTGACCCCTCAGGTATGCCTCTCCTTGCAGCAGACTCTCCAGCCTTATCTCAAGTTCTCTCACTTATCTTAATTCATCCAAGTGACTGCAAGAGAAAGAAGGGCCGGCAGTGTTTATGTCCGGGGATCTACACCCAGATGCTTGCAGTCAACTCTTGCTGGCAGTAGTAACATTACAATCTTACCTCAGGGTTAAAATGTAAAGGACAGTCTCAGCAGCCTTCACTTCTTGTAGGGTTATCTGCAGTGGCCAGAGTGA
This sequence comes from Dicrostonyx torquatus, assembly GCA_028555095.1. Taxonomy (NCBI): domain Eukaryota; kingdom Metazoa; phylum Chordata; class Mammalia; order Rodentia; family Cricetidae; genus Dicrostonyx; species Dicrostonyx torquatus. Next base: position 2,138,456 of record JAQHUG010000150.1, read on the forward strand.
GTGGGCCTTCTGTCTCTGACTGGTTTGGAAAGGGAACTGCTTTCTTGCCTTACCACTTTGGTGCAAAAATAAAAAGAAGAAAATTCAAAAGCATTCTGAAGAGAAAAAAATGACCTTAAATTACATTGACTGGCCTTAAAAATCTTCAAAAGTTAACAGCAATTAAAAGTGGTCTCAGAACAACAGGGGTCTGAAGACCTGGGACTGTCTTGGAGAGGCCAGGGATACATAGCGAGGCCCTATCTCAAAACAACAGCAGCAATGAGGTCCACATCTGAAAACCAAAGTGGCCCTCTGTCCCTGGAAAGATAGGGTACCATAAGATACCCTGGGAAGCAGACCAAAGGCCCAGGGGCCTGATCCCATGCCCTTCCCCTTGCCCCGTAGGGCTCCCCTACCCAGGTGGTCCCAGCCATTCCTGCCTCTCTGCTATCTGCTTTCTGTATTCTGTGATTCTGAGATTGGACCAAACTCTCAGGCCAGTCACAATTAGCTGTGTAGCTTCTGGGACGCAGAAAGCCTCAGGAATCCCTTGCCCATATGAGCTACAGTACCTCTGCCTCCTGTTGCCATTGTCACTTGTTTTCCACAGCCCTGTTTCTCTACAGGTCCCTGCCAACTTCCCTTGCTCCCGATCACAGCAAAGTTTGAGCTCTCCATCATGTAACAACTACTTCATCACGATGGAAGCCGGAGGGCTCTCATGACCTTGCATCTTCCATCACGGACACTTGGAATTCTATTTCTCCTTATTAAATATCATGCTAAAGCACACTTGTACACTGACCCTGCCAGTTACTGCACCTAGCAAACCACTCCGGATCAGTCATTTACCTGGTCACATCTCCCTGTACCTCACAGTGTTGGTGCATATGAAGGGTCCTCCTGGTTCTGGGCTGGGTGCTGTCACCAAAGCTTAGTTCTGCATAACAGATTTAACAGGGCTATTCCTCCACAGTCTCTGCCCTTTCTCAGTGCCACCATCTCAGCATTTTACCATCAATGCCATAAAGTGAGGTCAGGGAAACCCCAAAACCTTCTGTGGTAGTTGAATAAGGATGGCCCCTATCGGCTTATATGTTTGCATGCTTAGTCATCAGCATAAGGAGGTGTGGCCTTGTTGGAGGAAGTGTGTCACTGGGGGGTGGGCTTTGGGGTTTCAGACGCTAAGCCAGGCCCAGTGTCTCTCTATTCCTGCTGCCGGCAGATTCAGACGTAGAATTTGCAGCTACTTCTCCAGTACCAGGTCTGCTTGCTACCATGCTTCCCACCATGATGAAAGCTCTGAAGCTGTAATGCTGGCTATCCACCTTATCTCCACCCTTCACTGGCTTGGCTCCCAGTGAAGATGGGGCACCCAGTCCCAAAGGGCGAATGGAACCAGAGGAATATCAGAAGCAGAGAGGCTGCACAGTAGCAGTGGAGGAGGGAGAGACACCCCACAGGTGAGAAGCCAGCACTGGCTTTCACTGGCCAACAGAAGTTTCTCTGTTCAGCTCTCTTCCTACGTCAGGTCTTTGCTGGGTGACATGACCAGCAGAGGGCTCAAGTGGAGACCTTTGTCTCCCTTGTCTCCCTTTGGCCTCTCTATTGCTTGGGGCCCAGTGCTTCCTTTGGGTAGGTAAGCCAAAGCATATGCCACTCCCAGGAGCCGAGTGCTGCTCCTTCTGTCCCTCAAACTTCTTCCCGTGTTGCTTTGACTCTCACCATCCCTCCCTAAGCTCTCATTCCTTCACCCACTCACTTAGGTGCTGTTATGTGCCTGGTTCTGGATACAAAGATGAATTTTTTTTGGGCGGGGGTGTATAATAAAGTATCATAAACAGGCCAGATGGAGCTGGCTTTTAATTCTAGCACATAGGACACAGAGGAGTTCAAGGTCAGCCAGGTCCAGGTTAGCTAAAGCTAACCTGAGACTAAGTCTTAAAACAAAATGAACAACAAAGCAATAAAACAAAGTATCATAGACTGGGTGGCTCGCAACAAAATAGTCTGTTATAGACCGTGTGTTTACATGCTGCTTCTCCTAAGGACAAGTCCTGTGGGATGCGGTCATCTTAATCACCTCTGCAAGGACTCTTTATACAGGAAGTTGTACTATGAGGGACATGACTCAACATATAACAAGGTACCAGCCTCCTGCCCTCGCCTCGCGCCCCCCCCCGGTGGCCATGGTTGTCTCTTCAGGGGTAGGTGGGCCATCTGGCTTCTCTAGATGTCCACAGCCTGGGTGTGAAGCAACCTGGCAAGCAAGCTCCCCTATAGTATTCTGTGCCTTATCTACAGTCTTCAGCCCTGAGAGGAACATAACGGACCCATCATGGAAGGCTCCAGAAAGTCAGGCGTTCCAACTGCTCCCAACTTCCTATGCTTCCCACCTCCAGGTACCTGAGCTCAAGTTGCATAAAACATCATCTTCCCCAAGCTGGCCATTCTCCCCACTCCTTCAAAACCTGAAATAAAGTTTAGATTATGGTTTAGGGTAAAATGTTTGGAACATAAGCTGGTTAGGGCAGAGTAAGGTGTCTTTCCTCATGTCACCATAAAGGGCCGTAACTCACCACCCCACACACACACCTTTTCCCTCAGGCCTTTCTGTGGAAGGTGGCCATCCACCTTAACCATGGTGTTCCCAGCATTGTCCATCAGTCCTCACTCTTGCCCAGGGACTCCTCAGAGCTGCCCCTAGGGAAACAAGTGTTCCCCTTGCTCCACACCACATAGCACGCTGCAAGTCTCTGCTACAAACACTTCTTTCAACTTTTCAATTGGGATCTTCTCACTGTTTTGTTTCCTTCTTTGTTTTGAGACAGAGGCTCACTGCACAGCCCAGGCTGACCTCAAACTCTCAGCAATCTCTTGCTTCAGCCTCCTAATGTATTGTGACACAGGTATAGGTTACCATGCTTGGTTTTCTTCTAAACTTAAACTCATTTTAAAATCAAATTTTATTTAGTGTGTGAGCACACATGGATTTCTGTGTAAATATTTATTTGGATATATATATCCATGTCTTCTAACAGAGCCACAGTTAGTGCACCTGCATACAGATGGTAATTACCTTAGGAATGGGCCCTGACTTGGTTTTATGAACACTTGGAAAACAGCTCTGCTGGCTTTAACAGGTGACTGTGGTACCATATTGCATGTATTCACTTTTAACTATCATACCCTCTTTGGAAGAAACTCAAGACCCTAGAACCTTGTTGCAAGAGGAGGAATGGGCTGTGGGGGCTGCATTCCCCGGCTCTTGGCTTCCAGCTCCCAGCTGTGGGCCTGCTTTTCGTCCCGGCTAACTTATACCCGAAATAACCACATGGCACCAAATTGTTGTAAGAGGCACAGAAGGCTGTGTCTCGCTGCAGCTAGCTTATACCTGAAATAATTACAAACACTGTTGCCTGGCCCATAAGCTCTAGCCTCTTCTTGGCTAACTCTCACATATTATTTAAACCCATATCTAGTCATCTGTGTATCACCACAGGGTGGTGGCTTACTGGGAAAGATCCTAACCTGTGTCCATCTCAGGATGGAGAAACATGGCATCTGCCCCAGTGCAATTCTCTCTCCCAGCCTTCAATTCTGTCTACTCTGCCCACCTAAGGGCTGCCCTAGCAAAAGGCCAAGGCAGTTTCTTTATTCAACCAATGAAAGCAACAGAAATACAAAAGGACCCTCCTACACCATTTCCCTGTTTTCTGTTTAAACAAAAAAGAAAGGCTTTCATTTTAACATAGTAAAGTTACATATAACAAAACAGTTATCAAGCAAGAATTAGTTACAATATATTTTATCTTTTATCATAACAAAGGAAAACTATA
>JAQHUG010000150.1:2144541-2159032 GCA_028555095.1 Dicrostonyx torquatus
CCACAGAACCTAACTAGTTAATTCATGCAGCCAGTCTTACAACAACAAGCAGCACCCATGGGGTGCCTGGGATGCTGCCCAATCGGAAGTAGAGACATGCTAAGTTCCCAGAGGACAGCAGTATGCACGGGGTGCTGAAAACATGGCTGGTTGCAGATGAAGCTGAGATGAAGGTGCCCTCACTTCATTTTGACCTCCAAGGTGTCAAAGGTGGATGAAGCAGAGGCAGTGATGGCAGCGGGATCTGAAGAGGCAAATTTCTGAGGCTGCTGCCCTGTGTCTTGTTTTCCTCCCTCCTCGTCAAGGGATGCTGAGACCTGTTATCCCCACTAAGCCTGCTTCTTGAGCCTTCTGTGCGCTGCTGTGCTTCCACCCGTAGTCCATTCCATCATGTGGCTTGGCTGCAAGCCAGGTGTGAGGTGGGCATGAACAAAGATGCCCTACCCTGCTGGGGAGACTCAGGAAGAGCTGGCCAGCTAGTGCGTGCTTAGCCATTAGACACAGGCAAATTTTGCTCTTTGATTTACAAAAGACCAGGGATGTGGTTCAGTGCTGGGGTACCTGAATTCTATTTCTAGCACAGAATAGAATGCTTTATGATGTGATGTTATTCTCATAACATAGTCAGGGAAGTGGAGGAGCAGAGGTCAAGCAGGTCGCTGCACCCCACAGCTAGGCATTTGCTAGAGTTCAAACTGAGGCAGTCTGGATGCAGGGCCCCTGAGATGTCACTGACTTCTGCAGCTCATTGCCACAGCCTCATAGCATGGGCACAATGGGCCTGCCAGGTGTGTTTGTTACTGGTTGCACCTTAACAAATGACATCTTATAGTTTAGCTACACATGGTGGTGGAATCTCGGCACCTGGGTGGGGCTGAAGCAAGACCACGGGTTCAAATCCACCAAGTTTCAAATAACCAAAACATCTACCAGATGCGATTCTTATTCTTTGGGTCCTAAGCCTAGACTGGCTAAACTATGTTCTCTGCTAGAAATCTCATAGGGCACTTACTAGAGGACATGGAGAAGAATGCATATCCTGTCATGGAGGATTGGCTGTAAGACTCGGATCTCCACTTCCTTGCTGGTTGCTCAGGACCTGCTATTAATAATTTAGCATTTCTCCCAGGAGGCAGTGTGCCTGATGATGAGTTCCATCACAGAACCCACACAGTAGAAGAGAGGGAACTCCAGCAAATTGTCTTCTGACCTCCACACGTGTGCCAAGCCACATGCACGCCCACATACCCACATCATAAAAATGTCACTTAAAAAGGAATCTAGCATTCCTTGTCATATGGTATGTGTCATGTTTATCAAAGTCAATACTGGCAAATGAGATGTGCGCGTGGTTTGGAGTCTCCCTGACTTGTGGTTTGGTTAGAGACACCTGGACTACCTCTTCCGTCTGACAAGTGTTGACTCACCCGAGAATCCATCCCTGCAGCATTTCTGATGATGAAGGGAAGAGAACGGGGCTGGTGTTAGCATTCTGCCCCTCACAGCCATGAAGATGGTTGGTAGGGTGCTCTGGTGAATGTAGACCTGAAGGCTGGGAAAGAGTAAGGTGCAGTCCGAAATGTGAGGCCTCGTGTAAGCAGGTGACCAGCACTTTCTGCTAGCTGGCTTTGTGGGCTCAGTTGTTGGCTAAATTTGTAAGGTTATCAACCTACACAGTGTGGTTTGTGTGTGTGCTATAGGTGTGTCTCTGTGTGTTGACGTGTGTGCTGGTGTGTTCTACCACCTGTGTGCCCTGTGTAGTCTAGAAGTTACTGCTAGGTGTCCTACTATGTAGCCCTAGAACTTTCTCTGTAGACCAGGCAGGCCTGGAGTTCAAAGCTCACAGCCCGCCTCTGCATCCCAAGTGCCATCAGGTCCAGTCACTCTCTTTGAGACAGGGGCTCACTGAATCTGGAGCTCATAGACTGGCTAGACCGCCTGGCCAGTGAGCCTCTTCTAAGACCTGCCTGTTGAGCCAGTTCCCTCTCTACTCCCCCAGCACTGGATCCTCATACCTATTTTAATACAAGGATCTCTCCCTGACCCTTTTCCTGGGCTGGGAGTCAAACTAAGGTTCTACCACTATACTGTCTCCAGCCCTGTGTGACTTTCCTTTATTATTTGGGATTTTTCTTTCTGAAAGAGGATCTCATGTATCCAGGCTGGTTTTAAACTTGGTATGTGTCAGAGGATGGATGACCTTGAACTGATCTCCCTGCCTCCCTCCCCCCCCCCCCCCCCCCCCCCCCCCCCCCCCCCCCCCCCCGTGATTACAGACAGATTTTACCATTATTAGCTTTGGATTTTAAGTAATTGAATTTTTAAATTTAAATATTTTTAATTATGTGCATATGCATGAGCATACGAGTGTGTGTGTGAGAGAGAGAGACAGAGAGGGGAGGGGTGGAGAGGATAAACACATGAGTGCAAGCATCTGCAGGGGCCAGTGAACTGGAGTTAATTATGGGTCCTTGTGAGCTGCCTGATATGGGTGCTGGGACCCAAACTCAGGTCCTCTGGAAGTGCAGCACCTGCTCCTAACCACTGGACCATCTCTCCAGCCCTTGAATGTTATATGCATGGGTGTTTTTTCTACTTGTGTGACTGTTGCCCCTGGAGGCAGAAAAGGGTTGTGGGATGCCCCAGAACTAGACTTGCAGCCACCATGTGGGTGCTGGGAATCAAGCCTGGGCCTTCTGGAAGAGCATCCAGTACCTTTAACTGCTGTATCTCCACTCCCAAGCCCCCTTTCAAATTATCGATTCTGTGTATGATATTTGGCTGTGTGTACATGTGTGCAGATGTCCTCAGAATCAGAGCTGTTGGATCTCCCTGGAGTTGGAATTACACAGGTATAAACTACCCGGTGTGGATGCTCAGAACTGAACTCGGTCCTCTGGAAAGGCAGCAAGTGCTACTCAACCACCAAGCCATTTCTCCTGCCCCCATTCTCACTATGTAGCTTTGTTTGGCCTATAACTTGCTATGTAGATCATGATTGCTGGCCTTGAATTCACAGAGATTAATTGCTTCTGCCAACTGATTGGGATTATTAAGGCATGTGCTACCACACGTGACTTAATATATTTATTCTATGTGCAGGAATGTTTTAGCTGCATGTATGTGTATGAACCAGTGGCGTGCCTGGTGCCCACGTAGCTCAGAAGGCACCGGATCCCTGTGTCTGTGAGCCACTATCTGTATCACACTCTGGTCCTCACAAGAGCAACAAGTACTCTTAACCACTGAGACATCTCTCCATCCCACCCCAGACTGTGGGACATGTGGGGTGCACAAAGACAATCTGAGGGAGGCAAGAAGGCAGTCTGCTTCATTAGGACTTAGTAGCCAGTGTTGGTTCTAACTTCTGGTGTCTGACCCGAGTGGTTATTTTAGACAGATTTAAGCACAGCACAATTCGATAAGAACTATGCCGGTAATGATTAACACAACCCTGCATGTCCAACAAAGCATACATGAATCTCCTTGAGGACAAAGTAAGCTAAATAGAGATCAGATGTGACTACATCAAAACTATTTGTAAAGTACATGAAGATAGGTTCTATAGATTGACTGAGAAAAAGAAACTTTACAGTAACGGTCTGGGGGATGGATGGATGCCAGAAGTCTCCGGCCACACAGAAAGCTCACCAGATTAGAAGGCACGTCACTCCAGCCTTCTGAGTGGGTAACAGGTAATGCAGTCCTTCCCCTGAAGGAACAACCTTGTATGCTAGACTTCCAGGCTCCTCTCTTCTGTGAACAAAGACCTCTGTGCTCCCCCCTACCCTGGAACTCAAGACTTGCTGTATAGGGACTGGAGAAATGGTTCAGCTGTTCAAGAGTATGAACAGGCCATGTGTTGTTGCACACACCTTTAATCTCAACACTCAGGAGGCAGAGACTGGTAGATCCCTGGGCTCAAGGCCAGCCTAGTCTACAGAGGGAGTTTCAGGACAGCCAGGACTACACAGAAAAAAACCTGTCTTCAACACCAAAAAGAGTGTGTACAGCTTTGACTCAACAACAAAATCCAGCTTCTCTACTTGTAGGACCACCCCTGACCTGTTACAGCCCATTCTACATTACAGGCACATGTTGCAGGTTGTTTCATGCAACATGAGGTAGTTTATGGATGTGTTTTGTGATGCAGTAGGTACTCAGTCTAATGCTTCCCTTGAGTTTATTTCCAGCCATTTTCTGAGTTAGTTCTTCTGTGATGATCTTAGCACCATGACACGTAGTAAGGGTGGCACAGGCAGGCACGTGTGCGCACGCACGCGCGCGCACACACACACACTGTTACAGAAAACCCCACCCTCAAATCGCGACGCACATTTTGGTTTTTAAGACAAGGTCTCCCCTGGCAGCAAGACTGGCCTTCAACTCAGATCTCTGCTTACACCTCTTCCTTCTAGGTCCTGGGACTAAAGGTGTGCAGCACTATGCCCAGCTTTTTGTTTTTGTTTTTACAGAATGGAATTTTCTTGGAATAAGGTGTAGCAGGCTGGGTGGTAACAGGAATACCACCCAAGCCTACACTTAGAAGGCAGCAACAAGTACTTGATACTACAAGCGTCCATTTCAGACTCTCATTAAAAAAGCTAAGAACATGACGGCTAGCATAAAAGGCCATTTGTATATAAAAAGCCCTGGGGCTGGAGATATAGTTAGTTCAGTCTGTAAGTGCTTGCCTTGTAAGCATCATCGAGACCCATGTGAACAAAGCCAAGCATGGTGGTGTATTTCTCTAATTCCAGTGTTGGAGAGGTGAAGACAGAATGCCTGGGCTTCCCTGGCCAGTCAGCCTAACATCCATGGGGAACTGTAGGCCAGTACTTGGGAGGCAGAGGCAAGCATTTCTCTGTTAGTTTAAAGTCAACCTGTCCACATAGCCAGCTCTGGACCTGACAGAGCTATAGTCAGACCCTGTCTCAAAATGAAACAAAACAGCATCCTATTTATTTTGTTGATGGCACACAATCCTTTACTTTTTTTCTTTAAAGATACGGTTAGCCCAGGCTGGCTGCGGACTCAGCAACCTTCCTGTATCAGTCTCCCCCAGAGCTGGAATTGGAGGCATATGCATACACCTAGGTGTGCATGAGATATTTCTAAAAAACTCCAATGCAAACCGCTTAGCCAACTAGAAAGGGGGTAAAAAAGGAGTGTGTAGCTTTTAGACTTGGACCACCTGTCTGAATTAATAATGACTACATTTAAAAAATAAATCATGAACTTTTATTACCCCAAACCACAGACAAGGGCAAGCCTGAAGTTCATGGGAACTGAGTTGCCACACCATGGAGGGCAAAAGCTGGCAACACCCTAAGATGTTTCCTAAGTCTCTCCATCACCTTCCCCTGCAGGTGGCCTATTAAAGCAATCACAGACACAAGTGACCATCAGGGAAAAGGACACAGTGTTGTTGGCAGCCACACCCGGGAGCCCGCCTGCCCTGTGGTGGTCACTTGGTACCAGAGGCGGTGAGAATCCGCAGCTGTGCCAGGTGTCCCTCCTAGACCTGTCTGTCACTCTCAGGGGGCAGCTCTATTCTTTGACCTGCGGGTGGACTTGAGAATCTGCCATCAGCTGTCACTCTGAGTCTGAACTCTCACTCGACTTGGAAGCCTTGTGCTTTCGTTTCTTCTTCTTTTTCTTCTCCTTCTTCCTTTTCTTGTGTTTTTCTTTCTTCTTCTTTTTCTTGCGCTTCTCTTTGCCTGACGAACTGGAGCTGCTCTCATCTTCATCTGAGGTGGAGTCCTCCAGTAACTTTTTTAACTGCTGGATCCTAAACAGATCCATCAGAACAACATTTCACTTAAGAGCAGCCGGGAGCCGAGGGAATCATGACTAACTACCTCACTAAAGACAACCCGGTTCATTGTCCTAAATAGCTGTGCATACTCCGGTAGCTCTTGTAACTCCTAGCAAGTGCACACCTACTAAAACACCCACCACTGTTTATAGTAATGCAGCTTCTCAAGGGCTACAAGACAACTATTAGAAGACCTTTTTGTTTTGGTGACAGGGTCCCAATGTATTCTAGCTAGCCTCATATGTAGTCAAGGGTGACCTTGAACTTCTGATCCTCCTGCCTGCACCTCCTAAGTGATGGTGGTATAGGTGTGCATCAGAATACCTGGTATATGAATTCTAGGGATCAAACCACACCCAGGGCTTCATGCATGCTAGGTAAGTACTCTACCAAGAAAACTACATCCTCTGCCCCCTTCCTTAATCTTGTCCTTATGCCTGTCACCTTAGGCTGGCACAGGAGGTCTAGAATTTGAAGCCAGCTTGAGCTTCATGCAAAAAAACAGACAGACAGACAGACAGACAGACACACACACACACACACCTGAAAGACACAGCAAAATGTGATTGTGCTCAAGGAACTGCAGTAGAACCAGCCTACTTATCACACTGACATCTCTGTTCAGTGACAAGTCTTGCTCTCCCAGCTATTCAGTTAATGTACTAGGATTACAAACTGCCCCCCGTATATTGGAATACTTGTTTATAATTCTGTACAGTTTCAGATTTGAAGAGGACATTGGTAGCAATGCGACACCTTACCTTACATCCTTTTCATGTCTTTTATTTTCTCGAATAATATCATACATGGGATCTTCATGTGCCTTAAGGGTAAGAGAGAGAGTTAAATTTTTGGTTAGTTATCATGAACTGCTTTATTATATAAAAATTAATCTCTATTAACTAAAACCGGTATTTGATGTCGAATTTTTTTCTCTTTATTTAGCTTTGAGAGCCTTCAAACTTGCTGTGGAGTTAAGACTGGCCTTGAAATTGTTATCTTACCTCCTTGGCCTCCTGAGTGCTGGGGTTAGTTAGCTTCCTGTAGCTTGAAGACATATGTATCCAAATCTGAGTTTCTTCTCAGACTAACTTTGAACTTTCTATGATGCTGAGGACAACCTTGACCTTAAACTCTTGACCCTCCTGCTTCCACCTCCTAAAGTGCTAGATTACAGCCTTTTGTTACCAGCTTATTCTGAGAAAAAGTCTTACTTTGTCATCCAAGGTCACCTCATACTATGACAGTCTTGCATCAATTACCAAAGTGCTGGGATCCCAAGCAATAAGCAGCACAGCCACCTTACAATAAATTTTAACCCCCCTGAAAGGACTATAATTATTGTTTGCGACAGTTCTTTGCTGACCTGAAACTCACTGTGCAGACCAGGCTGACCCTAACTCATGGCTGTCCTCCTGCTGCAGCCATCTGAATGCTGGATTACAGCTGTGTGCCCATGCCTGGCTTACACTGTAAACACTGTAAGGCTATAAAATGCCTCTCCAATTAGTATATACAGGAAATAACTATTCCATATAAAGAGATACAGGAGGGGCTGGAAAGATGGTCACTGGCTGCTCCTCCAGAGGACATGGTTTCCATTGCCAGCATCTACATGACAGATAGCTCACAAACCTCTGCAACTCCAGTTCCATGGGATCCGAAGCCCTCTTCTAGGCTCTCTGGGCATTGCATGCATGAGGTGTATAGACATGCAGGCAAAACATTCATTCATATAATAAGAACAAATCTTTAAAAACTTTAAATAATGACCTCTAATGAGGCAATTCTGCTTCTCCTGGGTGCTGGGATTACAGGCATCAGTAGTACCTTTGAGGCAGGCAAGCACAGAAGCCTAGGACTCCCCTTGTTTTTGGTTATGCAATTGCTAGCCTATGCACACACTCTAAACAATGGAGGAAGTTCCTCTTCCCAGTGGTCTCCAAGCACATATGAATTCTGTCAAATGTAGACAGCATGTTGTGCCTAGATCATTAAATCAAATGCATTATGGTAAGGGACAAGTTCAGAAAAAAATTGGTTATATAATTCAATTTATTAATCAAAATAGGCTCACTCTATGCCTAGTGACCAAAACCCTCTGTTCTTTAGACCCCATTAAAAAGAAGTCAAAGGCCAGAACCAGGCCCTCAATCCCTTGACTCAGATAGCCTTGTGTCAATCTTTTTGTTGTTTGTTTTTTAGAGGCAGGATCTCACTACGTATCCCTGGCTGGCAAAGAATTCACTATGTAGACCAGGCTGCCCAGAATTTAAGAGATCCATGTGCCTCTGCCTCTTGAGCACTGGGATTAAAGGTGTGCACCATGCCCAGCTCTCCTGTGTCAATCTTGATAGTAGATTCATTCCTAACACGTACTGTTGCTTTGATTTGAATGACATACTTTTGCTCTTTGCAAATCTCTGTGCACTTTTATGTCATTATCTTTTAAACAGCATTTTAGTTTTTATTAAGTGCACGTGCGAATGTATGCCATGTATGTGGGGGTGCCCATGGAGGCCAGAAGAGGGTGTCAGATACCCTAGAACTGAAGTTACCTAATGTGGGTGCTGGAAACTGAATATGGGTCCTCTGGAAAAGGGGCAAGTGCCTTTAACCACTGAGTAATCTCTCTAGTCCCATCATTATTATTTTAACATTTAGTGTGTGTGTGTGTGTGTGTGTGTGCAGCAATGTGCACATGCTTGTGTACCACTGTGTGCTTATGGAGGTCAGAAGTCTCCTTTTCCTTCCACCACGTGTGGGTTCTGGGGATCAAACTAGGCCAGCTGGCTTGGCATTGGTGCCTCTACCCCCAGAGCTAAGAATACAGAACTAGGGGTCAACAAGGTGGCTCGGTGGGTAGACACTTGTCAACAAGATTGGCCACCTGAGTTTGATCCCGAAGACCCATGTGGCAGGAGTGAACTGACTCTCAGGCTGTCCCACATCCATGATTGCTAGGGCAAACGCAAACTCACACAGACAATAAATATTAAGAAAAATTTGGAAAAAAAGGAAGAGCCTAAGAAACACCCAGCCCGGAACTGACCACTGCTAGAACCACTACTGAAAGATCTAAGCACTTAGAAACACAGGCTGGGGTGTGGTCAGCTGGTAGAGAGCAAGAGATATGTAAGCATAAACTGCAACATCTATTCTCTCATCAACCAGGTGTAATTACTGTTAATTTTGGTATACCTTATTATTATTATTTTAATTTTTCAAGACAGGATTTCTCTGTGTAACAGTCCTGGCTGTCCTGGAACTCACTTTGTAGGCCAGGCTGGCCTCAAACTCATAGAGATAGGCCTGCCTCTGCCTCCCAAGTGTGGGCATAAAAGGCATGTGTCATCAGCACCTGGCTAATTTTTTTGGGTATATTTTATAAAGAATTTGAGCCATAAGGTATATGCAACTCTTGTTTCTTTGTTTTGTTAAAGAGAGAGTCTCACTATGTAGCCCTATGGGCCTGGAACTTGCTGTGGAAACCAGGCTGGCTTCAAGTTTGGAGACAGAAGTGCCTTGCCTCTGAGTGATGGGACTACAGGTATGTACTCCCAGGCACAACCACAGGTTGTTTTCACTTGGTTTTCATGAAGCCCCTTCCCCTAACAGTCTGCAGTCTTCAACATCATAATGCTATGGCTGGGGCTGTACGGAGTGCACAATGCTCCCCTAGAATGCAGGAGGCCCTGGGTTCAAGCTCTAACATCGCAGAGTCTAGACAATGCTTTCCCTTTTTTCATTTCCATTTTGGAGAATTTTCTTTGCATGTGTATATAGGTGCACCTGTTAGTGCACGTCTGTGTATGTGTGTGGTTGTGGGTGCATGTGTGTATGTGCAAATGTCAAAGTCCATGGTTGACTTCAGGAGTCTTTTCCCAGTGTTCTCCATCTCATTAACTGAGGCAGGATATCTCAATTGAAGTCAGAGTCCCCAAGACAGCTAGTCTAGACAGCTAGTTTTCTCAGCGATCCCCTTTCTACCCTCTGTGCACTGACATTGGTGCCTACCTAGCATTTGCACGGATGATGGAGAGTCACACTCCTGTCCTTGTGCTTGCTTGGCAAGAGCTATTATTCACTAAGTCATCCCCCAAGTCCCTTGAGAATGTGTTTTGATGTTTTGTTTTGTGAGACAGGCTGCTGCTATGAGACCCAAGCTGGCCTCATGCAGGGTCTTTCTGAGGTTTCTTGAGCGTTGGACTGCAGACATGGCTCATCACCCCTGGCCCTGCTGATCTCACTCTGCATATACTGACAACCTTAGTGCACAGATGGAGCTTCCTTGGCAGAATTAGTTCCTGATGTGAATGCACACTTGCAAGAGGTGATTCGTGAAAGCACTGTGAGGAGGTGGGAGCACTTGCTCGTCTGTCTGTTTAGCAAGTATACACTTCCTGCTCTAAAGACACATCTAAGTTTACATGGGAACAAAACCCCTCACCTGAGTAATAAATGTGCATTTATATATAGTAAACTACAAAGAAGGGTTGAACAAACTGTGTTGGCTTTGAGAAAATCACCATTTCTCAGGCTAAGTAAAGAATGTCTGTCTGTCTTTGTTTGTCTTTTCCTGCGATGCTGTGGGCTGACCTCAGACTCTGCACATGCTGGACAAGCACCCTACCACTGAGCTGTCACATCCAGCTCCGGCCCTTTCAAACTTTCTTTCTCAATTTGAGACAAGATCTCACTAAGTAGCTCAGGTTAGTCTTGAACTTTCAGTTCTCAAACTGCTGACCTGATAAATAGAGAGCATTTTAACAGGAGTCTTTCCCTCCCTTTTCTTTTTTCCCTTCTGAGCTATCTCTGAAAGAACCTTATATAGACCAGTTTGGCCTCAAATTCACTTAGTAGCCAAGGTTGACTTTGAACTCATGATCCTTCTGCCCCTACCTCCCAAGGGAAGGCATTACAGGCATGCACCATCATGCTTGCTGTATGTGGGGCTGGGGCTGGAACCAAGCAAGAGCTCTGTGCATGCTACACCAGCACTCTACCATAGGAGCAACACATCCAGCCCCAGTTCTTGTTGCAGAGGTTATCTGTTACAAATGCATGACAGGGTGTGTGTGTTTCCAGAGCACAAGCTCACCAGTGACGATCTATCTCCTAACGTTCACATCTCTGATGACTGTTAATATCGGCAGTGCAGGGTTTACTTACAACTCTGAACTGTTCTAACTTCTGGTTGCCTTTGATAAAGAAAGGGCATTCTTTGTCGCCTGTTCGATGGCCATACCGTTTGCAACGCCAACCTAAAGCCAAAGAAAAACATTTCTGTAAAATATGGTCTCATTTCATTGAGATAACAGTTTAGTAGATCAAGTTTTTCATTAGACTCCAATTCTAAAACACCCAGGATTAACGGACGAAAACACTAAGATCCCAGAAAATAATGAAGGGTAACTAATTGCTTCCTTGAATCTTGTTAGGAGTGAAATGTCCATCATCAAATATTTATGAGCAATACAATGAATGTTCTTAGCAGGTTTCACTCCATTTCTCAGGGGCTGGCAAGAGGGTCTGCCATGATTCCCACCTGGTAGCTCACGACCACCAGCAATTCTAGTTTCAAGAGACCCAATGCTCTTTTGGACCCTAAGGGCTGCCATGTGCAGGAGGTACAGAAGAACTCATGTGCGCACACACATACACAGGTAAACAGTTAGAAGGGGAGCAGCTCTGATTCCGAGGGCTGAGGTTTAGCTCAGGGAGAGAGTGGCTTTGCACACTGCATACTCCAGACTCTGGGTAAAACCTCCAGCTTCACTGGAGTAGTGTCTTCCCTAGGCTGAGTAAACCATGCACACCCCACCCCCACTGAGTCCAGGCTCAAACTCCTAGACTTCAGTGACACTTGCCTCTGCAGTGCAAGGACTTCGAGGACACACGACTCCATCAAGCTTTACAGAGCCTCATTTTATATCTTTATTAAAGACAGGGTCTCACTAGGTAGCCAAGGTTAGCCTGAAATTCTCAGATTGCCTGCCTCTCACTTGGGGTGCTTGGGTTAAAGGCACGCACCCTAACACTGACCTGCTTTGTGTATGTATTTGAGTGTGGGTCTGTACATGTGAGGGCAGTGCCCGAGGAGGCCAGCTGAGGCTGTGGGACCCTGTGGAACTGAAGTCACAGGTGGTTGTGAGACACTTGACGTGGGTGCTGGGAACTGAACTGTGGTCCTCTAAAGAGCGCTATGCACTCTTAACTGCCCAGCTGCTTCTCCATCTTGAGCCTCATTTTTAAGCATAACAACAATTTCTCTTAAACTGTAGTGTTATTAGAACTATACAGGTTAGCCTGGAAAACAGAGAAACTGTCGTTGTTTAGAGAGGTTTGGCCCCGAGGAATCAATGTAACACACGGACACACATGCTTCAAGTCGATGCATGCAACTGAAGGGTTTCACTGGACGCTCCTCTGCGATCGGTGCGGCGACCTGAGGGGTATGAAGCAGTGACGAGGTCCCAGCATTGCCCTCACATCTTTTCATCCTCAGGCAGCTGCTTGACCAAGCGACACTTAGGTGCTGACCAAAGAGGTCAGGAAGCAAGAGCGCTGTAAAGATGAGCTGCTTTGACCCATCTTTGGCCCATCTGCTAAGCAACCACAGAAAGCTTGCTGTAAAAGGGAGCAATCGTCCTCTGTGACATGTGCATGTGCTTAGGAGAGTGTAGGACTCATGTCTAGGTCGGACAGGAAGTCACGTGCCCTCCTCTACCAGTTCTCTGCCTTATTCCCTTCAGACGGGTTTACCATAAACTTGCTGTACGGCTGGCCAACAAGCTCTCAGGATCTGTCTCTACCGTCTAATGGGTTTCCAGGCACGCTGGAGCTGCAGAGGTGAACAGCTACGTGCATCATCTTACGTGGGTGCTGGGGATTCTAGTCCTCATGTGTAACCACCACTTTAACTTACACAAAGAGACAGACCTAGAATCCTAATACTAGGGAGGATGTGGCAGGCCTACCCCAAGTTCCAGGCTAACAAGTGCCATGGTAAAGAATTCTGGCTCAACTTCTCCTTCACTCATCCAAAACAGTGTCAGGAAGAAAGACCACATTCTAAACTAATGCTATATGTCATCAAGACTCGGGATGTGAGATGCCAAGGGGCACGGCTGGATATGCACACATCCCAGTACATATTAGCTTTGCTCAAGATTATCTTTAAATGAAGCTGATGTGCTGGCATAGCCCTGGTGCAGACCCATAATCCCAGCACTCAGGAAGCCAAGGCAGCAGGATTTCTAATTCAAGACCACCCTGGGCTATATAAGGAGATGGTATCTCAAAACAACAACAACAAAATGATGATCCTTGTAATTCTAAGTGTGGCCCACAGTAAAAATGACAACGTGAAAGATGCTATCAGTAGTGCACTCTTAGGACCCCTCAGCAGTGTGAATGAATAGCCTGAATGCAGAGTTGTATTGGCAGCCATAAGGGACAGTGGCAGCTCAGCGGCAGAGGGTATACTTTGCACAAGAGATACTGCAGCACAGAGAACACAGGAAGACAGACAGATGGGATGGGGTGGGGACTGTGATATGTAGAACCATTTTTCTTTTATATATTTTTCAATATTTTGTCATTATTTTAATGTGTGCAGGTGTTTTGCCTACATGTATGTATGTCTGTCTATACACCACATTCATGCCTGGTGCCTAGGGAGGCCAGAAGAGGTCAATGGATCCCCTGGAACTGGAGTCACCACATAGGTGCTGAGAATGGAATTCCAGTCCTCTGGAAGACTAATGTGTTGGTTCGAATGAGAATGGCCCCAAAGATGTCTGAATCCTTTGCTCCCAGTTGGTGAAACTATTTGGGGAAGGATTAGGTATGGACTTGTCTTTGGGGTTGGGCTCTGAAGTTTCAAAAGCCCATGCCATTCCCAATTAGTCCCCTGCTTCATGCTTGTGGAAGAGAGATGAACTCTCAGCGACTGCCCCAGCACCACACCTGCCTGCAGCCTGGTGGTCACAGCCTCACTCTCTGAAGGAAGCCCCAAATTAAACACTTCTTTTTTTAAGTTGCCCTGTACATGGTGTTTTATCATGGCAACACGAAAGTCAGCAGGACAAACAGCCAGTGTTCTTACTACCAAGTCATCTCTCCAGGCCCAGAACTACTTTTCTTAATACCAGAGTCAAGGGACATATGCAGGTTCCTGTACATGCGTGGTCTGCTTTGTAGGACCTGAAGCTTCTATCATTTGGTGAAGAAGTGGGTAAATGTTTGTGAGAAAACAGACATAAAAACATCTTGCCTTCAGAAACTGAACATCATCATATGCAAATAGGAACAAGAACACACTGTACACAGCTAGGAACACGAGACTCTTGACAATCTATAAACATGGATTCATTGAGAATCCATTTAATGAAGAATATACACAGAGGTCCCTCAATATGGGCCTATAGTGGCATTTCAGTTGTATTTTAATAAATAAAGCTTGCCTGAAGATCAGAGAGCAAAACAGCCTCATGTTGGGCACCATTTGTAGCATGATTAATAAAAACCAAGAGACAGAAATTAGGGTTCAACCTTAAAGTCAGAAAAGCAAACCAGCTTTTTACCTCTACCTCAGTTCGAAATGTCAGTTCTGTAGGGAAAAGGACAACTGGGGCGAGAAACCCAACAACCACGGCCAGCACTTTGACC
>JAQHUG010000150.1:2236686-2249675 GCA_028555095.1 Dicrostonyx torquatus
GCTCTGTCGACTAGGTTGGCCTGGAACTCAGATCTGCCTGACTCTGCAGGCAGTGTTGTAATTAAAGTTGTGTCCTCCACGCCTGGCCCTGTCCTCTTCTTACTCTTTCTCTGTTCCCCTCTGTAGACCTGGCTGGCTTGGACCTTCAGCTCCCCGACTCAGCTTTCTGTGTAGCTTGAATTAGAGGCAGGCACCTGCTGATAAGATTATTTTTCAGTTAGAATTGTGAGTAGGAATTGCTTTATTAACTCGTAGCTGCAGTTATGAGATCTGTTTGAAAATAATTTCTAACTTTTAGGTTATATCTGAAACTAATACTTAATAGCTTTTGAAACTTTCCCGTTTTGCAGAGGCACTGAAATGCTCCATTTGGCTGTGCTGCATTCTAGAAAGCTCTGTGTCTACTCTGTTTCAGGTAAGAGAATTTCCTTCTCATGTGGAGTTTGTCAAAGACTGCTCTGGAGAATGAAAGACCCCAACCGATTTTTCATAACGAACTAAATGAATTAGATAATGGAAAATTACAAAATGTGACAAACAGGTTTGACCAGCAGGTTCTTTCTTTCTCTTCTGCTGGGCAGGAGGATAGCAATTATCAGAACCAGTTGCAGTCTTCTATCCAGATGGTTATCAGAACCAGTGGTTATCAGAACCGCTCACAGCAAATGATTATCGAATTGTAAACTGAGTCATGGGGGGATAGGCAGGATGTCGGGTATCACATAGTCAGCAGGAAATCACATAGCCTGCTGAATGTCACGTACCCAGGGATGGGCTGAACTATGCTAATTTCATTCTGGGTTGAACTCTGGTTTGTATGTCTGGACCAATCCCAGTTGTTCTCGTACCCTGTATTATAATTCATGGAAAACTTGTGATTTTGTGTATAAAAGCTTGTTTGCATGGATACTCGGAGTGTTTAGCTATCCCTAAGCTATGTGCCCGATTGCAATTGTGAAATAAACCACTTCATGCGTTTGCATCTGATGGCCTGGTTATTGAGTCTAGGGGCTCCTTGGCATTAAGACCACTTTTGAGGTCTTTCAGAGAACAGAGTAGAGGTGATTTTGGGAGCGGAAACAGAGTGTGTGTGAGGAGTGTCTCGTCCCTGTTAGCTTTCCCCACCACTCACGATTGTTTTGTGCTCATTTTCCTGACCCACTAGTCCTGGTATTCTTGTTTTTATCAGAGGGTTTCTTACAATCTCTGTGTTGTCAGGAATTGTGTCCGGAGCAGCCTGTGACCAACTGCAGTGGTTCGGGTTCCTCCGGACCCTGAAGCTGAAGCCATGCTCAGCAGTGGCCGCATTAACTGCTGAGCCAGAGTGTTTGAAATGTCCTTTTCTTGGTAAACCTAGGGTGTTTTCTCTTTTTAGTTCCAGTTTCTTGGCTTCTTGTTGTCTTCATTCCACCAAACCTCAGGACACTTAATTTGAGGTTAATTGGATTCTATTTCCTGATGTGGTCCTGTGAGTACAAGTTTAGTACGTATTCGGTTGTGCTTTAATTTCAGCGTTTTGGCCCCTATTAAAATTGAGGATCATGGTAGTTTGAATGTAATTGGTCGCCATAAGCTGATAGGGAGTGGCACTGCTAGCAGGTGTGGCTTTGTTGGAGTAGATATGGCCTTATTAGAGGAAGTGTGTCACTGTGGAGGCAGGCTTTGAGGTCTCATATATGCTCAAGCTACTCCCAGTGTCTCAGTACACTTCCTGTTGTCTGTGGATCAAGATGTAGGACTCTCAGCTCCTTCTCCAGCACCATGTGTGCCTGCACGCTGCCGTGTTCCACCATGATGATAATGGACTGAATCTCTGAATTAAGCCATTCAGTTAAATGTTTTCCTTTATAAGAGCTACTGTGGTCATGGTGTCTCCTGAGAGCAATGGGAACCTGAAGACAAGGATCTTTTAGGGGCAAAAATCTGTTGACCTTTAAAGGCAACCTTCATAACAAGAGGTATGGTATGTGGTAGAAAACAACTAGAAATTGATGGATGCCATTGAAGTAGCTACTTATCTATATTGATTAATTGACTGATCTTGAGAAAGCGTCCCATTAGTAGTACAGGTTAGCTCAGACTCACTGTGTAGCCCAGGGTGGCCTTTGCTGACTCATTCTCCTGTTTCTGTGTCCAGGTGCTATGAGCACAGCTGTGGGTCCCCTGTCATGTGGCAGGGCTTTAGTTTTTCCCCTCACCACACCACCCTCCTCATCAGAGGGCTGGCAGAGTGCATGCCACCGCTGCCACGGCCAGACGTGTTCCTAGGTGGCCATGGTGGTGCTCACCTACAATCCTACCATGCTGAAGCTAAGGCGTTGAGAGTTACATGGAGAGGCTTCCTCTCTAAAGAAAAGGTAGCTACTGTTATAATTAATTAATGGGGATCCCCGGTAATGGGTCCCCAGGGTCGAGACCGCATGGTCAGATCTGCAATGGCGGTGGCGGCGGGCCCTGAGAGCAGCCAGTCCCAGGCAGAGTTGGCTGCCAGTTGCTGCAGGACCCCCGGCAGCAGTAGGCAGCAGAAACACTGTAGATTCCCAAGCAATGGTAGCAGGCCATGTGGCGGCAGGCAGCAGGCCCTGAGAGCAGCCAGTCCCAGGCAGAGATGGCTGCCAGTCCCCTAGTGGTGGCTGGTCCCAGGCAGGGAGACACGTGGTGGGCAGGCAGGAGCCAGAGACATGGATAGACATGCCATGTAGAGTAAAGTTGAACATTTATTAGGGTTATGGAGGGGAAAGGGGGAATGGTCAAAGAAGAGGAGAGACAGAGAGAGAGAAGGAGAACGAGAGGAGATAAAGGAGAGACAGAAGTGGGGGGACTGGCAGAAGCTGCCTCTCTGAGAGGAAGACGGAAGAGAGAGAGCTCTCAGGCCGGAAGCTGGAGATCAGCCTGACTCAGTGGATGGGGGGGGGAGTGGGCATGGCTTTTCTCTTAAAGTCAGAGAATCATTACAGCTATTTCTAGTGAAAGGGCATGTATCTAGTATTCCAGAATACAAAAATTAAAAGGTTGATGTACGTTAATCTGTTTTATGGATTTAGTTCTCTTTTTGTTTTTCTTTTTTTTTTTTTTGGAGACAGGATCTAAAATAATTCATTCTTGGGACTGCAGAGATGCCTTAGGGGCTAAGATCACAACTTCTTTTCTAGAGGACCTGGGCTTAATTCCCATCACTCACATCATGGTTTGTAACTGTTACTCCAGTCTCAGGGGGTCTGATGCTGTCCTCTGGCTTCTATGTGGTCACAGGCGTACATGCAGACAAAACCCCTAATAGAAACTAAAAATTAATAGATAGAAAAATTAAAAAAAATATTCTTTGGTAATTTCCCACATAGTTACAATATTTATAGATCATATCCACATCTCTGAACAGAACTGACTCCCAGTGGACATCACTGCCGATAGCTCCTCAGCCTCCAGCCGGACCTCATGAGCCCCTTTCTGTGTTTGAGTGTTGATTGACTTGGTCTTGTCAGGTCTTGTGCTGCATCCTCAGCTGCTGTACGTTTGTGTATACAATGGCGTGGTCCAGAAGACTGTATTTCGTAGCATCCTTCACCCAACTTTTGGCTCTTACAGTGTATCTGCCCCTCATTAGTGATGTTTCCTGAGCCCCAGGTTATAGGGAGGGATACGATACAAATGTCCCATTTAGGACTGAGAGTAGTCAATAGGTCTGCTCCCAAAGATGGTCATGCACTGGTGATGGAGAGTCTTCATTTCCTGTAGGCCTGGACCATTCAGGGTTCAGTTGTGAAGCGCAAGTTAAAGGGAAAGTTTATATGGAAAAGTGCAGCAAGCCAGGGGCTGGGCAGATCGCAGCAAAAAGATGGACCTTTCAGTTGGCACATATTTGGCATACCCCCCTCCCCCCCCGCCAACAAATAAAAACAACTTAAAAGAAACTTTGCTATGCAGATTCTGTCCAGCCCTTCTCCACTGCGAGAGTTAAGACTCCTCTTCTTGGTGCAGGAGAGAGATACCTGTACTCGCTGATTTTGTGTCAGCTTCACAGAGTCATCCGAGAAGGAGCCAGCTGAGGAAATGCCTCCATGAGATCCAGCTGTAAGGCCTTTTCTCAATTAGTGAAACTATTAGCAAGCCTCCAATTAAACGTTTTCTTTTGTAAGAGTTGCCTTGGCCATGGTGTCTCCACAGCACCAGTGCACTGATTTAGAGCCATGGTGGAGGACTGTGGGACCTTGTGCTGGAAAGGTCATTGGGTCCTCAGAGCTCAGGTTTGTTCTGTGGGAGCTTGGAAGACAGGAAGGTGAGGGATGCACGGGGCGGAGGCCTGGCTTGTGAAGTCTCAGAGGGAAGTTTGAGAGGCCCTTTAAAAACTGCATGGGGACCATTGATATTTTATTAAGAACTACTCAACATTAAGGGGTCATGGAGAGCAGTGCAGCTTGACACTGTGTGGCATGGCTGGAGTCCCTGCCAGGAAGCTGGGAAAGGCCATTAGTGAACGTCAGAGTCAGATGGAGGGGGTCATGGAGAGAAGTCAAGACTTGGCACCATATGGCGGAGTCAGTGTCTGAAAAGCTCCCTGGGAAGGTTATTGGGGAAGGTGCCGCCCAGTTGCAGAGACTCCAGCATTTTGGAGATGCTGGTACCATGGGACAGCCACCAAGGAAAGCAGCAGCCATGGAATGGAAGCTGCCCTGAGCTTACAAACTGTGTGTGCTGTGGCGTCAGAGTGCCGTGAGCCCTTTGCAGCCACGCAGATCGTGAGTCCTAGAAGTTGACAATCCTGGACTTTGATTTTGATTTGATTATGACTGTACTTTGGTTCTTCCCTCTTGGAGTGAGAAAGTATATAACTTATTTAGATTTTTATGGGCGCCCACGGTTGAGACCTTGGATGTTTTAGAAAAACTTGGAAATTTTAAAGAAACATTGGAAGTTTAGAAAGACTTTGGGATTTATTTTAAAGAAACTTGAATTTTGAGAGACTTTGGATATTTTAAAGAGACTGAGCTTTTTATGGGACTTTTAAAGATATTTTGGTATTAATATTATTCAGCTATCTTGGGATAATTGAGAAAGAAAAGATTCTAGTTGAATACTGATGTTGTCTGTGTGTCAAAGTTGACAAGGGGTCAATTGTGTGGGCTGGTTTTATGTTAGCTTAACACAGCTGGAGTCACTTTTGGAAATAGGTAATCTCACTTGAGAAAATGACCTCAATAGATTGGCCTTGGACAAGCCTGACATATATTTTCTTGATTGGTGACTGATGTGGGGGAGGGCCCAGATCACTCTGGGTGGTGCCACTCATGGGCTGTTGGTCCTGGGTCCTTTAATAAAGCCGGTTGAACAATCAATGGGGAGGAAGCCAGTAATCAGTATTCCTCCATGACTGCTCAGTTCCTGCCTGCAGGTTCCTCAGCACTGGAGCTGTGAGCTGAAATACACCCTTCACTCCCCTGGTTGTTTGTGGTCCTGGTGTTTTATTATGGCAATAAAAACCCTAACCAGGACACAGAGCTTCTCCAGAGAACTTCAGGTCTTGAGGTTGTGTCCTGCTGGCAGCAGCATGGTACCCGAGGGCCTTTCCTGGGGAGGACCAGGTGACCTGAAAGTTCCTAAAATGATTTATAACCAGGAACTAGGGTGTATGATATCTGACTCTGGTGCCTTGGTTTCAATACTGTGATTTTGGGGTGACTTCTTCAGTTCATTTATTTGAATAATTAAGGAAGTTTTAGTCTAAAATGTAGAAAAATATATTTTTATGCAGTTTCAGGGTTTGTTGGCATTTTTTTCTGAGCATGGAAACCAACTCCCCAAACAGCAAACTCCCAAAGCAGCAGCTGCGCATTTGTAACTGTGCCTAGGATGTCCCTGTCTGTGAGAGAAAGGTCTCCTTCAGCAGCTCCGCTGCCATGGTTTGTGACACGCAGAGTACTGGGATTATGGCTCTATCTCGCCACAGCAAGACTTAGGCAGTCTGAATGACCAAACTGGCGATTTAAACTACCTTAACATCATCTTTAGCATTTGCATTTTGAGAGCTATTTCTTTATGGGAAAGTTGCTTTCCAAGTCCAAGTTTCCAACACCGCTTTCAGTCCTCACTCCGCCCGATCTTGACTCTGCGGCTTGTAGTTCACTCGTTGACGGAAGTTTGGAAGATTTCTCCTTTACATGAGAAGATAAGGGCCGGCAATGGGACTCAGTGGCAGGACACTTGCCGAGTATGCACAAGGACCTGGGTTCAGCCCCTAGTTTAAAAAATTAGGACACCATGTTTGAAGGGGATGGGTATTTTGATAGTGTGGGCAAGAGAATGAGATGTTTCAAAAGTTGTCATTTGTTGACTCTCCTGCTATATCGCCTATAACTGAAGGAATGGAACTGCATTTGTTTTAGAACTGAAATTAAATGGCCTTGTTGTCATTTAAATAGTTATACCTCACTCAGGTGTGTCTAATAGAAAGATATAATAGAATGCTCCCCTCGGTATTCTTTCTCTACTGGTGTAATCCAGCTGAGAGTTAGGTGTTTTCACTGCGCTGACTTTCTCTGTGACCAGTGTGCTAATTGTTCTCATCTTTTACAACTTTGTCATTTTAAATTTCAATACAATTTAATTAAAGCTGATAGAGAGGATGAGAAGAAATTAATATAAAACAATATAAACAGATTTAAAGTAGTCCCTTTATTTTTTTTCTTCATAGGAACATTGGGTAATGTAGACCATGGGAACCAGTATCAGATAAAGTTAATGTATGAGCACCATCTTCAGAGGACAGCCTGCAATATGACTTATGGACCCTTTGGTGGCATAAAAGGTAATTTGCTCTGAATCATGCGTATGATATTCAAGTGGTAAATTTACACCCTTTGGTCATATTACAATGGAATATTATGTGGTTTGAATCTTAGGAATTAAATAAATATTTTAGTGAGAGTTTTATATTCAGATACTTGAAATAACTACAAAAGTATACTTTTAACAGTGGATATGTTTGATAGTCACATTAATTATGTTACTATATGGTCTTTGGTGTTCTTTTTAAATATCTGTCATGGTTTGAATGGCATCCACAGACTCAGTTGGTGGAACTGTGTGGGAAGGATCAGGAGGTGTGGCCTTGTGGGAGAAGGTGTGTCACTTGTGGATGGAAACTTCAAAAGCCCAGTCAGTTCTCTCTGCCTTTTGCTTGTGGAACAGATGTGAGCTCTCAGCTCCAGTGCAATGCCTGCCTGTCTGGCGCCATGCTCCCCAACATGATGGTCATGGATTTTCCCTCTGAAATCATGATTCCCCCAGTTAAATGCTTTATTTTTTAAGTTGCCTTGGTCATGCTGTTTCCATGGCAATAGAAAAGTAATCAAGACAACACCTTTTCTACAGAATTTGCCTTATAAGCTGACTAAAAGTGATTTCTTTTGTGGTAGAGCTTTTATCAAGTAGGTGCCCTTGTTATCTTTGGGCTTGTGGGGTAGATTCTTGGAAAGCCTGCCACCTCTTCATAGCACATAACAAAACCAGTAGATTCTCAAGTCCCTTGAATAAATGGGTAATGGTTGTGTCTAGCCTGCACATATCATATCTGCTGGATGCATGCCTGCTTGTTTTATTTTATGCATGTATGTACATATGTATGTATTCTATATTTCAAAGACTGTTGTCACACTGTAGTCCAGGCTGACCTAGATCTCACAGTGTGGGCTGGGCTTGCCTTAAGCTCATAGTGATCCTCTTCTGGACGAATGTCCATGTGCTAGGATCACAGGTGTGTTCATCATGCCAGTCGTCCTCTGTGTGCC
Source organism: Dicrostonyx torquatus (assembly GCA_028555095.1). Lineage (NCBI taxonomy): Eukaryota > Metazoa > Chordata > Mammalia > Rodentia > Cricetidae > Dicrostonyx > Dicrostonyx torquatus. The sequence continues at coordinate 2,244,471 of JAQHUG010000150.1, forward strand.
TTCTAATTTGTAGATTACTTATAATACCAAATGGCATATGAATGCCATGCAAATCATTGTGATATTCAGATAATCACTGGAAAATTAGTATGTACATGTTCAGGACAGAAGCAGTCCTTTCCTGGGTGTTTCAGCTGAGTCTACTAAAGCTGGCTCTTTTGGCTTCCATAGGCTGGTTTCTGCTCCTTTGTATACTTTTTTTTTTTTTCTAAGCAATGAGAAGGCTTCCTGCAGTGTGTTCATCCAGATCCAGAACTTCAGATTCCCCAGGGGGCTGAACAAGAGGGCTCTGACTTGTAATTCCTGCCCTCTCCCTGCATCGTGGCTGAAGATGAGCTGTGGTGTTGGGTTGGTGTGACAAAGTGTGATTTTGTGGTTTTTTTTTTTTATGTATGTGCATGTATCACCTGTAGAACATGTGATCAGGAATTTTAGCTTTTGTTTTTTTCTTTAATTCCTTTCTTATGGTGTGTGTATGTTTTTGTATGTGTGTGTTTATATGCACCATGTGCATGTCAGCACTCAAGGGTGCCAGAAGGCATCAGATCCCCTAGAACTGGATGCTTGTGAGCTGCCATGTGGGGCTGGTAACTGAACCTGGGTCCTTTGTAAGAGCAACAGGTGTGGTTGGAGAGATGGCTCACTGTTAACAGCAGTGGCTGCTCTTGCAGAATACCCGGGTTTGGCTCCCAGCACCACATGATGGCTCACAGTCAGTTATAACTGTAGTTCCAGGGGACCCTGAAGGGTGCACATACATGCAGACAACACACTTGCACACATAAACCTATAAACAAATCTAACACCACAGCAACAAATGTTCTTTACCACTCAGCTCTCTCTCCAGCTTTCAGTCTTGAATATTTTTGTTCATGATGTGCAAGTCAAGTTTTATATAATGAAAGTAATAAAATCCAAAACACTGGACAGGTTGTAGAATTACTTACTCAAGTAACAGGAATGTTGGGGTTACTCATGGAGGTAACAGCTAAATGGAGACAGAGGAGGAGGAGCTCAGATTTGTGTGAGAGGTGACCTGTCAGTGAAATGCCTCCTCCTACCCTTATCCTTTGAAATTGATGGCCATGCTTTTAAACACGCCCGCCCGACATCTCTAGGAGACCTAATCCCCCTTGCATTCCTGGCTGTTTTTAATTTGTTTGTTCTCACTAAATCACCAAAGCATGTTGCTAAATTCTATGGATCTAGTTGGGTGTGGTGGCTCATGCCTTTACTCTTGGTACCCAGGAAGCTGAGGAAGGGGGATTGCTGATTTCAAGACTAACTAGCCTAGGTTAGATAGCATGGGATAAGAGTATGACCCTGTTCAAGACAGACAAAGAAACAGTGAAACAAAATTACTTTAATCTGGAGTCCAAATAGTTATGATAGAGAAGAAAAGTGGTTGTTTCCATAGCTTTGTTCTAGTTCGGGTTCTGTACCACATGCTGTACAGATTGAATTAGACTTGTAGTTATCAGATCAAGCTAATGTAACTAAAATCAACACTCTTGGTGGTTTCATAATGGACTTCCAGAGTGATGAGATTTGCTACTCTAAAATGCAGGCCCGTGTGACTCACTGATGGAGCATGCTTAGCATTTATGAGGCCGGGGTAGTCGCCTCAGCAGCAAAACAAAGGAACAAGCAAACCCCTTTCCTAACCCCCAACCCCACACACTGATGGACTTGTTGAAGCAGATTGCCTCAATTCTGCGGCCCCCCCCCCCGCAGTTTGTATGACTCTCATGTGAGAGGTGGGCTCCCTATGAAGGCTCACAGGGAGATGCTAACAGGGAGCCATGCTGAGCAGGAGCTGTCAGCTAACACCCAGTTGTCCTGTCACCCTTCTCTGTGACAACCCACATCCAATGTGGGCTAAAAATTGTCCTTCTGGTCTTCATTTTCTTGTGAAGACTCTCATGTCATGTAAAAACTATTATTTTTGACATGCTTTTCTTCTGTAAAGCTGTCCTTGGTTGAATGACCTCAGCTTTGAACCTAAGTAAGATGAGTCAAGAGGCATTTTTTTCCTTGTAAGTGTGATTAGCTTGTTATGCCCAGTACATGAGGACGCCAAAAGACCACCAGGGAGATGGGCTCACTGAAATGCAAAAACAAGGTTTATTGTGTTTGCATTACAAGCTGGCAGGGACCTTGTCAGCTCAGCAGTGAGGAGCTCCCCCGCCCTTCTAGAGGGCACTATTTAAAGGCAAAACCCAGAAAAGTTACATTAACAGGGTGTGGGGTGACAGGTTCAATCCTGATTGGCTGACATTTGTCTAGGGGTGTCCTGGTGAAAAGCCATGGGTGTGTGCTGGCAGGCGATCCTATCTACGATTGGAACATTAGGAATTTCCTTTGGATGGCCTGTTCCTGGGTGGTGCCTGGGTGGTCTCAGTTTCTGGTCTTTCTTGGAACCAGGTGTTGCCTCAGGGTAAACTACTGAGACTCAGGCCTCTACTGAGCTTGTCATGGCTGGGCCTTGCAAGCTGAAAACAAGATCTCACCTGGTGCTTATATGACCCTGTCCTTCTCTTAGCTCTTGAATTGTGTCTCACATTTAAAAGGTGACTTTCAACAAAGTGTGAGGGACCATTTTGACAGGCATTAACTTCCTTAGGTTGAGAACAAAACATTTTACAATTTGAAGCAGAAGGAGGTGGAGGCCAGAGGATCAGGAATTCCAGGTCAGCTTTGTGAACCATAGGCTAGACTGGGCTAAGAAGACCCTGTCATAAAGCAAAACTCTGCCTGAAGGAAGGTAGGTGGTATGCTTGTAGCCAGTGTTCAGTCCCCGAACAGTGAAAACATTTGTCAGAATGTAGAAATGATGAAGTCTGGTGGCTGTAGGATGTGGTTTTCTTGCATTTCTAAACAGTAGAATGTATAGCCCTTAGGAAAAGAAAATGAGTCACTCCCAAGTTGCGTTCCTTTGAAATGAGTCCCTTTCCCAAGTCTGCATATCTCTGGCAGTAAGGGTGCCTTTCTCTTTTGTTTGTATGTTGTGCCTTTTTGGAGACAAGATCTCATTTAGACCAGGCTGGAACTGGCTGGAACTGGCTGTGTAGTTGGGGCTGGCTCAGGATTCTCTTGGTGCTTGCTGGAACCACTCAAGTGTCAGTCATTCTTTTAGCTTGAAAGTTACTTAGAATTAACCAGACAATGCAAAGAAGAGGAAATAAAAACCTGGTGCTGTTTTAGACTGAGAAGACACGGGGCTGTGCATCACAGTGAGCTACCACTAGATGGCAGGCCTCGACAATGTGTATTCTTGGGCCTGCCTCTGCCCCAGAGGAGGTGTTGAGCCTCAGGTGGTGGCCCTGTAGTTCTTTCTGTAGCTGCAGAGGTGGAGGCAGGAGGGTGAGAAGTTTTAGGCCATGGCATGAAGATTACCTCAGAAAACAAAATAACAAAAGTAACAAATAAGGACATTTTATCTTGAAATCTCTTCCTTTGACTAAAGATGAATATTGCTTCAAGTTGCAAAGAAATATTTTCTATAGCAAAATTACTAGGTAATATCTGATAGACTGTAATATGGGATTCTTTCTAGAATCATAAGACCATGATGAATGCAGGCACTGAGTCCTATTATTCTGAAGTTGGACCTGAGATCCTCGGTTTCTGATAGTGTTTCTGATAATGCCAAATTGTGGGCAAAGAGGCACACTACATCCTCACCCAACCATCTCTATTGTGGGGACCAAGACACACGGCACCCCCAACCCACTATTCCTATTGTGGGGACCAAGGCACACTGCATCCCCCACATACCATCCCTATTGTGAGAAAAGAGGCGCACTGCATCCCCAACCCACCGTCCTTATTGTGGGCAAAGAGACACACTGCATCCCCACCTTCACCAGCCATTACTCCAGTAAATTCTCAGTGTTTTGCATTTGGGAAATTTCTAAGACTTGCTGTAATGATGGAGGAGTCAGTTTAACCAGGCTTTGGCATCAGGAAGCTTGTGGGATTCACTACACCAACCCTCTCCCTATCTGGGCTGCTACTGGATTTAGAATGACTTTCCTGTCACAACACTTAAGTATGTAATTTAGAAATTGTTATCGCATTTATGTATGTGTCTGAAAGCGCAATGGCAAGAGCGAGAAAGAAGGAGCAAGAACAGAGAAAATGAACCATGGTCTACATGTGGAGGTCAGAAGGAAGCTCAAGCGGCCTGTTCTCTCTCACCATATGGGTCCTGAGGATTGAACCCAGGCAGGCAGACAGGGAACAGCCCTCCCCACACACTGACTTGACGACAATTTAGCCATGAGCTTCTATCTTTCAGAACTACAGTAAGTGAATGAACTTACCACAGTAGTTCTTTATGAAATGTCCAGACCCAGGTGCTTTGTTATAGCAGGACAGACAGACATGGTTCTGTAGCAGGAAGCCTCAGGTGACAGGCAGGCATCACATACAGGAATTGTTCCATGTATACAGGCTGGAAGGTCACCTGCAGGCACAGGAAGATCAGGCAGGGTGCTGGCAAGGTCAAGCTGCAGCCACACAGATCCTCTACAGGTCCTTACACACCACCCCAAAGACCCTGAGCTGTGATCTGGACACGCACCACATGCATTTCAAGATGACTTTCCCAGGATACAAACGTGTGTGTTATGTTATTACATGACTTCTGTGTGTGTTCTTGCCATCTTAAAAGAAATCAAAGTTTTAACTTCTAGAATAAGATTTGACAGAAAAAAAATGTATACAGTAATAAATATTTAGTGTCATAGTTTTCAAGTAGTTTTTGTTAAATTAGAATAAGTTTTAATGTTTTCTACTTTCTTATAAGTGCATCTACTTTCAACAGATAACCAACAGACATACAATTACAAGGCTGTTCTTAAAAAAGAAATGTTCTTTTAGAGGAGAAGAGATTGTCCAGCCATTAAGAGCACTTCCTGCAAGCTTCCCTGCCAGCATGGACTCTTATCCCTCTGGAACCATAAACCAAAATAAATGCTTTCCTTCACAAAAAAAAAAAAGCACTTCCTGTTCTTGTGCAGTGATGGTGGAATATACAAAATAACCCCACACTAGTTCAGATTTACTTATAGTAAAGGGTTATTTATTTAGGGGAGACTTACAGATCACTGTCCTAGAGGGAACAGGTACAGAGTCTAGCAGCTGGAAGCGAGAGCCGGAAGCTAGAGAGCGAGCACACGCTTCATAGCTACATTTATAGTA
>JAQHUG010000150.1:2250815-2289818 GCA_028555095.1 Dicrostonyx torquatus
TAGAAATATAGAATGCAATATTATAAATATATCCTAAAATTGTATCAATATACAAAATGTCTTAAACAGGGGTAGAAACATGCATGCATACAATATGTCAAAATAACTTTGTTTAGGTGCACAAATATTGTAAACAGAAATAGGCACATATTCAATATAACAAATATAATTTGAACTTGTATCAATATACAAAAATCTATACTAATGTAAATTGTTCATAAATAATAGCTCACAAGTATTCACTCTATTACTCACTACTATTATTATGGCGCCGGGTACTGTACCTAGAGTCTGCACATCCTGGGTAATGTCACACTTTCAGCCCTCTTTCTGGCTTTTTATTTTGAGACAGGTCCCACTAAGTGTCCAGACTGAGCCTGTGCTGGCTAGTTTATGTCAGTTTGACACAAGCCAAAGTCATTTGGGAAGAGGGGCTCTCAGCTGAGAAGATGCTCCTTCCAGATTGGTCCACAGGGAAGCCTGTGGTGCGTGTTCTTGGTTGATTGGAATGCCGTGGAAGGGCCTAGCTCACTGGTGCCACACTTGGGCAGGTGATCCTTGATGGCATAAGAAAATAGGCTGAGGAGCTGTGGGTTAAAACTGTTCGCAGCGCTCCTCTGGCTTCTGCTTAGTTCCTGCCTTGAGTTCCTGCCCTGATTTTCTGGATGATGCACTGCCAGCTGTGAGGTGAAACAAAGCTGGTTTTACCTACATTAGTTTAGTCATGATGTTTTATCACAGCACTAGAAACCCTAACTAAGTCCGACCTTGAATTTGTTATATAGCCTAGACTGGCCCTGAACTGCTGCAGCCTTCCAGGCTGCTGGGATTATAGGCCTGTGTCATGAGGTCTAGCCTGTGCCTGTTTTTCATAGATGGTCCTAGCTAGGTGTGCGGAAGAGTGGAAGAGCAAAGGACCAAAACTGTATTCTTCTAGGCTTTTATAGGACAATGGCCCATTCGTGCAGTCAAAGCCTTCCTGACGTAGTCATTTCCCCAAAGGTTCCATCTTATCATAGCACCACATTAGCCTAGTGAGCAACCTGGGACAGGTCTTCAGTTTTATTATTTTTTCTTTTTAGAATTGTTATTTCTCCCATCTAAGTATTAACCAGACCTGGCGCTGGTCAGTGTGTGTTCAGGGTGGTATGGCCGTGTACCAGAAATATCTTTCTATTTCATGTGTGTGAGTGCTTTATCTGCATGAATGTATGTGCACATGTGTGTGCCTGCTGTCTGTGGCGGTCAGGAGAGGGTGTCATATTCCTTGGAACGGGAACAAAGGTGGTTGTGAGTCATCATGTAGGTGCTGGGAACAGAACCTGGGTCCTCTGTAAGAGCAACAAGTGACCCACCACTTAGCCATCTCTCTAGTCTCTCAAACTAGTCAGTTCTTTTAAATATTGTCCATATTATGTGTGATTCTCTGTCCATTGAGATTTGGTAGATGATACTATAGCCAAGTTTTATTTGTTAACAGGTTCCTTGGTTGTTACAGTGTATCAACACACACGCCCCTTACCTGTCTAAAACTTGTGTTCGTCTGTATGCATGTGTGTGTGTGTTTGCTAGGTTTTGTTCTTATGAAATTTTAACTCAGCCTTTCTGTTATAGCATTTGATTAAATCATATTCTTTTTTCTTTACTTTTCTGAAATACCAAATATTTATTTATTTGTTTGTCCATAATTATTTATTATTATCTCCAAACTATAATTATTTATAATTATTTTTCTCTTACATATCAATACCAGTTTCCCCTCCCCACTTTCCTTCCACTCCCCAAACCTCCCCCACCTCCTGCCCCACCTTCTTTCTGCTCCTCAGAGAGGGTAAGGCCTCCTCTGGTAAATCAGCTAAGTCTGCTCCATTACCTCGTTGAGTCAGAACCAAGGCCCTGTCCCCCTCGCCTTGGCTAAGGAAGGCATCTCTCCATAGAGAATGGGCTCCACAGAGTCAGTTCATGCATTAGGATTAGATCCTGGACCCACTGCTACTGGCCCCACAAACTGCCCAGTTGTTCACTAGAGAGCTTTCTTTTGGGTCCTCCATCTGCCTTTTGTACATTGTTTTCTATTGTCCTTTCTCTCTGTCTTTTTCTGTATTGCATTTTCAAGCTTGCCGGACCAACCACTCACCTTGTATCTGCTTTACTTGGCTGTCTCTTTCTGGGCCTATCTGCTTTTTACAATGCTGGTGGAGTTTTGCTCCTCTCCTACCCAATCAGATAGGCTTGTTTTCTTTCTTGACATACTATTTGGAGTTCTCATTATTGTCCGTTGTCCCTGCTTGTCACCTGTCTGTGGGCAGTGAGAAGGGATGGAAAGAGAGCAGTTATTTGGGCTGTGGTTGCCTGACTAGAGGACCTAGCATCAGTACTCTCTGTCATGGTCTTGTTCAGTGTTTTCCCCAATGAGTTCCTCTGTGTAGCCCCGGCTCTGTTGGCTAGTCTGTCCTCGAACTCACAGAGATCTGCCTGCCTTTGCCTCCCAAATGCTGGGATTATAGGTGTGCCCACCACCGCCCTGTGGTTCAGTGTCTTGAATTCTGTTCTAATCCTGGGTATTGTGCATTTACACAACCCAGGTAGTCGGTAGGCTCAGCTTCGTCCTACTAAGCTGTGGTGGCATTCACAAAACCAGCGGCCTGTAACCTGTATGTTAGAAGGAAGGGGACGTGGTCTCAGATTTTGAAACATTTTTGTAGGGATTTTTTTTAGGTTTTCTGGTGTTATCCTCATTTCTTCCTTTATCCATTTGACTACGTCTCAGAAAAAGCTGTTCCCGCTCAGCTCACCACTTTCTTTGGTCCCCTTGTGAGTGAAGCTTCCTATGGCAGTCCGTCCTCTGGCGATCTTCTCATACAGCTCCAGTTCCTGGGGTGCTTGGTCTAGCTGCTGTGTTTATTTCTTTTTATAGTTGATAGTCTTTCTGATTCTGTTTCATTTTGTAGAACAATAGCAAAATGGTAACATCTTTGTTTTTCTTATCTGACTAGGAACATTGGAAAAGGAGATCTTTTGGTGTGGGAGTATTTTGTTTCTGCTTCTCCACACAGTCAAATCTACCACTAAATTCAATATCCTCTAAATTTGGGGATTTTAGAAACATTTTCGTAACCTGTTACTCACTACCTCCCCACTTGTCTAGTGTGGATTCTGGAGCGATGAGTCTGGATTCTCACCTGCTTCTGCTGGTGGTGAACGCTTCCCAAAGACTTGGAACTTGCATTGTTTCTTCTGTTTGCTGACATTTGTGATTGTCTGCCATCCGCCCATTTATTTGTTTGTTTAATACATGTTATTGTTGAGAAGGACTTTTGATGCTGATCCCAATGATTAATTTGAAAATATGGCTGTGCCGCATAAAATTCTTTTAGTTCAGTCAAATTGGAATGATTCTGGTAGACTCTTGGAGAGGCTATCTTTTATTTCTAATTTATGAGCTATTTGTTAGTAGAGAGTAATGCCATTATATGAATATTTTTCCCAGAGTGTTCTTAGATTTTAATTTGTGTGTGTTGATATAGTCATATTGTTCCTTTCCTGTACAACCCTACTCTTCCTTTCTTTGCTTATGTGTCCGTGAAAGCGTGAAGGTGTGGGCATGAGTGCATGGAGCCCAGCCGTCAGGAGTCAGTGTTTTGTGTCTTCCCCAGTACTCTCTGTAATCATTGTCTGTGACAACATCTCCCTGAACATGGAGCGCTCTGATCCAACGATGTTGGCTGGCCAGGGAGTTCCAGGGGTCCACCTCTTTACCTCCTCAGTGTTGGGGTGACAGGTGCATGCTGCCATACGTGGCTTTCCACATGGGTGCGGGGGATCCAAGCACAGGTCTTCATGCTTTGTGCAACCTCTCTACCACCTGAGTCCTCTCTCTAGCTCTTATTCTGTTTCTCGTGACCTCACTGCTACACAGAGATTTTCTGTTTGCTGGAGTCTGAATTTTGACCAGGAAGCTTTGTGTAGTAAAGTGAAGACTGTGTTGTAGGAGAACTGCTGTCCTATCTCTTGTCTGCTGGTAGGCTGCATTGAAGCCTGTCAGCTACCATTTTTCAGAATGCAGAACCAGAGGTGAGAGGGTGGAGCTCTTTCTACAAGTCACAGATGCGTGAATACAGAGATGTCTAGTTCCAAAACTACACCCTTCCTAATATCTCACCCATTCTCTTGCCTTGTTAATTACAGAGAAGGTCTACCCAGACTCTGAGATAGGAAGAAGAGGGAGATTTTTCCACACTGTGGCAGAGTTCATGCCATTTGTCTATTGCTGTTTATATAGTGTCAAGGAGTCACTGGCACATAGTAGGTGCTAAATAAGTGCCATAAAAGATTTCACCAAAATAGCCATGTGGTTTGACAAGGTTGATATGTTTTTCTCAGTGCTGTGACAAATGTCTGAGAAAGCAACTTAAAGGAAGAAAGGGTTTGGCTCCCAATTTTAGAGGTCGCAGTACATGGTGGCTGGCTCCATCGCTGTGCCAATGAGAGGCTGAGGTGGTTGAGCATCATGTGGTAAAGAAAATGGTTCAATTCATGGTGGGCAGGAAGCAGAGAGGGACACATGAAGGACCATGGCATGCTTCCTGAAGGCATGCCTCAGTAACCCATTTCCTACAACTGGTTCCCCTTGCCTGAAGTTTCAACCATCTCCCAAGTGAAGATGTGAACACCTGTGGACCAAGCCACTACATAGTCCTTTGGGAGACATTTCATGCTCACACGCCGCAGCAGATGTGAGTGTGAGACTGTGGGCTAGTTTTAGGAACAGATAACACCGTGCCATCAAACTAGGCAACTTTTGAAGTTTATCTTTTCTCTTCAGTAGACATGCCATCTTGTCTAGTTTGATGTCAACTTGACACAGGCTGGAATCGTTTGAGAAGAGGGAGTCTCAGCTGAGAAATGTCCTCCAGAGATCCTCCCGTAGGCCAGCCTGTGGTGCATTTTCTCCATTGCTGACTGATATGGGAGGGCCTAGCCCACTGTGGGCCATGGGTCCTGGGATGGTGTGAGAAAGCAGGATGAACAAGCCAGGAGGGTAAGCCAGTAAGTAGATTTCCTCCATGGCCTCTGGCTAAGTTCCTGGCTTCCACGTTTGTGCCCTACTTGAGTTCCTGCCCTTAAGCTGAAAGACAAAACACAAACCCCTTTCTCCTCCAGTTGCTTTTGGCCATGGTGCTTTATTACAGCAGTAGAAACGCCGAGTAAGACTCCTGTGGGCGGCTCCCATAGTGTACAAGTGAGGGCAGACACATCATCCACCTGATGACGCAGGGGCGATCGCCAGGCCTCCTGAGTTCATCTGCACTCAGAGTCGTTTCCATTATTCCAGCTGCAGCACTCATACAAGTCAAGCTTGGCAATGGAGACAAGTTCGCATCTCCTTCTTCTGTGCATTCTTTGTTCTTTTGCCATTACTTTTATATTATAATCCTCATGGATCAAAATGGTTTCGACTTTAAGCAACTATCTAAATTCTGTAGTATTTAATATGAGGTACTTCACTTTAAACGTTTTTCTGGAGACAAGAGCTCATAATGTAGGCTGATCTTACATTCTCTGTGAGGCCAAGGGTGACCTTGAACTCCCAAACTTTCTGTTGTCTTCTGAGTGCTGGGATTACAGGCATACACTAACCACCATACAGTGCTGGAGATTGAACCCAGAACATTATGTTTCTTCAAGACAAGCCTTGAACTCACAGAGATCCGCCTGCCTTTGCCTCCCAAATGCTGGGATTAAAGGCATGAGCCACCATCACCCGGCTAGTGCATTGTTTTAGGCCAGCACTCAGCCAACTAAAGTACATCCCAACTCTAACCTCCTTTTTTTGAGGTAGAGTCTTGCGATATACTCTCAGATACCCTCACACTTGTGGTCCTCCTGCCTCAGAAGACTGAATACTGGGATTACAGGTGTGCCCCAGCCTTGCTGTTGGCTTCTTAATACTACCTTCTCTGTATGTGCTGTGAAGGCTCATTTCCTGTAACTCCTCCTGCATCTACACTGGTTTCTCATTTAAATCAAATGGAGCCTAAGAAAGGTAGACTGCATTAAGGAAGATGATGCCACAGTGTGATATGGTATCCCGTGGATTAGAGAGGACACTAGTCCTCAGTTGTGACTAAGGTGGAAAGAACATGCTATGTAAAGTTCCAATATGTTTGAAGTATAATTGTCAGTAAAGGAAGCAAACAGAAGTTTACCAAAGTTATATATGTATAAGCATGGTGGAATATGTTTCAAATAATAAAATGACTTCTGTAAACTTGTATAGGATTATATTGTCACATAAATAAAAATTTGTGAAGTCTTTGGAATGAAAGACATGCCAAAGAAAATAGTGAATTGCAGGATAAGGCAGAAAATGCCTTTTGCCTCATATTGAGCCAAACTCCAAATAACTTCACATTGTCTAAAGTGGAGGCATTTTCTTGTCTGCCAAGGGCACATATTAGTGACCACATATGCAGTTGTAGAACCTGCGGGAGCCTTTGATTGCTATTCAGGGAGTGAACTGATATGCTCTGCTGGGCCGAAGGAATACCTAGAACCCAGCTTTGTGTCTTCTCTGTGTGTGTGGGGGTGCTAATAAAAGATTAATGCTGTTGCTTCTAGGGAGTTAATGGATGTTTTGGTGGCCCTTGTCTCACCAGTGAGCCATATGGTTCCCTTTTCCCAATACATGTGGTTGAAATATTAGAGACTAAGGTTAGAGAAGAGTGTTGGTCAGTGGCTTCTGTTCCTGCCTAAGTGTGGATGTGTAGGTGCTGTAGGACATCAGAGATTTTCTCATGTGTCTTGAGATTCTCTGTGAGTCTACAGTGAGAAGTAGATCAATGGGGTGTGTGTAGGGTTAACTCTCATTCTGCACTGGGTTTATCATCTGTACAACTGTACAGATTTATTTTTTATAAAATCTGTGCTCCAAGGCCCATAGAATAATATCACTTTTAGATCTTTCAAATGACATTGTCTTGTGTATTGTGCTCTGGTAAAACCTTTAGTTCTTGAGGGCTCTAAAGACAGTCAGTCCCATGGAGTCTGCTAATGAAGTTACATGATTATTTAAAGTTGTTACTTTTGTGAAAGAATACTGATTTCTTCATGCCTTCTTGCTTGCTATGACTAACGACAGGTGAGGGTAAAATGATGATCTGAAACTTCTTGGGTTGTTTGAAGAACAACAGAAATTCTAACTTGTTTCTAGAGGATGAGTGTGATGATAGAAAGCCTTTGTTAGGGGGCTTGAGAGATGGCTCAGTGGTTAAAAGCATTGCCTGCTCTTCCAAAGGTCCTGAGTTCAGTTCCCAGCAACTACATGGTGGCTCACAACCATCTGTAATGAGGTCTGGTGCCCCCTTCTGGCCTGTGGGCATACATGCAGACAGAACATTGTATACATAATAAATAAATATTTTTAAAAAAAAAAAAGAAAGAAAGCCTTTGTTAGCGCAGCCATTGGGAGGAGATGGTTGGATATGGTGGCCCTAGGTGGGTATGGCGTAAACACATCATCCCAACTGTTAGGTCTTACAGTGTGGCAGAACACTGGGTTTATATCCCAGCTATTTGGGAGCCAGAAGACCGTGACAATTTATAGAAACCCTGTCTTTTTTTTTCTTTAAAACTATAGCTTCTAAAGATGCAAGACAATCTTACACCAGTTTGATTAAAAAGGGGTATTTTATTGGAGGGGATAAAACTTACAGATCAATGTCCCAAACCACAGTCCTCTGGTCGCAAACAGGAAACAGAGTCTAGCAGTCAGCACGGACGCCAGAAGCAGGAGAGAGAGCGGAGAGCTGCTGTGGCTTTTTTAAAATTGAAACCACGCCCCAGTGGGCTGGTATCTCAAAATCCATTGGCTGAAGGCAGAGAGAGAAAGCTCCCGCAGCAAGCTTCTTTCCTCCTTCCTCCCTTCCTCTCTTCCTTCTTCCTTCCTCCTTCCTCCCTTCCTTTTTCCTTCCTTTCTCTTTTTTTTTTTTTGGTCAAGCTAGGGTTTCACTATGTCTTAGTCTCTGTTCTATTGCTGTGAAGAGACACCATGACCAAGGCAGCTCTTATAAGAGAAAGCATTTGATTGGGGGCTTGCTTACAGTTTCAGAGGCGTAGTCCATTATCATCACGTAGTATGGCAGGACAAATGGAGCTGGAGAAGTAGCTGAGCTACATTCTAATTTCTGCGTAGAAAGAGAGAGACTGGGTCTGGTATGGACTTTTGAAGCCTCAAAGTCCTCCCCCAGTGATACCCACCCCCCACCAAGGCCACACCACCAATCCTTAAATAGTGCCACTTTCTGTTGACTAAGCATCCAAATACACGAGCCTATGGGGGCATTATTATTCAGACCACCACATGCTCTCCCAAGTTGGCCTAGAACTCATTATGTAGCCTAGGCTGGTCTTGAACTCATGGTAATCCTTCTGTCTCATTCTCCCAAGGGCCAGGATTACAAATTTGTGCCACCAAGCCAAAGTAGATTTGGTCATTTTAAATCTAAATCTACACTCGTGGTTTTTGTTTGTTTGTTTTTAAGATTTATTTATTTTATGTATGAGTACTCTATCTGCAATACAACTTTATACCAAAATAGGGCATCAGATCCCACTATGGATGGTTGTGAGCCATCATGCAGTTGCTGGAAATTGAACTCAGGACCTTTGGAAGAACTGCCAGTGCTCTTAGCTGCTGAACCATCTCTCCATCCCCCACACACATGTTTTATCAAATTATTTTATTGACTTGGGAAGGCTGATTCAAGTGACATTGTGATGGACAGAGTTCCAACAAGCTGGTACCACCCCAAATCCCCAGTATTCAGGCTGACACAGCAGGATTGTGCCCAGCACTCAGGCTGACACAGCATGGTCGCAGGTTCGAGGTCAGCATGCACTACATGGGGAAACTCTGCCAGGATGGAAACAGGGAAGGAAGAGAGAAGACAGTAGGAAGGGAAAGGAAGCAAAAAGAGAGGAAAGAAAAAAAAAACACATGTTCATTAGTGGCCTGGTGATGTGGCTCAGTGGAAGAGCCCTTGCCTAGCATTCCTGAGCTGTGGGTCAGTTCTCAGCACATCAGGACCTCAGTGTCCTGAATAAGAATTTGTAAATATAAAGATATATTTATATTTGTAAATATAAAGATATATTTGTATTTGGAAATATAAAAATTAAGATTTTCTTAGGATTTAGAATTATTTCTAATTTTTGGGTAAATACGAATAAAGTTATTTTTTTTATCTCAATTCTGATCCTTATTATTGAAGGATTACCCAAAGTATTAAGATTAAAATTCTAATATTAGCAGGCATTTTTTAATGTGCAAGAATGACATTATACGTTTAGTTTTTATACTTTCTAAGTACAAATACATGCTTATTCTGTCACTTCTCGATAATTTGCAATATCAGAAATGGTTAAGCTTGGCATATTAAATAAGTCAAATTAATATTTGAATTGTTTTTTTTTTTAACCTAAGTTAAAAATGAATTCACAACAGAGAGGTGGCCATGTGGGTAAAGAGCTCACTGTGTGAACATCAGTACCTGAGTTCAGCTCCCCGGGACCCAGTAAAGCAAGGCACAGTGGTGTGCGTCTGTGTTCCCAGTGCTCAGAGATGGAGATGGAGCCAGCAGAGCCTGAGAAGCTGGTGGGCTGGCAAGCTGGGCATTCACAGTATGAGCACTAAAGAGAGACCCTGTCTCAAGCAAGATGGAAGGCAAGGATTGCCACTGGAGGCTGCCTTTGATCTCCACACACTTACTCCCCCATCCCATCACACACACAGGCATGCATGCATGCATGCATGCACACACTGCTCTTTTAAGTCAGTATTTCCAGATTTTGGCTAAAACGAGATAGTGTTTAATATGGAAACAATAACAGAGGTATTCCTAAATCTAATATGGAAAGTTACGTCCATGATGTTAGGGGTCTGTGAACCTAGCCTGTGAGTGGAAAATTAAGATTTCATATGGCTGTTTGCAGCTGCTTGATCAAGTCCTAATATAGAGCCTTGTTCTAAAGACGACATTTGTAGAAAGTTTTGGAAGGTAGACGTATATGAAAATCAACAGTTTCTAAAGTAGTACAAACTGGTTTTATTAATCTATCATGTTTCATTTACTGAAAGAAACACATAAAAAGAAAAGGAAGAAAGAACAGAACAGTTAAGACGAAAGTTCCACAGAGCAGAAAGAGTCTAGGGAGATGACTAGAAAGAAACCCCCTCTTTTGCTTTTCCCTCAGCAATCTGTCTGGATTCGTTCCACTCTCACTATATACCCAGCCCGCAGGCAAAGCGCAGGCTCTTCTAACAAAGAGGGTGTTATGAGGAAACCCTTTTCAACAATAAAGCCCTAACATGTGTGTAAGTCTTGCAGCCTTGTAACAGGAAACTTTATAATATGGGAGGGGCTGTGCTGGGCTTTTCCACAATTCTGGAAGAATGAGTTTTATTAGGTGTTAGACAAAGAAATTATCAACTGAGTTTTCTGCTGCGAGGCTGAGAGATTTGCTGTGACTGTTTCAGGCTTTGGCAGTGGTTTAATGTGGGTCCAGGTATATTAGGAACAGGGCCTTGCGCTATCAATATGTCTACTGTCGCTGGTGCTCGTAAGAACATGATGTTTAACTTCTGTCTATCCATGAGAACTTATTCCAAATTTTGTTACTCTGTGGTTTTTCTCAGCAGTATTGAGCTGTTCCTGATTGATCAACACATAATATAGTTTGGGACTCAGTCAATGGGTCTTTTCTTTCTGAAGGATGGTGACAAATTCTTTTGAAACTTAGGAAATTGGTTCCATCATTCACCTCTGCTTCTTTCTTTGCTTTTCCCACCCAGCCCCTGAAAACCCCGCTGTCTTCTTGTCAGTCTGCAGAACAGATCATCTGTGAGGAGCCAGTGCTTAGCAATGGTATTGGAATAAGTGTAAGCAGTTGGTGGGTGCTTGGGTAATGGTTTGCTCAGTTAACGAAGATGCTAAGGTTAAGGTGCTCTAATATCCCTGAGATGTGGTCCTGTAAACTTCCCTTGGTTCCAAGATTTGTCGGGCAATAGTTCTGCTTGTCTGGGTTTTAAAGGCTAATATGTCATGGCAGAGTCTTAGGATTTATATAGTACTTACTATAGGAGAGTTGGGTGTGTTGTATTTCAGAGTTTCTGAAGCAAGTAAGAAGTGTGGAAGCTAGTCCTCTACCCCATGGCTTTTTAACACACCACCACATGCTCACGCATGCACGCACACACAATACAATATATATGTATGTATAATATATATGTATGTATGTGTGTGTATATATATATATATATATATATAGCCTAGTCAGTCTCCTCTTTTCCTATTTGAAAATTACTACATGCCATATACATTCATGCATGATTTTAGTGATGGTAGGGAGTTTAAGTACCCCGTCTAATATAGTTTATTCTATTGTAGGGCTGAAACTTTCAGGAGATAAGGTATTATATGGAGATATTATTAATAGGATGATATTAGCAAGATTCTGTCATAATCTTTCTCTTCCTCCTCTTCTCTCTTTCCTGTCCTTTCTCCTTCTCTCTACCTTGCTCCACTTTTTCTGCAAGGTCCTGTTATGTAGCCCAGGCTTGTCTTGAACTCATGATCTTCCGGCTTCAACTGGATCAGTGCTGGGATTATAGGTAGAGTTTGCCACATCTAGCATTAACTTCATTATGTTTTCCTGATGGTTAACTCCTTAACCCTGAATAATATGGCATAGTTTGATTCGTCATATATAGAGTTTGTCTCTTGATATAACAGAGATGAGTGTATGTGTGCGTATGTGTGAGTGTACACGTACAAAAGATATTACATGTGAGTGGGAACTCATGTACCATGATGCTCCTTTGGAGGTAAGAGGACAACTTTTGGGAGTCACCAGGTTACAACAAGCACCTTTACCTACTGGGCTGTCACAAAAGCCCGCTGATACTTGATCTTGATCGATACCTTATTAGATGGAGAAAGTAAAGACCACTTTAGCTAAACCCACTTCTGAGTCTGTCTGTGAAAGGAAGGACGTCTCACCTTGAATGTGGGTGGCACCAGTCAGTACGTTGGGTGCCAGGTTGGAATCAAAGGGGAAGGAGGAGAACGCGCTGCTTAGTGCTGTCTGTTCATGACTGCCTTGCGCCAATCGACCTCACACCCTCACACTGCAGCCTCTGAAACCATGGGTACCAGCTGTTCACTTCTCTTTCTCAATTGTTTCCTCAGGCATCTGTCACAGTGCCTCAAGTTTGACTGACACCTGCTACACATAGTTTGCTCTTTAATACACTCAGAGTTGGCTTCTGTCACCGTGTCAGGATTAGAGCATTTTCACTCCCCTAAATCTGCACTCATTAGCAGAAACACATCTCCCTCGAAGTTGTCTAGTCCTAGCAACCATTGGTCTACTTTATGTCTTTTTTTTTTTTTTTTTAGGCGAGTAAAGTTAAACGTTTATTAGGGTTATGGAGGGGAAAGGGGAGAAGAAGAGAGACAGAGAGAGAAGGAGAAAGAGGAGATACAGAAGAGACAGACAGAAGTGGGTGGGGGGGAGAAGTGGGGAGAGAGACAGAACCTGCCTCTCCCCGATCTACTTTATGTCTTAAGGATGTACGTATTTTTAACAGTTGATGTAAATCGATAATGACACAGTACAGCATGTTTTAGAAATTCATTTCTTTTTATTTCATAATAGTATTCATGCATGTTGGTGTTCCCTTGCATCCATGCAGTCATCAGTTCGTGAGCAGTTTAGTTTCTTCACCTTCTGACTATTGTGAACAACGCAGGGTCTCATCGTGTAGCCCACACTGGCTTGGAATTTTTTTTTTGTGGCCCAAAGCTGACTTTGAAAACAAACTGGACTACTATATTGTTTGATGACTAAAATTTACAGATGGCAGCATAGTGTAGTGTTGTCAGAATGACTGATGTATAATTAATGAGCGAGGATACAGTGTTTGGAAGGAGATCAGTCTACATATTATGAAATGATTTTTGACAGAAATGCTTAAGTAATTAAATGTGTGACTGTGATAACTTATTGGGAAACAAATGAATCTCCACACCTACATGGTATGATACATAAGAAATGATCATGAAATAGATCATAGCTCATGAAATTATTTTTGACAAAAATGCTTTAGTAATTAAATATGTGACTGATAGCTTATTGGGAAACAAATGATTCTCCACTACTACCTGGTATGACACATAAAAAATGATTATGAAATAGATCTTATGATCATAAATCATATCTTTTACATTAGTAAAACATAATGTTATATAATTTATAGAATAAAGAAAATCTTTGTGGCTTTGGGATATTCAGAGATTTCTTGGGACATAATAAAATAATAATAATTATAATAAAATAATTATAAAACTAAAATTTGCTCTAATTAGCAAAATTGAAAGTTCATGGTTTTCAAATGATAACTGTGAAGATCTAAAAGTAAGTCTCAGGCAAGGAGGAAATATTCATGAAGCAGTTAAGTGTGTGTCCCTGTGTGGAGCGTACATGTGGCTGTGAGTGTAGTACCTGTTGTGTCCAGAAGAGGGTGTCGGATCTGCTGGAGCTGGAGTTACTGGTGACTGTAAGCTGCTAGGTGTATTAGGGTATTCACAGTCTGACTTGGGTCCTCTGCAAATCCAGCGCATCTTAACCTCTGAGCCATTTCTCCAGCATTTATCAGGAGTTTTTATAACTCAGCAACAAAACAGGTTGCTCAAAATTTAAAGATAGATGGTATCTTAATTAGAGTTACAATTGCTGTGATGAAATACCTAACCAAAGGGAACTTGGGGAGGAAGGAGTTTATTTGGCTTACATACCCTGAATCACAATCCGCCCCCGGGCAGCCCAGACAGGTAGTCAAATTGGTAGAGACCAGGAGGCAGGAGCTGATGCAGAGGCCATGGAGGGAGGGTACTGCTTACTGGCTTGTTCAGCCTGCTTTATTATAGAGCCCAGGACCTCTCTCTAGCCCAGGGGTGGCTGAGACTTCCCACATTAATCACTGATTAAGAAAATACCCTACAGGTTTGCCTACAGCCCAGCTTTACGGAGGCATTTCTAGTTGAGAGTCCTTCCTCTTAGACTGACTCCAGATTGCGTCAAGTTGATATAGAAACTACCCAGGATACATGGACAATTATCTGATGCCCTCTTCTGAAGATGTGGCCTAATAGAGACAGGGAAAGATGCTCAGCATCATTGTACTTCAGGGAAATTAAATTTATAACCATCTGAGATACTTGTTTGCCCAGCAGAAAAGCTAAAAGGGAAGAGTGAGATACCTCATTCGTTGCCTCTGACCATGAAGTTGTGATGGCTTGGTGTTCTCTTCTCACATGGGAAAGCTCAGGGTGTTTCCTACACCTTTCTGACTCGCGAGATCTTTTTTCTTCCCCGTGAATCAGGGGTTGGTAATAGGTTTTTTTTTAAGGTGGGCATAGAGTGGGCCATACTCTAGGCAGGATCTGTATTCTTTTATTTTTTTAAAAGTATTATCCTAACCATTTTTTAAGGTTTAGTTTTATTTTTGGTTTGTTTTTTTTTTCATTTATTTATTATGTATATAGTGTTCTGGGCACCAGATCTCAGATCTCATTACAATGGGCGTGAGCCATCATATGGTTGCTGGGAATTAACTCAGGACCTCCAGAACAGCAGTCAGTTCTCTTAACCTCTGAGCCATCTCCCCAGCCCAGGAACTGTATTCTTAAGGGTGCTATCTTCCTCCATGGCGTTTACAAGGTGGTAATGAGGTCTCTGCTTCAGCTGGGCCAGGCCTTTAAAAGTATCCAATGCTGCGTGAACTCACGTACCCACTCTCTGCACTCCAGTGGCCACGTGCTCAGCTCCTGTGCTCTGCTCGCTGCCCACTCTTTCTCTCATAGCTCCCTGGTGCATTCCCAGCCTCATAAAGGAGGAACCAGGCTAGGGCACTTCTTCTAAATCATGCATAGATGGCAGCACCTTGCTTTTCAAAGTAAGAGTGCAGCTTTGATTATTTTATGTTCTGGAGCCTTAGTGAAAACTCTGAAGCAGAAAAGCAGATTTAACTGTGTGTTACACAATGGAATGTCTGGTTATGATTTGGTTTAGTCTGATGTGTGGCATTATGGAGAATTCTTGACTCTGATCGTGTGCCTTTCGTTCATCTGATTTGGATGCACAGGCAGAGCATCCCACAAATCTCAATCTTGAAAGCAATAAAGGTGGTTTATGTTTTATGTGTGTGTTCCTGCATGAGTATATGTGTACCACCGTTGTACAGGTACCTGCAGAGGCCAGAAAAGGACATTGGGTCCCTCAGACCCGTAGTTAGAGTGATTGTGAGTTGTGTGATGTGGGCACTGGAAACTGAACCCACTGCCTTTTTGTGAGCAGTGAATGCTGCTAACTGAGCCACCTCTCTAGACATGTGTCCTGGGCCAGCTTCAGTGTTGCCATGTCACCCAGGTTAGCCTTGAACTTGTGGTCCTCCTGTCTCTGTTTTTGGGGTGATGGCAGTGATCAAAATGAAAAAAAAATCAATATTGAAGATGTTTTGGACTAACAGGGTTATTCAAATACTTGTTTCCAAACTTGCTAAATTTGATTTTGAAAAGGTCATTGCTGTGAGAAAGACGTTTTCCTTTCAGGAAACTTGTTGGAATGATTAAGTTTGCTGCCTCTGCTCTAAAATTAATGATAATCAGAGTTTCTTGGAGGAGTTAGTTACTTGCTAATTTGCATAGGTTCACACTTTGGTTAATTGGTTGGCAGCGATGCGGCTGTCTTTCCTTGTGGTTGGAAACATTAGCAGTGTATTGGTTTGAATAGGAATGGCCCCCACAGATTCACGTGTTTGAATTTGCCCATAGGGAGTGGCAGGCACTAAGGGGGTGTGGGCTTGTTGGAGGAAGGTGGGTGTGGGCTTTGAGTCTTTTATGTTTAAGCTATGCCCAGTATGGCTCACAGTTTCTTTCTGCGGCTAGTGGTTTAAGATGTAGGACTCTCAGCTCCTTCTCCAGCACCATGTCTGCTGCACACTGCTGTGCTTCCTGCCATGATGACAATGGACTGAGCCTCTGAAACTGAAAGCCAGCCCCAATGAAATGTTTTCCTTTCTAAGAGATGTTGTGGCCCATGGCCGCCACATTCCCATGTCTCCTGTGCTCTTTGCTTCTGTGTCTCTAGTTTCCACCGTTCCTGGCCCCTGGAGCAGCTCTGCTCTGCCGTCTTTTCTTCCATTTGGATGAGACCACTTTTTTTTGTTGTTGTTGTTGTTTTTTGTTTTTTTTTCAAGACAGGGTTTCTCTGTAGCTTTGGAGCCTGTCCTGGAACTAGCTCTTGTAGACCAGGCTGGCCTCGAACTCACAGAGATCCGCCAGCCTCTGTCTCCCGAGTGCTGGGATTAAAGGCGTGCGCCACCACTGCCCGGTTGAGACCACTCTTTAAATGCCTGTTTCCATAAGACCTGCCTTTTTTAGTTGTAATGTGGGCTCTGCAGACTTCACCTCTGTTGCCATGGAGCCTCCATGGGTCTCTCAGGCTTCTCGGAGCTGCTCCATGGTCCTGTGAGTGCCTGTGGCCACAGCTGCTATCATAAGTCAATCTAACATGTTACTTACAAAATTTATTTTTGTATGTGTAAGTGTTGCAGCTCAGATGGGAAAGGTATTGTGGCAGTGTGGAGCCCACGGATACCAAAAAGTCACCCTGCACTACAAACCTCACACAAGACACTTTTTGGGAGGGAAAGACCCAGGACAGAGGCTGCCTCTGCTTGGGTGAGAAACAGCAGAGAGCTGAGCAGAAGCCTGGGTTTATGTAAGGAGTTTTGGGGCAGGGGTAACTTTTCAGGGTGGCCTGGGGTTGGAGGGATTATGTGGCCTGATCTTGGTGCAAGCTCAGGGATTGGTGGGATTTTTTTTTTTTTTTCTCAGTAGGGCAGGGCCTGGTCCTTCTTCCACCTTGAGGGGCTAGGAAGGGCTGTTATGCTTGACTGCCAGAGTAGTCTGGGAATGGAGCCTAGAGGCCACAGGTCTCCCGGGGTGGGGCATACAGAGGGGTCTCTGCACATGGCAGGAAAATCCACCCTGCTGCCTGAGTCAGAGTGAATAGCAATGTTGTGTCGGTACCTGCCCTTGTGAGATCAGAGGAGAGCTCAACTCTTTTTTTTTTTGGTTTTTCGAGACAGGGTTTCTCTATAGCTTTGGAGCCTGTCCTGGAACTAACTCTTGTAGACCAGGCTGGTCTTGAACTCACAAAGATCCACCTGCCTCTGCCTCCTGAGTGCTGGGATTAAAGGGGTGCGCCACCACCGCCCGGCTGAGAGCTCAACTCTTGGGAGTCTGTTCTTCTGCCACCTTGGGATTGGGTCTTAAGTGAGGGGTAGCCATCTGGGGTATCACCAGATTCATTCTATGCACAGTGGGAGAATTGCATGTCCTAGGAAGAAGACCCATACGGAGACAGTGAAAGTGACAGGAGCGGCCAAATGACAGTGGAGGCAGCTGGTGACAAACTCAAAGGGTTGCAGCCAGAGGGTGAATGCGGACTATTAGAGAGAGGGGTGTGCGAAGAGTCACCCACCAGAGAGAGAAAGCGGCTGTTGGAGATGGGGCTGTAGTCAGAGAGTGACTGTGGCTGTTGGAGATGTGGGGGCTGTAGTCAGAGTGAAAGCGGCTGTTGGAGATGGGGGGCTGTAGTCAGAGAGTGACCGTGGTTGTTGGAGATTAAATGGGAGTTAGAGAGATGTTTCAGATGCAGGGAACTTGATACAGAATGGGAAAGAACAAAATCCACAAACTATTAGAATAGACAGCAGCTCCCATGCAGGGTTTGGAAAGGGCTCCAGAGACAGGTGTCTATGGAGACTTTGGGTCAGGCTTTATAGGTCATGGCCTATAGAAGTTGCAAGGTCATTGGGATGGGAACCAGCCAAGCCCCTTTTCATTTTGGTTTATTTGGTGTCTTTACAGTTTAATGAGAGACCTCTGACAGTCACACTTGTATCAAGAAGAGTAGACAGTAATAAGTGGGCACAAAAACTGTTCAAGATGGAAATAAAGTCAGAGTTATACAATTTATGGATATGATCAGTTTGATAAATAACTTTCCATTTTGACTAATTATATAGATACTTGAAATATTTGTAATTATGTGGTAATTATATAGATAATTAGCATTAGTAATATTTGTAATTATATAGATGATTAGAAATATATCTAATATATATTATGTGGACATAGTTTTCTAGGCTACTTCCTGTTGATTGGGGGCATTCATAGTCTTATGGGGACCCAAAGAAAATGTAGATCATGGTCAAATCTAGACTGGAGTATTCTGTGAGACTGGATTATCTCAGCCACCAGTCTTAAAGCTGTTCTAGATGTAGAATGCAGAGAAAACTGCAAGAAACAAGGCCACATGTATTCTAACACACCTCCTAATAGTGCCACTCCCTATGAGCCAAGTATTCAAACACATGAGTCCATGGGATCTATACCTATTCAAACCACCAGAGATAGCTATGTCTTAAGTAATATAAACAACACCAAATTATTTTACCCTTCCATTCACGTATTTCCTAAAATGAATTCGATGTGCATTTCCCTCCACATTTACTACTGCCAGCATGGGAAACAGAATTATGAGTGAGGTGAGTAGAGAAGATAAAGGCTGGAGGTGTAGTTTGGTGACAGAGCACTTGCCTCGTGTATTTAAGGTCCTAAGTTGGATCCTCAGCACTGCTGCCCTAAGTACTGGAATCATCTTATCATATTTACATGTGTGTATATGGTGGGTTATTTTGATCGCCAACTTGTAACAGTGTAGATTCACCTGGGAAAGGAGTCTCAGTGATGGATTAGATCAGGCTGGCTTGTGTGTGTGCATCTTTCTCTCTCTGTCTCTCTTTTGTGTGTGTGTTAATGTGCATTACATTGATCGGTGTGAGAAGATCCAACCAAAAACTGGCCAGCACCATTCCCTGGGTTTGAGTCCTGGACTGCATAAAAGAGAGTGAGCATAATCCTGCTTTCTCTGCTCTGTGATGTAACTAGTTGCTCCAGGCCCTCACCACCTTGACATCCCCATGGTGAAGGACTGTAACCTGGAGCTGCGAGCTAAGGTAAACCTTCCTCTCTCCATTGCCTTTGTCAGGGTATTTTGTCTCTGGATCAACAGCAGCAGAAACTCCTCTGAGGTAATATGTAAGCACAGGTTGCATGCTTTCCAATTTTGTTTTCTAGTCTCTTACAAACTTCCTGCTTCAGGAAATTAACATAGAAGGGGACATTTTTATGAATTTGTTGAGTGCTGACCTCTGCATTAGCAAGGGAAAGGTCATCCTAACCATCTGTGGTTCATTGTTCCTAGTTCCTTCAGCATAGCCCATTGGAGGATCAAAGGCTCTGTTTAATGGCCTTACAATGAAGCATATACTTCTGACCTTAGACCACAGTGTTCTTATTAACTATACAATCTGAACTCTGCATGCTGGTGTTTGACTAATTCAAGGACATCAAGACGTCTGCTTTTCTAAGACTAGTCGCCTTCTAAACACTGCATTAAAAAGAGAACGGCTCTTCCACTTGCGGTTCTTCTCTGGCTAACATACAACTTAGCGAGCCTCAAACCTAGGCCACAGCCTATTCTGCAAAACACAGCCGAACTTCATTGTCTGTCTATGCAAAGGAAAATAGTTCTTTTGAAGGTAACAAATTACTGAATGTATTCTCCCTTCAACTAATTTTTAAAATTTACCTTTTACATTTGTTATGGCTGAAACAGGCCATATAGCCCAGGCTGGTCTTGAACTTGTGGGTTTCCTAACCTAACTAGCTGGAATTATAGGTGTGTCACCATGTCTGGTGCATGAGTTGCTTTTTTATCAGGAAAAACACTTCTCTTTGAAGAAGAAATATATAGGGACTGGCGAGGTGGCTCATCAGAAAATGGTTCTTGTCATTCAAGTTTGGAAACCTCAGTTTGATCCCCAGGACTCACATGGTCTAAGGAGAGGACTGACTCTTGCATGTTATCCTCTGACCTTCACATGTGTGCTGTACACATATGTCCACATGTACTTGCATGATCTCTCTTGCTCTCTCTTCCAATAAATAAGGGGAAAACTTTATAGGGGGTAAAAGGCAGTCACATGATAAATCTTAGAAGTCGGTTAGTGTCAGCAAGAAATTTGCTGGGCTTTGCTTCATCACGTGGTCAGCTTGAGAGAGCGTTTAACTTGATTTAGTGCAGAAGACACTCGTCCTTAGCACTAGCCAACTGCTCTACTGTGAAGGAAGGTGTCTGGGATGAACCACATCACTGCTTTTCATTTCTTTGTAACACTGGAATTACCTTTCTTTTTAGTGAACTAGTTAAAAATGTGATCTTTGGAAAATAAGACATGTATTTGGTGAAATTTGGCAATTTTTCTGAGATAATTTGTTTCTATTTTTTAAAAATTTTGAGGTTTTGTTCTGCAGCTCTGACTAGCACAGAGCAGGTGGTGATCCTCCTGCCTTTGCCTCTTGAGTCCTGGGGTTACAGGCATGTGTCACTATGCCTTGTTGTAGACTTTTCTTATATACTGATGTTTCATGGTATTTTACAAAAGGCTCGTTTACTGCATGTTAGAAAAGAGAACAGCAAAAACTTGCTGTAGTCTTCAAAGTGAGCACCATAGCTGATTTTGTTTTTCAACATTTGCCATCTCTACTTGCATGAGACTTACCTGTGACGTGGTGTTGACCTAAGCTTTGGGAATAGAGACTATCATCAGCATTAGAGACTTGTAGCTTCACAAGCATTATTAGTAGTTACTTACATTTCATATTAACTCTTTATTGTGTTCATAATGAAAGCATTCTAATTGCATTTTCATACAGAATAATGTTCATAATTCATGCTAAAATTTTTTTTAGCACACCAATATAACACTAGTATGTAAGCTACAGTAGCTCACTTGATGTTTAAGAAACACTTGCTAGCTGAGAGATGCTTTTCCCCAGCATGGACTGGAAACCACGCTGCATGCGCTAAGTGATTCCATCTGACCTGTGGAAAATCACGGTTGGGTACGTTTTCACTTTGCACATGTCATCACAGAGCCAACCGGCTGGAGCTGACTTGTTAAAATGGACATTTCTGGCTGAGCTTTGAAGACTGTATTTTTCAAAATGAAGCATAAAAATACCCACTTTTCACTGCTTGCATATTAAAAGCACATGTCAAAAGATACAAAATGAATTGAAAAAAGATTGTAGGATGCACATTAAATTGTGTGTACAAGTTAATTCTGTTTGTAGTAGGTTTAAAAGTCATTGCCTCACCAAAAATGAACTTAGAATTAAACTCGAATGTTACAGAGAAGAATTTGTTGATATTGCTCAAGAAAATATTTGCTGTTCCTCATAGGAAGGTTGTGTGTGAGCCCTTGCTCTGCCACTGAGTAACTATATAAAACCCTCACTCTTAGCTTTAGGCTTTCCCCAATATGAGTGCATACTGATCCTGCCATTGTTGTAATGTAATGTAATTTAGGACTGGCTTAAGCTCCTAGGAAGAAAGTCATTTTTGTAACTTCAGGATATTGCTTTTATAGTGTGCGGTAACTGAGCAGGTCATGCGTGAGCTAATGAACCACATATGGCCCTGAGGCGCACGAGTACTCAGCAGTAGTTCCACAAGCCTTTTATGAGGATTTACTGTGGGCTTCTCTCATGAAAGCCTGCTCAATCCTGTTAATGACACAAGATAAATGCATGCTAGTGTCCTGGCCCAGAGGAAGGAAAGAAATCGGGAAGAGAAACGAGTGTGAGAGCCTTGCGGCCTCTGTTCTTAGCATTCAGTTGTGAGCGTCCTTGAAAACACTGTGTCACGCACTTGAATGAGGTGGACATGTGTCGAGAGGGGATCTACCAAACAGCTGGAGGGGAACCATAGTCACATCATGTAGAATTCAGTTGTGGACAGAAAATAATTTGATTTCCCAGAAGCGCAAAGCAATAGGTCACCATTCATGTAGAAGCCAAGATCAGGATGAGTTCTGGGGGTGCGTACATCCCATGTCTTCCTGTAGGCAAATGGGTCTCTTGTGGGACCCATGGAGATCTATGTCAGTCAGTATTTCAGGGACAGGAAGACAAGCTAAACTTTGAAGAAAATTAAGTTGAACTTGTTTCAAATTCAGTTAAGCCACAGTGATTAATAAGGTTATTGGAAGATTTGGGCAATATCTATGCCTCTAAACAGGCGCAATTCGTCAGGCTGATGAAAATGATCCGAGCTATATAGTCACAGAAATAAAGTTCTGAACTCTAGGACCAGTTTGTGATACTTTAATGATTGTGTAAGAACCCTCCTGGTATGGGGGTGGGGTGAGGCTGGCTGATGCCGTGCATGGTGCTGGTGTTCAGCAGGCCTCATGTGAGCAGTCACTTTGCTTGGCCGGATGCCTCACCATAGACAGCAGTCTTTAGGTGTGCACTCTGTCAGGCATTTAACGAGCGTCTGATAACTGCACTGTATTCTATGGATGAGGAAACAAAGATTTAAGGAATTTTCTCAAAAGGAATATTACTGGTAAGTGGCAGAATGTACCCTTTATACCTTTATTTCGTCATAGTTGGGAACAAACCCCTCATCAGAAATAGTGTTGGAAAATCAGGTTCCAGGGCATGGTTAAAGAAAAGGGACATTTCTGGGTTGAAGGATACGCAGAAGTGAGGCCAAGGATCTTCTGCTGTGACTGTAGTCTGCCAGATGTGCAGAGATCTCAGGAACTGGGATTTGAGGCTTTCCCAGTGGACTGACATGTGGGGTCTGCGTTTCTGTTGGAGTTTTATAGTGATCTGATTGAGTGTTCATCATTGTCCTGATTCCTATATGTATGCACGCAGTATGGGCTACTGTTTGTGTCCATCAATATGCTCTTTCAGCATATAGCAGATTTATGTCTATTAGATGTGAAGATAATTGATTCTCTGTGAGTGTTCTTTTATCTCTTTTGAGACAGGGCCTCACTATATAGCCCTGGTAGGAACTTGCTGTGTCGACCAGGATGGCCTTGAACTCAGAGGAATTACCTGCCTCTGCCTTTGATTAAAGGCTGCTCTCAGGTGACTTTAATGTGTCCTTTGCTATAGTGTGGGGGAATGTGATATATTCCTTTGGGATGTGTTCTTTAGCTAGCATGCCTTACCCACTTCCTGCGCTCACTCATTCTCACTTAGTCTCCTCTAACTGTAGTAAACATGAAGGCTGCTGTCCTTGTCGGTTCTGGAGTTTACATGCAATGGTGCTAGCAATGGAATGAGCTCTTCTTGGTACTAAGGCTGAGGGGTAACGGATGGATAAAATTCTCGAGCATCTCTTACAAGTCACACGCAGTTTCCTGCTCAGGGTGCGCGTTCCGACAGATGTCTTCTCAGGTCTGTGAGAAGCCCTGCTGGGTTAGTGGCTTCTGCTTCCTCACACCCACAGGATTTGTGTATGCCTTGCTTTTAATTGTTGCTTGCATTAAGTTAGGATGTGATGACTTGCTTTAGTATTTTAGGGGCCAGTATTTCTCCCTTGTGATTAGGGGCTATATTTCGTTCATTTTTTTAAAAAATCAAAATTTATTATTATTATTATTAATTTTTAAAAAAGTTTTTGAGACAGGGTTTTCCTGTGCAACTTTTGCTGTATTTGGAGCTCACTGAGTAGACCAGATTGACCTCAAACTCAGAGATGAGCCTGCCTCTTTCTTCCAAGTGCTGGGATTAAAGGCATGCACCACCACCACTTGGTCTTATTTTATTCTTAAAAATTATAATATAATCATAACTTTTATTACTTTCTCTTTCTTCCTTCTAGTCCCTCACATGTACCTCTTTGCTTGCTTCCTTTTAAAATCATGGCCTCTTTTCTTTGTATGTATATGATGCTTATGAATGTGTATGTGTATATGTGTGTGTATGTATGTGTGTGTATGTATATGTGTGCATGTATATGTGTGTATGTATATGTGTGTATGTATATGTGTGACTGACTACTTATGAATGTGTATGTGTATATGTGTATGTGTATATGTGTGTGCATGTATATGTGTGTATGTATATGTGTGACTGACTACTTATGAATGTGTATGTGTATATGTGTGTGTATGTATATGTGTGTATGTATATGTGTGTGTATGTATATGTGTGACTGACTACTGGGTAATGGATAGCCAGGTATGGGACTTACCATCGGGGAAGCCCATTCCTCCTACTTCAGCATTCCTTAGTTGTCTGCAGTTCTTTGTCTACAGGTCGGGCCGCGCATTCCGTCTTCCATGTTAGCATGCCTATTGCTGTTGCAGTTCTTCAGGGCTTGTCTAGGCAGCCATATTGTTAAGATTTCATGGGTGTAACTTCCCTGTCACTTTTAGGAGGCACAATTTCACAGCAGATTTCTGGTCCTCTGGCTCTGAAGATCTCTCTGTCCCTCTTCTCCAGTGTTTTGTGAGCCTTAGATGCGGTGTTTATGTTATAGATGTACTGACTGGGGCTGGGTGCCCCATGATCACTTGTTCTCTTCATTTTAACTGACTGTGGTTTCCTATCTGGTCTCCATTTGCCGTAAAGAGAAGCTTCTCTGATGAGCGGTACAAGCTGTACTTATCTGTGGATTGTAAGGACGAGTATAGGGGACGCTTTAGGAATTGTACTGGTTTAGGAGAGCAGCCGTAGCATGTTCTCCTCTAAGATTCCTGAACTCACTAGCCCTGTAGTTGGCTAGGCTTAATACCAGTCCCAATTTCCCTCTAGTTGGGTAGGCAAAGATGTCATTTCTGCGTATGACTTTTGTCTACTTCCCTCCCTGGGGAGCTTGTGCAGCCCCTTTGGGAATTATGAAAGTTCAGGGAGGAGGCTTTCAAGTCAGATCCAGCTGGAGTCTTGTGGCTCTGTGTCCAAGGTGTATGGTGTCTTCAGCAACAGGAAGTTACTTTCAACCTCTGGGAGGTAATCAAAGGATAAGCAACAGCCTATATTGTTTTGGAAGTCTCTTGGACAACCCTGACCAACAACTTGAAAGGGATTTATCATGCATGCTACTAGGGTTAATATTAGACTGTCAGACTAAGTGGGATAACTTCATTTAAACTCTCTGTCTCTCTCTCTCTGTGTGCGTGGGCATATATGTATGTGCTGTGTGTAATTTTAAATAAATAAAAGTATGATTCCTTATGGCTTTACAAACATTGTCAGCGTTATGTTACTTTCTTCCCTTCTTTCTCTTCTGCATTGACCTCCTCGCTCCCCATTTTGCCTTGCAAAACTTAGTTTGCATCACTTAGTTTCAGTCATATAGTAAGTTGTCAGTGTCTCGACTGAATAACTATGCTAACTTTATTTATATTTTAAGATTTATTACTTTTGAAATTTATGCATGTGTGTGTGTAGTTCTGTGCATATGAGAGGCCAGAGGCGTTCCCTCTCTCTGGATCTGGAGTTGCAGGCGCTTGGAGCCGTCCATTGTGCAAGGTGGAAAAACTCAGAGGTCTTAGGCAAGAAATCTTAACCATGGAACTGTCTACGTAGCCCACCCCCATATTTAGATTTTTAAAAACCAGCATATAAGAATGGAACCACCAAACACTATGAATGCTATGAAGCATTATTTATTTAAGACAGCTCAATTTGTGGTTAAAATGTCTGTTTTCTTTATTTAACTTTAACAGGAGAAACCAAGAAAAAGTCGAACTGCTTCCTAGTATGGGCAAGTTCCATCTTCATTCAGAGTAATTCTTTAGCTCTTGAACTAGCCCCTCTGTGGATAGAGGTTACAGAGCCACCTAGCTGGGAACCCATTGACTCCAGGCAGCTCATGGAGCTGAAGCTAATGAACTTCATTCACTGGGATGGAGTTTTAATTGCTCACAATATCTTTAACAACTTCTAGAAACCCCAGTCCCTGACAGACTTGCTGTTTCATTGAGATGTGTGGCTTAAACTTAGACACTTGACATGCTTGAATTTTAAAAATGAGAATTAGAAAAACATGCTTATATTTGAGGAGCATGAAAATAGTATGTGTATAATGGATTTTTTTGGGGAGGGGATAATGTTGGCTAAAAGCCAAACCTAGCATAATCCTAAGAGGAAATTTTAATCCTAAGAGGAAAAGTCCTGTGGTATATACAAATAGGACATGTGTGGGCTTTAACATTAAAGTGTGTAATTAACAGGAACAGATTCTGTGGTGCATTTCAATGTATTTTTGATATTTTCATTATATAGAATGAGCTTTTTTTTTTTTTAAAAACTTAACATTTTTCTTACTCAGTTATTATATCTAGAAATTCCAAAACAAAAGCATGTGACTTGATAGAAATTGTGGTTATTTATATGATGGGCACTTTATAAATCTTTCATATTTTTTAATAACGAAGACATCAAATGGACTTTTTAGTTGATTTAAGAGAAAAGTTTGGAGATAGTCCTTCCTTCCTTCCTTCCTTTCTTCCTTCCTTCCTTCCTTCCTTCCTTTTCCTTTTTTGACAGGTTTTCACTGTGTAGCCTGGGCTGATGTAAAATTCATGATCATCTTGTCTCAACCTTCCAATCTTGGGGATTACAGGCATGAACCCCACCACACACAGCTTTGGGGATAGTTTTCAGGCAAGCTTAGTACATGAGATTATGTGGCTTTTTTTAGTTCACAGGTTAGTCATTGTTCTGATTTTTATGCTGTTCTTTAGGGTTTCCAATAGAGAATTTAAAAATATTATTTGTGTGTGTGCTCATGTGTGTGTCATGATGCACACGTGGAGGACAACTGTGTTGAGTCAGGTCTTCTCCTTCCATCTCTGTGTGAGCTCTCGGGTCCAACTCAGGCCACCAGGCTTGTGTGGCAAATGCCTTTACCCACGGAGGCATCTTACCAGCCCTGTTTTTAAGTTGAAGACAGGGTTATACTGTGAACCCAGACTAGCCTTCATCCGATGATGTCAGCCTCAGCCTCCTGAGTGCTAGGATCACAGCCGTGTGCTGAGCCTGGGTCCATGGGGTTCTAGGGACACCGAGAGTGAGGAAGAGGTGCTGCGTCCCCGTCTCACCACCCTGGCCCTGGTTTCATGATGCCAATGTGTCCTGTGCCAGCGCTGCTTGTTACAGTGCCTGTGTCCTTCCCGTCTTCCTCTGCCTCTTCCAGCCACTGGCCTCCTACTCTAGAGGAAGTATTTCTAAGGACAACCCTGATCATATCTTTTTCCTTAAAATTCCTGCTGGTTCTCCTTACTTAGAAGAGGAATCGCTGGCCTTACTAAACTCTTTGTTCGTATTTGATGTCAGGCCCCAACTCAAGGCAGCACTTTAAAAATTGCCCTTTTAGCTGGGCAGTTGTGGCGCACGCCTGTAATCCCAGCACTCAGGAGGGAGAGGCAGGCGGATCTGTCAGAGTTCGAGGCCAGCCTGAGCTACACAGAGAAACCCTGTCACAAAAGACGCAAGCAAACAAACATACAAAAATTAGCATCATAAATTGTCAAATTAAAACCGCATTTGTTGTGATACATAGGATGTGCTGATTAAGCACGGCTTGTATGATAATTAAATCATTGCAAATATCATTCCCATCATTTTAACATACTAGTATTTGTAGGGCATTCATTTCAAATCCTCTTAGCATATTTCTGGTGTACAATACATTGTTACGCACTGCAATCAGCCTGCTGGAAAGGGTGTCCTCATCCCTGCTCCTCCGGCTGAGTGGACTGCAGAATACTTCTTTCTGCTTCTGCCTATGTGGTCAGTTTCTCTTTCAGAATTTAATTCAAGGCTTTTGTTTTGTATTTATGGAAAAGAGGGTATTGAAATTAATTATCCTACCTCACTTTCACCTCTGTAGTTTTTGGTATCTGTACTATGACTTTGTGTATCTGTATTTTACTGCAAATGGAAGCCAGAGCTGTACCTTCTTGCTAGTCTAGTGCCCAATGCTAGCCACAGGCCCCATCTTTAGTCCCTGAGCTACATTTGCAGGTCATAACTGCTTAATAAAACAAAACAAGACGGCCACCATCATCTCTATCACCACCACCTCTACCACCTCCACCATAACCCCCTCCTCCGCCTCCAACCATCACCTCCTCCTCCACCACCTCCACCATCAGCCCCCCCACCCCCGCACAGTTACAAGGGTCTTTGTGTGTGTCTACCATGAGCTTTATCACTCTGTCTTTATGTATACTTTATGTATCTTTTCCTAGATTATGCTTTAGATTATGAGTTACTTGAGACACTGAATATTTTGCATTTTCATCTGTGTCTGTTGTAGCTTCTGTTTGATTAATGAATACCATTTTGAAATAAAGTAGTAA
Organism: Dicrostonyx torquatus; assembly: GCA_028555095.1. Lineage (NCBI taxonomy): Eukaryota > Metazoa > Chordata > Mammalia > Rodentia > Cricetidae > Dicrostonyx > Dicrostonyx torquatus. The sequence goes on from JAQHUG010000150.1 coordinate 2,279,185, forward strand.
AAACAGCCAGTAATAATACAGCATTCAGGAAGTGAAGACAAGAGGATGCCCATGATTTTGAGGTAGCCTGAGTTACAGAGTGTGTTCAAGGCCAGCTTGAGATACACAGAGAAACTCTGTCTAAAATCAAACCAATCAACCTACAAACAAAAACCAAAATGTAGTAACAAATTATTAATTTTATTTTCTAAAATTCTTTGTAGTTGATAATTACCATGTTTGCCCTAATCTGTTAATATATGTGTTGACTAGTCTTATGTCAACTTAACACAACTTAGAACCATCTGAAAGGAGAGAACCTTAAATGAGAAAATGCCTCCATTGTAGTAATGAGGAGGAGCAGGCTATGTCCCGCTGCCACCCAGCTCCCAGCTGCCGGCTAGCTTATACCCGAAATAACCACACAAAAATTATATTAATTTAAATACTGCCTGGCCCATTATCTCTAGCCTTTTCTCGGCTAAGTCTCACATCTTATTTCAACCCATTTTTAATAGTCTGAAATCACCACGAGGTAGTGGTCTTACCGGGAAGATTCAGCATGTCTGACCCTCGCAGCTTCATGGCGGCAGCTCTCTGAGCCTTCCCTATCCCAGAATTCCGTTCTGTCCTCCCTGCCTATCTAAGATTTTGCCCTATCAAAGGGCCAAGGCAGTTTCTTTATTCAACCAATGAAAGCACAGAAATACAGAAGGACCCTCCTACACCACTCCATACGATCCAGCTGTAAGGGATTTTCTTAATGAGTGATGGATGGGGAGAGCCCAGCCCATTGCGGGTGGTCCATCTCTGTGTTGGTGGTCCTGGATTCAATAAGAAAGCAGGCTGAACAAGCCAGTGGAAGAAGCTCTAAACAGTATTCTCCATGGCCTCTGCGTCAGCTCCTGCCTCCAGCTTCCAATCCACTAGAGTTCCTGTCCTGACCTCCTTCAATGATGAGCAGTGATATGGAAGTGTAAGTCAAATAACCCTCCCCAGCTTGCTTTTTGGTTATGGTGTTTCATCATAGCAATAGAAACTCTAACCAACACAATATATTTAAAGTTTTTTGAGGTATAAAGTTATTTTTCTCTCTTCCTTGATATTTTCTTGAATGAGTCTTTGCATTGAGTGTGTGACTATAGGAGTATAGGCATTTTGCTATTCAGATTTACATTTTTATTTTATCATCTATCTGCCTATCGGCATTCTGTCTATTTTCTAGTATCTATCCATATTATCATTCTCAGAGTCTCACTTTGTAGCCATGGTTTTGAACTCATGCTAATCCTCCTGCTCAACTTCTTTAATGTCGATTAGCTGAGCTGTATCTAAAAGAGCTCCCCCTTTATCATCCATTTGATATCCAGCATAGTCATGAGCAGAGCAGCATAAAAGTTCAATTCTTTTCCTGTTTTCTAATACAGGGCTGGGTCTCCAGCATTTTTTGATGTGAAGTATCTGTAGTTATTTTCCTATTGTTATAAACTCATAGATTTAAATGTTTGATGCCTTACAATGTACTATTAATAAAATGATTTTAATAAATTTAAATACATCAGATATTTAAATACAAAGTTTTATAAGAATATGCAAACAATAAAAACAATGTGATCTATTCTGCCTTTCCTCTATGGATGTACCCTGGACAATTTGGATGGTTAGAGTTGGTAAATATTTACAAATAAGTTTTTTTTTTGAGACAGAATTTCTCTGTGTAACAGTCCTGGCTGTCCTGGAATTTACTCTGTACACCAGGCTGGCCTCAAACTCACAGAGATCCACCTGCCTTTGTCTCCCGAGTTGGGATTAAAGGTGTGCACCACCACTGCCCAGCTTACAAAAAGCTTTTAAAGATGAGAATATTCATAGGATCATATTGGTACTTCCAGTTGTGGTATAGAAACATAGCGTCTTTACTTCTCCTCACTGATCTTACCCTCCATGAGCACACACATCGTGTGTGTATAGTGCAGTGTAGTTAGTTCTAACTGCCAGCTTGACTTTACCTAGAATCTCCTGGGAAGGACCTTTCTGAGGCATTATCCAGATGAGGTCAGCTTGTGGGCACATTTATTTATCTTTATTGTCTTATTGAGATTGGAAGATCCAGCCCACTGTGGATGTTACCATGCCCTGCGTTTGGGTCCTGGCTATTTAAGTCCTAGGTATGCGGGTGCCCACCTTCTCTGCTCCCCACGGGGATGCGGTGTAGACTGTTTCAAGCTCTTGCGGTGAGACCCTCTCTCACTGATGCCCTGGAACCATGAGTGAAGTCAATTTTTTCTTCCCTAAGCTTGTCAGGTATTTTATCACAGCAACAGAAATGAAACTAAGAAACTCTTATCATCCTGTCTATCAGTCAGGTAAACTCTATCTTACCTGTCTATCTGCCTACCTACCTATGTGTGTATATGCACACATACATACTGAAAGATACATTTTGTTATGTTTGTTTATGTATTTTTTTTGAGACAAGATCTTGCTATTTGGCCTAGACTGGTCTTGAAGTCGTGACAGCCATCTTCCCTCAGTCTCCAAGTGCATGTCCATGCTATCGTGCCTGTTCTGAAGATGCATCTTTTTAATGAGCACTCATGTGGTTTATGGACCAACTTAAGAACTACTAGCACTGCAGCCACTGGCGTCCAGCTCCTGTCTCTTTGTGAACACATCCAGTGGCTCACTGCGCTGTCTTCGGTAATAACAGCTCAACGGTGATGGTTTTCCTTAGGTAGATAAAAGACAAAAAGAATCCTGTACACTCTTGTCAGTCCATGGATATTAGTGTAGTGAAAAATTCTGCTTTTGCTTCCTTGATAATTTATATCCCAGAGAAAAATTGTTGTCCCCAGGTGGAGATTATTATTATTATTCTATGATAATTTTGTACTTTAGCATGGGAGGACATTTTTAGTGGAAAAGAGTCCCAAGAGCAGGCAAAAGAATCAAGGACATACCTGCTCTTACAGTTAGGAGTCCCATAGAAGCACCAAGCTAAGGGCCTGGTTCTTGCTGCTTCATTCTCTGTGAGCCCATAGGTGCCCTGCTTGGTTGATTCAGTTGGTCATATTCTCTTATGTCCTCTATCACCTCTGACTCCTACAATCCTTTCCCCCCCTCTTTCCTGGGGTTCTCCAATCTCTCAGGGAAGGGACCTGGTGGAGACCTCCAATTTAGACTCTCCACATACTACCTGACTGTGGGTCTCTGCCTCTGTTCCCATCTGCTGCCAGAGGAAGCCTCTCTGATGACGATTGGACAATGCATTGTCTATGAGCACAGCAGAACATCATTAGAAATCATTTCATTGATTTTTTTTTTTTGACCCGTTGTGTTTGGTCTAGGTCTTGAGCTCTCCAGGCTCCAGGTCCTGGCCATTCAAGCAATATAAGGAATGGGCTCCCTCCTTCTCATTGAGTAGCTCCCAAGTTAAACATTGGTTGACTACTCTCACAGGCTTTTAGCTACCGTTTCCCCACTTCCCACCAATCTTGCAGGCTGGACACATTGTAGGTATAAGGTTTTGTGGCTGTGTGTTTAGGTCTCTTGAATTTGGAGCACAGGTGTCCTAAGGGAGATAAAAACAGGGTGACAGCTGAGAATGCAGAGGTGAGCACTAGTTTCTCTGTAGTGTGTGCTGTTTCTCCAAGCATGGGGTGGAGAGATCGCTCAGTGGTTAGAGCACATCCTGCTCCTCCAGAGGACTCAGACTTCAGTCCTAGCACCCGTCAGGTGGCTCTCCTTTAGCTCTTGAGCTCCCAGTGCACTCTTCTGGTATCTTTGACACCTGGACGGATTTATACACACGCACACACAGGCACACACACACACAGTAAAAGTAATAACTGTATATATGGTTAAAAAGAAGATAGTGTCAATACTTGGAAAATTCAATTTGCATATACTTTAAAGTGACAGGAACATCATTTATAGTTAAGATTATTATTGTTTCTAGGGTTTTGACTCCTACCTTGATCCTGCTTGTCTTCCCACTGCAATATTAGAGGTTTGCAACCCTCCATTACACTCCTTTCTTTCTGCTATTACAACTGTCAAATTCAAGTTAGGATTTATTACACATTCCCTTCAAAGAAATAAATTATAGGTTATACTTTAACAGCACTAAACTTTCTGATACGTACTTAATATTCATGTTTTGATTCTTGCTTTAATTTCTTCTTGTAACTTGTAAAAAGTTTGGAAAATAAAGAAAACTATCAAGAAGATGTTCCTTGAATTTAGGAAATAAATAGAAACTCACGTACTTTCAAGTCAAGTATTGATGAAAAAAGTAGTGCAATTAAATGCAAATTTAGTTTTGTTTATTTTAATTTTTTTTTGCGTATAATTGTTTGTCCAGCAGGTCAGAAAACGGCTTTTGGTCCCCAGGAACTGGAGTTACAGATAGTTGTGAGCCACTTTGTGGATGCTGGGAAATGATCTTGGGTCCTCTGCAAGAGCACTTTTAACCTTTGAACTGGCTCTCCAGCATTGCAGTAATACTGGTGAATACTTAGACATACTGTAGACTAAAATGAAACTTTCCCTTCTTGGGTAAAAAATGGCAAAAAGACTTGTGAACAATTTGTGATTAAAAACAATAGTTGTTAGGGCTGGCTGTTTCTCAGTAGTGCGGCATGTGCTTAATACCTACGAGCTCTGGGTTCGGTTCTCAGACCCAAAATGTGAAGGTGCTAGAATTTACCAATATTTTAATTTTATTTTATTTGAATTGTGTGAATAATTGTGGTAGTATATCCAAGGATATCCATGGAGTTAGAAAAGCTTTTCTGAATGAATTATCCATTTTATAGATTAGCATTAATTTATGTGTGTAAAGTAATTTCTTGTATAACACATTAAACCTTTCAACTGTTCTTATATAATATGTGACCCAGGTATATATATTTATAGATGTGTGTACACACATCTAGATGTGTTTTTAATTTTATAAACAATAAAATCTAGGTTTGAACAGAAGCCCCAGTCTTTGCTATATAATTGGAAAAACATGTGTTCTGGTGTGGGCCGACCCGAGGAAAGTTCTGCTTCTAAACAATGCATCTGTTTAGAATGCTTCAGGACTTTATTGGTTAAACCCATAATTCCATTACAATTATTGAGTTTTATAACGAGAAGCAGTTGTTCATTGACCTAAACTTTAGCAGGAATTAACAGTTAGAGATGTCCTGCAAATGGTGCACATTTGCTGCAGAAGCAAAGGAGCAAGCCCCGTGAGAGCTGCAGCAACCCTGCAGGCTCATGGGAGTCTGGACGCTGTGGCTTAGGAGTCTGAGGGGGTAGTGTATTTGTGTTTCTTTTCTCTTACAATCTATCTTTGTCATTTTGGCAGAGTTCAAGGACTTAGCAGAACAGTACCAGTGCTGGGAGGAAAGGCTTGTGCCATATCTTGTGTTATGTAGTGGGGGCCCTTTATGTTACAAACCATTTGATCTTTCTGTATGGGAGGGTTTAGAGGGGAGAAATGACGTAATTATATTATAATCTCAAAAAATAATTAAAAATTTGTTTCAAATGATATTTATTAAAGGTTGAGGACTTTTCATTGTGCAGTAGGATACTATGTTCCATGCATTCGTTTCTGCTTCTGTTAGACTGATCGCCTCTATTTTTAGTGATTCTGGAGACCATGCAGTAATGCCAAGCAGTCAGCAGACCCCTTAAGTGGCATGCACAGACCTTCAGTCATTTCCTTTGGAGGGTAGGACACTGGTGTGTAACAGTGTTCCTCAAGGTGAAGTCACTAGCAAGCAGCTGGAGTATCTTGGATTAAGCATGTAGTTGATTTAATTAGAATAAAAATGTGACAGCTGAAGATACCATATCATTTTCAAGATGTCTTTTAATAAAGAATATTAACTTTAAAGGTTCTGTTTGTTTCTTAAAGGCTAAGAAAGCCATTTTTAAGAATGACAGTAGCAGAGAGATGGCTCAGTGGTCAAGAGCACTGGTTCCATTCCCAGCACCCACATCTCACAGCCATCCATAACTGCAGGTCTAGTGGGTCTGTGCTCTGCTGCGGGCTCCAGGCATGTACAAGGTGCACATACATGCACAATGACAAAACACTCATGCACATAAAATCCTTTAAAAATAACGGCAAAAAACAACGTATGTGTCTGAGATTGTGCCAGATGGCTTTTGTGTTTTGTTTAATGATAATAATGTACAGTTTATTATTGTGTGTGTGTACTTGCATGATGTGTGTGTGTGGGCTTAGATGCCGTGGCACATGTGTGGAGGCCAGAGGCCATCTCTATGGAGTTGTTTCTCTCCTCCACCTTTTGTGGCTTTTGAGGATCACCAGTGTGTGTGGCAGATGCTTTTATGTGCTGAGCTGTGTTGCTGGCATCCTTTTTTTTTTTTTTTTTGTTCTGGTGTGAAAACTTGCATTCTAAATCCATGTCTTGAAGTTTGAGGATTGTTTCTGTTAACACAGCCCACCAAAGCCCACGGGACTAGTTTGAGAACAGTCTCTTGAACACGATAGTCAGCTCTCATGCGTGTAGCTAAGTGGGAGCTCTGACTTACCCAGTTGCTATGCATGCTCCCACGAGGAAATACACTTTGTTTACCAGGCCTGTCAGCAGCCCCCAAAGCAAGTGAATCCTCTGTGTTTACCTCGTGTCTCACAGCCTTTGAGCACTTCCGCATGCTCAGTTCTTGGTTCTCATCGCAATGTTTTCATAAGGCCAGAGAGAAAGCACAGCCTCATTTTACAGTTTTAAAATTTACACACGAGAGCAATGAGGTGGCTCATGTAGGTCCCAAAGATGAGCTGTCCAATACAGTCCCTGAGAGTGCTCAAGTAGCATCAATTCCCACAGCAAGATGAATGGAAATATTTATAAGTGACCATAAAATTCTATTATTGCTTTAATTACATTGATGATACAGTTTTATATCAGTAAATAATTTTCATCTATTTGAATCTTTGTTAATGAACACACATGTGCACCCAATTCACACCCTTGTCAAGATCCCCATCTCATAACCATTTGCAAATCGGGTTTACTTGTCCTTTAGGTAAATGCAATATATACATAGGTTATTAGATGCCTGACTTACTGCACTCATTTTTAAAAATGTTTTTTACATGCTGCTTCATGTAATTATATATTTTTATTTCATTTGCCATATAGAATTTTATCACTTGAATGTCTCACAATATTTTTTTTCCTTTTACTGTTATTAGACATTTTTGGATAGTTACCATTTTAGACTATTACAAATAGAATTATTATGAACATTTATATAAGAAAAAGGAAATTTGTTTAAACTACAGGCTTACAGAGATATTGTACTTGGGAGCATTGTGTTAGTATTCAGGCATCTGTACTGGCTTGCCCTTGGGGTTCTGACAGGATACATCCTCGGCTGTAGCCATTAAGAGCATCTCCTTAGGCAACCTGGTGGTCCCCCACTCCCGGGAGGTCACCATAGTGATGCCAAATTCAGTGCGGACACCCGATCGGCATAGCACACTACAGCCCAGAACTCCTGGACTCTAGCGACCCTCCTGTCTCAGTCTCCCGAGTAGCCGGTACTACAGGCATGCGCCACCTTGAGCATCCGGCCACCTGTGCAGAGGCGTAGGTCCTTTCTAGAGGTCACTTTCCAAAAGTGAAGACTCAAGAAGCTTTCAGGACAGGGTCAGATTTCCAGAGCTGTAGACCAACAAGCAGTCTCTGGGTTGGCTTTCTGGTAGGACTCCTGGGGTCTTCCCCCTTTCCCTCTTATCTCCAACCCAGATGGTCTTTGGGCTGGAGCAATAGCAAATGTGAGTGAGGGTACCCCAGCTGCAAAGTGTGCCAACTTGACACAAACCAGAGTCATCAGAGGAAGGAGCCTCAATTGTGGAAATGCTTCCAGGAGATCCAGCTGTAAGGCTTTTTCTCAGTGATCAGTGGGGAAAGGCCCAGCCCATGGTGGGTGGTGCCATCCCTGGGCTGGTGGTCCTGGGCTCTATAAGCAGGCCGAGCAGCCATGGGAAAGCATCAGTAAGTGGCCCTGCTCCACGGAGTTGGCATTAGCTCCTGCCTCCAGGTCCAGGCCTGCTTGAGTTCCTATCCTGACTTCCTTTGATGATGAACAATGATGTTGAAGTGTAAGCCAAGTAAACCCTTTCCCGAGCAACTTGCTTTTTGGTCATGGTGTTTCATCGGTGGCAGTAGAAGCCGTAACTAAGACATGCTGTTATCTGTCTTTATAGTCCAGCTGTATGTGGGCATGTTAGGCTTTTCCTCCGGCTTCTTCCTTGACTGCTAACTCTTCACAGTGTCATTAAAGATGAAAACTTTTGTGTAATTGAACTGTACAACTGGATGACTTGATTGATACATGCATTCCAGGGCAGTCGCTACAGCCACGCTTTCCTTTCTTCCCTGCCTCTTCCTTTTCCATATGTGTGCAGACATATCTACACATGTACATATGTGTACATGAGCACACATCTATGAAGATGAGATGCTTTTTGTCTCCTAAGTCCAGCTTTGTATTCTGACTCTCATCTTTAGAAGAAGGGAAGCATTTACTCTTTGGGTTATTAGAACTCTCATTTCTGTCACACAAATGCTTAAGTTCTAAGCATTAAGTTTTAATGTGCAGCATTAGGAGTGTTGTTAAAAATATTGTATGTGGGCAATTTGCTCAGCATTCTCATTCCCAGACAGAAGGGAGGAAGGGAGGCAGGTAGGACTCCCCACCCAGCTTCTCCTTCTCTCTAAGGCAGCAGTCAACTCTTATCTTCTGAAAGTTCAGCTGATGTAGGGGATAGAGGCTTGGCTTTCTTCATCAGGAGACGGTGGCAAATTTCTATTAAAGTCAAAACCCTCATTCCCTAGGGAATTTATATTACTTTTGAGTAATGAAAATTTTGAACTTGAGAGGTTTTTTTTCTTATAAGCTTAGAGTGCATTTGAGCTTCATGATTTAAAAAACCATGTTAAATGGGCATGTTATAAACTCGACTCTTAGTGACCTCTCATTATTTTAGAGATCGTCATAGCTTGACCTTCATCAGAGATGCAGTAGATAGTAATTAACATGGAGCCCATGCCTAGCCAAGGTATGGAGAACAAGAATCTGCAGAGTGCTGAGTCCTGCACGGCACAGCGTTATAACATCCCTCCTTCCAAGACTCAGGAATCGTAGTGGAGGAAGGGCCACGGAGAGCGGAAGAGCCAGAGGTGGTGAGCAGCAACAAGGACACTGTGTCCTGGACCACAGGGCGGCCGCACATACGAACTCTCAGTACTTACGGCAGCTGGCACAAGACTATTGCAAGCAAAGACCAAGTCCCAGCCGGGGAGGGGGCCCTGAGTTCCATGCCTAACCCGGGGAAGCTGCTGTGTCCCTCTGTAAGGTGACCCTGCTGCAGTGAGGCCACACATCAGGAGCACTTGTGCAGCACAAGTTAAGTCTTGATGGGGAGAAAAGGGACACAACGTTGGTACGGTAGAGAGGAGGGGTAGATCTGGGAAGAGCTTGGGGAAGGGATGATATAATCAAAACCGTATGTAGAAATTTCAAATAAATAATAAAATATTTTTTAAAAATAATGCATTGAGTTCTATACACTCAAAATTAGAACCTTGTTTCACATTGTTTTGAAATGATACATTATTTTAGTGAATGAAAATTTTGATTCTTATTTTTTCCATATGGAAACATTATTATGCCTTACTATTTAATAACATTTTATATCTTTCAGGAAAATCTTACTTTTTACTTGTATGAGGTTTTTTTTGGTGTTGTTGAGAATTCCATACATTCATATAATGTGTTTTGATCAAGCTCACTCCTACTTCCTTCTCTCCAATTCCTCCTCTGTCCCCTCCACCACAGTTTCCTTCCAAGTTGGTTAGTGTTTCCAGTGTGCACATGGGGTAGGAACACCTACTGGAGTACGGGTGGCATCTCAGGAGCCACATATTTGAAGAAGATTGACTCTTCCCCAGCACCCACGGTTTCCAATGGCTGCTCAGCTGGGCAGGGGCCTTTCCATGCTGGGTTTTGTCTGCCCTGATCTTTCTCAGGGCTCGGGCGTACTCTCCCAACTGCTGTGAATTCATATGTGTGCGTTCCCCACTGTTTCCAGTTCCCTGTAGTCATCCATCAACTCTGGTTCCTAGAATTTTTCCGCTTTTCTTTCATGATGATCTGAGCTTTGGGAGAGGGTTGTGTGATGCAGATGTCCTCTTTAGGACATCACTCTGAAGTCGCTTATTCTCGGTGTCCTCTGTGTCTTGGCCAGTTGTACTCCTCGCCTCTGAGGAGTATTCAGAGATTCACTGATCTACGAATATAATGATAAACCGGTTTATTTATTTATTTTTTTTGGAGACAAAGTCTCTCTAGATAGCTTTGGCTCACCTGAAACTCACTCTGTAGACCAGGCTGGCCTCGAACTCACAGAGATCCACTTGTCTCCTGAGTGCTGGAGTAAAGGTGTGCTCTACTGGGCCTGGCAGAGTCAGGTTTTTTTTTTTTTAAATAAATCTTTGTTATCTATTTACTGTGTACACAGTGTTCTGTCTGCATGTACCAGATCTCATCATAGATGGTTGTGAGCCACCATGTGGTTGCTGGGAATTGAACTCAGGACCCCTGGAAGAACAGCCAGTGCTCTT
>JAQHUG010000150.1:2291618-2306598 GCA_028555095.1 Dicrostonyx torquatus
AGATATCCCCAGATTTCAGTTTCTCTCTCAGTATTCTCTCTCTCCCTCTGTTCTTCCCATACCCGATTCCTCCTGTTCCTACCCATATTCCCTCTTCCAGATCCCTCCCCCATCCACTGTCAGTGTCCTTTCTATTTCCCCTTTATGGTGAGACTCAAGGACACCCCTCTACCCACACTCCAGTCCTCCTCGTTACCTAGCTTCTCTGGGTCTGTGGGTTGTAGCATGGTCATCCTTTACTCTAGAGCTAATATTCACTTTTGAGTGTGCACACACATGTTCATCTTTCTGGGTCTGGGTTACCTCACTAAGGATGATCTTTTCTAGTTCCATCCATTTGCCAGAAAATTTCCTGATGTCATTGTTTTTAACAGCTGAGTAATAGTCCATTGCACAAATGCACCACATTTTTCTTTATTCATTCTTCAGTCGAGGGGCATCTAGGTTGTTTCCAGTTTAAGGCTTTTATGAATAAAGCTGCTATGAACAATGTTGAGCAAGTGTCGTTGTGTTGTGATTGAGCATCCTTTGGGTATATGCCCAAGAGTGGTCCAGCTAGATTTTGATGTGTATCAATTCCCAGTTTTCTAAGAAACTGCCATATTGATTTCCAAAGTGACTGTTCCAGTTTGCATTCCCACCAGCACTGGAGGAGTGTTCCCCTTGTTCCACGTCCTCTCCAGGATGAGCTGTCACTTGTGGTTTTGATCTTAGCCATTCTGATAGGTGTAAAATGGAATCTCAGAGTTATTTTGCTTTGAATTTCCTTGATAACTGAGGATGTTGAACATTTTTTTAAGTGTTTCTTGGCCATTTGAGATTCCTCTGTTGTGAATTCTCTGTTTAGACCTGTACCCCATTTTTAAAATTGGACTAAATTGTTGATGTCTAGGTTCTTGAGTTCTTTTTATATTTTGGATATTATCTTTTTGTCAAATTTGGGGTTGCTGAAAATCCTTTGCCTTATAGAAGCTTTTCAGTTTCATGAGGTCCCATTTATTGATCTCCTTTTCCATCTTAGTGCTTGTGTAATTGGTGTTTTGCTCAGGAAGTTGTCACCTGTGCTAATGCACTCAAGGCTATTCTCCTTCATTGTATCTAGTTTTATGTTGAGGTCTTTGATGTACCTGGCCTTGAGTTTTGTACAGGGTGGTAGATAGGGATCTATTTACATTCTTTTCCATGCCGACATATAGTATACCAGCACCATTTGTTGACGATGTTTTCTTTTTTCCCATGGTATAATTTTGACTTCTTGTCAAAAATCAAGTATTCATAGGTGTGTGAATTTACTTCTGGGACTTTGATTCTATTCCATTGATCCACATGTCTGTTTTTATGCCAATATCATGTGCTTTTTTTTACTCTTGCTCTGTAGTACAGCTTAAAATCAGGGATGGTGATACCCCCAGAAGTTTTTTATTTTAATTTTATTTTTTATTGTACAGAAATGTTTTTAGCTTTTCTGTTTTTTTTCATGTGAAGCTGTTTTTTGAAGGTCTGTAAAGAATTGTGTTTATTTTCTTAATAGCTGAATTGTTTGCTGCTGTAGAGATGGTGGGACCTGGGAGAGTGAAGCAGATAAATGAGGTGGACTAATCCCATGCAGTAGCCGGCTTTGTTCAGAGCCTCAGACAAATTATGCTCCAAGGACTAAGAAGAGTTACATGAGTATAGTGTCCAGTCATAAGAGGACAAGCCGCATGTGGAGGACTAGCCATGCATGGCAAAACATGTTTTTCTAAAGAAGCATATAAATAAATAACAATAACCTGCTATAGTGAACAATCTGAAGTAAACACACTCCTATCTGCTGCACCTGGGAGGTGCATGACGAAACAATCCAAGAACAGTTTCATGTTTTTGAGAAACGGAGGTCACAAGACTCTCTTCTTGCTCTCTTGGAGTGTTCTCACAAGCACGCAGACTGCTCCTCACACAACTCCATCCTTGGACCACGTTCTGACACTGAATTTCATTGTATAAATAAACCACCTGCTCATCAATTGATGAAAATCTAGACTGTTTGCATTTTCTGGCTATTGTGACTAGAGCAGCAATGGCTGTGTATGAACAGGTGTCTCTGTAGTAGGTTATAGAGTCCTTTGGACATATGCTGAAGAGTGGGATAGCTGGATCACATGGCAGATCTCTCTGTCTCTGTCTCTGTCTCTGTCTCTCTCTCTGTGTGTGTGTGTGTGTGTGTGTGTGTGTATTTTGAGGGGCCTCCATACTGATTTCCACAATGGTTGTACCAGTTTTTACTCCTTCTAGTACTGAGTGTTCCCATTTCCTCATATCCACGCAGGCATTTATTTAATGTATAGTCTACCATATAAAGTACAGAAACCACATGGTCCTCTCATTAGATGAAGAAGTAGCCATTGACAAAGTTCCGTGTCCACTCATGATGGAAGTTCTGGAGACTCTACAGATACAAGGACCATAGCATACGTTAGCATGATGAAGGCAGCATATGGGAAGCTGACAGTCAACATTATCCTAAATGGAGAAGACTCAAAACGTGTCACTAACGTCATCCTCAAGGCATTGATGTCCACTCTGTCTCCTCCTGTTCACCACAGTACTTGAAATCTTAGCTAGTGCAGTAAGTCAATTGAAGGAAATAAGGAGACTACAAAGAGAAAGGAAGGTAGTGTCCTTATCTGCAAATAATATGGTTTTATACCTAAAAGATTCTAGAGACTCTATCAGAAAAGTCCAAAGCTGATAAGCACCCAACAAAATCGCAAAAAAATGTACAAAATCATAGCCTTCCTGTATACAGCTGACAAAGAAATCCGGGAGACACTACTATTCACGATAGCCTCAAAAATTAAAACATCTAGCCATGGAAGTAAAAGACTTGCACAGAGAAAAAAGAAACTGAAAAAAGAAACTGAAGATGCCAAGAGATGGATAAATCACCCTTACTTGTGGATTGACTGAATAATATTGAGAAAATGGCTACCCCACCAAAACAAATCTACAGGTTCAATGCAATTTCCATAAAATTGCAATGCAATTCTTCACAGAAATTCAAAAAATGTTACATTTAACATGAAAGTCCAAAAATCCAGGGTGACCAAAACAATCCTAAGTAATAATAATAATTACTACAGTGTCACCATCCAAGATTTTAAGATATACTTCAGAGCTATAGCATAAAACAGACTCATTAATTAATACACTAGAGTTGAGGTCCCACGCAGTCTTATTATATCTACCTGGATTTCCCTCCCTCCCTCCCTTCTTTCCTCCCTCCCTTCTTTTTCACAGAGGTAAAAAAAAATACACCATAGAAAAGATAGTATCCTCAACAAAAGGTGCTGGGCAAACTGGGAAACTATATATGTGTACAAAAACTCAACTCCTTATGTTGGTAGGCCCATGGATTCCTTTGGTTTGAGAAGAAAGTTAAAAACATCAATTCTAAAACTAATAAGTACAAAATTATATACTTACAATTATGATGAGAGAAGTGATGATAATAAAGATGATAATGAAGGGGTTTATTGATTAATTTGGCTCTCCTGAGGAAGTGAACTTGTGATCTGTGATCCCGCGTTCAGCTGGAGAGTGCTTGCCTGGCCCATGTGTAATGCTGGGGCCAGGGGCAGGTACTGGGCTTAGGAATATGATGGCTTTGGCTTCTACTGTGAGTAGAATCCCTGTTTTATTAATGATTAAATATTTATATTTAGCTTTATTTTGTGTCTGAGGGAGTGTGTGTGTGCATGTGTACGTGTGTGGAAGGCTGGGCCTGCGGTGCTCTGTTGACAGTTCTTTCTCGAGTCATTGAAGGAAGCAAGCTCTTTAGATGAGCCCGTTTCTTTCTTTCTATGTGCTGGTAGGAGAGTCTGTTCACGTATTTGTTTGGTGTTTTGTAGTTTCTCATGGGGCATCTAAGAGCAGATTTATTTCTACTTGTCTGACGGGGTTTATTGGGCTTAAATGGATCTGAAGGTCCGATGTCCACTAATTCTAGATAATTCTCAGCCATTATTTGTCCTTTTGATATCACTTACTGTCCTTTGAGGTTCTGAGAATTGAAGGCAAAGTGGTTCACTCTGCCGTTGCTCCATGCTCCCGTTGCTCTAGCTCCGCCCAGCTGTGTGCATGCGAGACCATTTTGCCCTGTTGTGAGTTTTAACTTCACTGAATTTTCCTCCCTGTTACTGAGATGCATTACACGATTAATTTAGATTTACTTTTCTTCTTCCTACATCACTAATGTTTAGAATGACAAATTCTGTTTGACACAGTGTTTCTTTCTGTAGCCCAGGCTAGCCTTGAACTGCATGTTATCTTTCCTCAGCCTCTTGAGTGCTGAGGTGACAAGCACATCCACCATGCTTGGCTAGCCATGCTCTTCCTCTAAGCCTGCTCTTGGACACGTTAGCTTTGTTAACTCGATTCCAGCATCTGTTTTCATAGGTTCTGATAAAAATGTGCTTAGTCATTGATAAAAATCTCATACTGTATACATATATATGTATAGTCATACATAATATATTTGTATGTATTTTTTAAAGACTCAGTAGGAGAGGAGAGCATGGGATCTATTTTGGAAGCAGTGCCTCTCATGAGCAAAGGAAGTCTTGAGATTTTATCTGGGAACTTATATATATTCAGGACTGCTTTAGAGGTGGGCACACTCCGGAGCAGGCTCAGTTAGAGAGTATGTGTCTCAGCACGCTGAGCTTAAGGTCGTAATTTAAGAAGGAAACATGGTGGACGCATTTGGGGATGCTTTCTCAAGGCCATACGTCACACGTTCGGGAGGTTTTCAGCCCTGGCTAGGTACACCTTTGGGTCTGCTCAGCTTGCCCTTGGCCATATTTTTAATGCTTGCCTTAATTTCCTTAAGCTTAGAGAATGTCATATTTTTATGTCCTGTCATGTTCAGAATGTGAAGTCTTTAGGATTCCAATTCTGCTATTAAGTTGCTGTCTCTTGCTCATATTTCTTTCAGGTTCTTGCATATTGTGATTTTCACTTTGAGGTTTACGTTTTTCTGAACTTTATCCATGTGAATGATTGGTGTGTTCCTTTGAAGGTTTGAACTTTCCTTTGTCAGGTGCTTGGTGGTATTTCTAACCCAGGACCATTTTATTCTAAATTCACAGATTTAGTTTTTTTGACTCTCTGATAGAATGGTTTAGTCTGCAAACTCACAATAAAATCAGCATGAATTTTATGAATTCTTCAGGGAGTTTTTTCTTCCTTCATCTGGTTCCAAGTTTTGATAATGTGCACTTTATTTTCTTTCTCTTTGATTGAGGTAATGCTCTTTCTGAATTCTGTTTAGATTAGGGGTCAAGTTCTTAGTGGTCTTAGGTTTTTACCATGTGGTGATGAGGATGGAGACATTGTGAGGGTCTTTTGGGGTCCCCGTGTTGGGTGGTTCCTCCTTATTCTCTCCTTTTCTTTATGTGGGCTACATTTTCTTATAAAAGAACACTACGTTACCCGTTATTTGAGACTATGAAAACCTAAGCTTATGTATGGTTAGATTATCTGGCTTAGGAAAATGTCCCAAGGGCTCTGTGTACCTTTGTGGGTTCTACTTTTACTTAGGTTTTGGCTTCTGAATTTTATTTCCTTTGTTTTTTGGCAGTGTATTGATATACTTTAAAATACTTTAAAAATTTAACAAATATTTTATTCAACATAGAGAATTGACACTACTTGATTTATTTCTGCTTTTTTAATAATTTAATTTTATTGTTGATGATCAACTATATCAAGCTTTATCTGTCAAATAAAAACACTTCTAATATCAGATCTAAACATAAAATATAAGTATACGACATGTAGCTGTGATGGTAGGCCATAATAAATTTGGAATCAGAGAGCTGTCACCGGGTGCCTCTGTATGGATCCACACAGCTGGTGTAGAGCCTGGAGGACAGCTGTGTGTGTCGGCTGTTTAGCTGCTGCGTGTTCCTCAGCAGACCAGAGGGCACATTAGTTGCACATTTGTGATAACAATCTTCTCTTGGTGTGTGTGTGTGTGTGTGTGTGTGTGTGTGTGTGTGTGTGAAAGGGGGGTTGGGAGGGGGGGGGAGAGATCTCATGTGCACAGAGGAGATGCCCGTGGAGGCCAGGGGACAACCTTGGGTACCATTTCTCAGATACTGTGCACCTTTATTTCTCCCAGAGTCTTTCTCTAAGTAGACGAGGCGGGCTGACCAGTGAGCCCCAAGGAACTGGGGTGGCCGGCGCACACTACCATACCAGGCACTTGGTGTGGGTTCTGACATTAAACTTAGACCCTTGGGCTTGCGTGGCAAGCCTTTTACATAATAATTTATTGCCACATCCCACATTCCAGTGTTTTAAAGGCATCAAATGAAGGGAGTCTGTGATAGGGAGAAAGAGAATCCCAGGAAATATGGAAATGGAGATGGAACATTTCTAAAACCGCAAATTTCTGTCTGGGTATTGTGTGTGGGACTGAAATTCAAAGGCTGCCTGGCTACATAGTGAGACTGTCTCAAAAGAGACTCCCAGACAACTCAGGTCAGCTGTTGTTGGTAGTGCTTGATTCTTTGCCGGACAGCAGAGGGAGCCCTCTCCTTACTCTCTGAGCCCTTCGGTTGAGTTTCTGAAGCACAGTCACCTAGGCCTGGATAGGATTTAAAATCAGTTTTTCCTTTATTCCTGGCTTGGTGAATAGAATTTATGCTAGCCCTTAAAGGGTTTTCCTCTGACTGTGATGAGCTGTCATCAGCCATTAGGCTGCCCTGATGTCACTGACACCCCGAAAAGTTCTCCTTTGTTCTGGGGACATTAGGATGTTGTTACTACGGTAGTTGCTTCTGTGACTTGAATGTGATCGTTGTTGCCTTTCTGTCCTTGTGGTTTTTGTTAAAGACAGAGCTTTCCAACTGCGTTCTTTAGTGACAAAGCAAGACCTGATATATTAAGCTCTGGCTCCCTGGCATACTGAACCCTGGGATAGAAATGGACACTTCAGGAAGTACAGTCAGTGTTGTCATGGTCTCCAGCTCAGCTTGGTTTCCCTTCTCAAAACGTAGGTGCTTCTATCAGCTTGAACCGCAGCTCAGCATTTCCAAACTTTTGTCTGCTCCCAACTTCAATTGATTGGTCACAGTGGGAACAAAGTGAGTTTAAACTGTGATTTTTCTTATTCCTTTTAATATGCTAATGATTTTAGGATCAAGAGAACTGGCAGTATAAAAAAAGCAAATATTTTGCTTTTAGATTTATTCTTTTATGGGCTAAATTGTGTATGATGAATAGCTTGCCAATTAAAAAATATTAAAAAATATTGTGTGTTTTAATATTTTTGTAAATGTTCTCTGGATTTCTTATAATTGTCTATTATCTGAGTAGTTTATCTGACTTTGAAACTAGTTACTTTTTTATTAAACATAGACCTCAGTGTCTACCTCAATCTCTAAGGGTTTGTCTTTTTGGAGAGAGAGAGAGAGAGAGAGAGAGAGAGAGAGAGAGAGAGAGAGAGAGAGAGAGAGAGAGAGAGAGAGGCTAAATGAGCACATAGTGAATGAGAATGTGCACATGTGCATGTTTGGGTAGTGCAGCCAAAGTCAAGAGACAGCTTATTCTCCATTCCCAGATAGGATTTTGACACAAATGGTACTTAAAAATAGATTATTTACTTAGTATTTCTATGTGTGTTTCACAAGTGTAAGCACACTGCATATGTGCAGGAGTCTAGATAAGGGCTTTAGAGCTCCCCTTTGCTACTCACTCTCCAGCTCTTCCTTTGAGGCGGGATCTCTCCTGAAAACTGACCCTCAGCAGTTGTTCTTCTGTGCTGTTAGCCAGAAAACCCAAATGACCTCTCCGTCTCTGCCCTTCTCCAGGTCTGGGCTTGCAGGCATGTCTTGGATGCCAGCTTCTTGTGTGGACACTGGGATCCACGCTCTGGTCCTCATGATTGTGTAGCTTCTTGTGTGGACACTGGGATCCACGCTCTGGTCCTCATGATTGTGTAGCAGGCACTCTTTATTGCTGAGCCATCTCTCCAGCCCCAGAGAACACTCTTCAAAGTGATTTTGTTAGTTATCACTTTAGGAAAATTGCTGTCAGGGAAAGTAAACCTAATGTAGGTAGGATATCATCTTGACAGCCCCTGGTTCATATGGAGATTTTCCAGAGTTAAAATCTTAAAAAGAAACAAGAACCTTTTGCTTTGCCGAAGAGGAAGAGTTTTGGTGTGTGTGTGTGTGGTGTCTAAGTGTGAGTACGTATATGTGTGTGAATGTGTGTGCTTCTTCCCCCACTACATTTTCCCTAAAGGAAAATTTTCTCCTCTGATTTACATTTTCACAGTTTGGTCTGTGAGGGACAGTTGTGTATCGCAGTTTATTGGCTACTTATCAGGTGTGAGGAAGTGTGCACTTGTTTTATTGAATCCCTATGCCAGCATTGTGGAATGTCCACTTCATGCTGCTACTTTCCAGCTGAGGAGAGTGATGGCATGGATGCGGCTGTCCTGGGGAGACGCAGCCTTACCCCCAGATCTGATGAACATATTTTCTTCCTAGCGGTGTCTTCCCGCATCCCCTGCCTTCCCTCCTGACACCCTCCCCACATCCCTTTCACAGCCCATGGCTTCATACATACTGCTCCATCTGCCTTACTTCCAGTTGCCCACAAACTCGGCTCACAAGACACAAGTGTTATCTTTGTTCTGCAGATTTTCCTGATTCTTGCAGATACTAATCATGTGCCCATAGCTACTTAAATTATTTTAACATGCCCTTGTTTTTGTGTTGTTGTCATGTTTAATTAGGTTTCATATAAACTGAGCCATGTCTCTCCAAGTATATACAAGTCAGACCGTGAATGTGGCATCTGTTAATGGAGAATGTTATTAAAATATCTGTACTCTACACCCAAGGACACAATTCTGTTATTCTGTGGATGCAAGTGATAATAGCACACATATAGGGCCTTTTCAAGTCTAACACTGAATTCTCAGTGAATCATCACATGGAATGCTAATTCAATGAATGCTTATGATCTTTTTAATCATCTGTTATTTCGTTTACAATTAAGGGGAGAAGATTGTGTTAAATAACTTGGTGAGAGATGGGCGGTGGTGGCACACGCCTTTTATCCCAGCACTTGGGAGGCAGAAGCAGGTGGATCTTTGTGAGTTCGAGGTCAGCCTGGTCTACAAGAGTGAGTTCCAGGACAACTTGGACACAGAGAAACCCTGTCTTGAAAAACCAAAACCAAACCAAACCAACCAACCAAAACTTGGTAAAAACAGTAATGGTCTTTTTGAAACTAATACATTTTTCATTTAAGAAGAGACACATAGCATGTCAAAAGTCACATTCATAGGAAAAGTTGGTATGCAGTCTCAATGTTTTTTCATGAATTTGAGATTAGTGTCCCAAAGTTATTTTTGAGGCAACAGTTGAATAGTCATTGAGAACCTGTGTTATTTTCTTTGATACTTAAAATATTAGCTATTTACTAAATATGTTTCTATTTGTTTATTCCTGTTTTCCTAGGATTTGAAAATTTATTTATTCCTTTATAACTAAGGTTATAAACATAAAATCTAAATATATAATGAACTATGATTAATCACAAATTACTTTTAGAATGTTTAAACCAAAAAGTAAAAGAATAATTTCTTAGTTACTTTTATATGACTGTGATAAAATGCCATGGCCAAGGCAACTTATAAAAGAAAGTGTTTAATTTGGGGCTTCCTGGTGCAGAGGGTTCAAATCAAGGACGTTGGAGCAAAGGCACAGTGGCAGGAACAGCTGAGGCCTTATACCTTGATCACAAGCAGAAGTGGTGGGGTTGGGGGAGCCAACAAAGGAACTTGAACTGGCCAGAGTATTTTGAAACCTCATCAACCCATGCCCAGGGACACACCTCCTCCAACAAGACCACACTTCCTAATCCTCCCCCAAAAGTCTGCCACCTGGACAGAGTATTCAAACATCTGAGCCTATGGGGCCATTCTTATTCAAACTATCACAGCAATGATAGAGTTTAGCTGTTTGTCTTCAACCAATTACCAGGTATTTGTAGTTCAGTAGAGGTTGTGCACATCTCCAAGAGATTGCGGTGGTTTTACTTGTACAATAGTAAGAGTGAAAAGCTTAGAAGGATATTTAATGGCGAATCTGCAGCCTGGAGAAGGTTTGAAGTCCACGTGCGGGCTGTTTTTAGGCAGTGTGTTTTGGAATCCTACTCTGAACATGTTTATGTCTTTCCTCCCAGCAGACACATTTCATCATTCTTGACTTAGGCTTGCTTAAAGATTAATGAGTTTTTTCAGAGTTTTTTTTCCCCCTTTGGTAACAACAACCTTTTTTCCGTGTCAAAGGAGTGGAAGTCCCACAGACTGTTGGACTCTTTTGTTCCTGTGAATCAGACTGCTGATGTGTCCAGCCAGCCTTTGTGACTACCTGTGCAGATGTTTTTCCGGCTTGGAGAAAGACCAAAGACTTTTGACAGTTGCCTGCTGAACAGCAGTCTGTGCTCGGCTGCAGGGCACATTTGCATCTCTTCACTTGTATTTTCACTCCGTGTGCAGAAGAAATACGAGCACAGAGAGAGTCAGAGAGCATGTAGCTCACTGAGTAATGGTGGTCGTCTTTCATGGATGTCACTCCCCTTACTCTGTGTGGATTCTCCAGGGACAGGAGAGCAGAGATGCAGAAAGTGCATCCTGGAGTACCTTCTTCAGGGCCCTTGTTGCCATAGTCATTTCCTGGGACTGCCCATACAAACACATTCCTACACACCATTTTAGTGAATAGTCTATGATTTATTAAGCCGTGAATCTAGCGGTCAGTTCAGCATGTGATTGGTTACTGTTTTACGAACCACATTAGCACTTTGGCTGTATATCCTGACGTCAGGAAATGAGATAGACTATTTAATTAGTATTTATTTCATGAGGCTCCACAGTGGAGCATTCTACTTTCCATTCTCCATCCCTGCAGGCACAATTCTTCCTTCGCTTTTAAAGATTAAAAAAATATGTATTGATTTGAAAATCCTTTCAAAATGGGCTTGATAGACCTTTTCTCAGTTTCTTCAGATCTTACAAATAATTAAAACGATATGATTGCTCCATTCTGTTTGAGATTAATGAGATAATTGTCCAAAGTATGATGAAATCTTCAACGTCTTTAATAATTTCTCGTTAACAGTTATAGGTTTAGTTTTCCAGGGTCATCGTTAGAGTATTACCATGCATTTCCATCTGGGCCTTTCACGTTTGTGCCGTCTTGGCCGAATCTCAACCTGTGTACCGCCAGTCTCAGCACCTCTGCGGCTGCTTCTGAGACATTCGCTTTCTCGCCCAGACACTTCCTCCCCGTTTACCTTGACCGCTGCTGCTCATCCTTCCAGGTGCTGATGCACCCCACCTTTATCATGAAGCCTTTCTGGGAGAGTTCCTGTAATGGTGCGCTGGTCTTCTGCGGTGCTTGCTTCTCAGCGCAGCACTTACATCGCGCATGCTCAATGTGAGTGACGTCACTCCTCAGTGTTAGTGATGTCAAGCTTTCCTCCACGTCAGTGCACTTCAGTAGAGGCAGATTACTTCTGTCACTTCCTAATTCTGTGACATTAAGTGAATTAATGAGGCTCTGTGAGTTTTAGTATTTTGGTGAAAGAAGAGGGAGCATGGCCTAATTTTTAGCCAGCTAACATGCTGGTTAATGCTTTAGCACAACACTGGGAGTCTAGTAGATATGTAATAAATGGCAGTATTACTTAATAATGTTATTGTTCTGTTAGTATTATTCCAGGTCTTATAAACAAGCACAGTAGAGTGTTTATGATAATGTTAGCCACGTGTCAGGTCCCTTCAGCATGACCATCGGGGTGTCTTTGAAATCTCTTCCTGTCGACTCTGAGCTGTGAGACCTAGAACACTCTCAACACTTTGGACTTTTCTGTCTGTTCCCCTTATCCCCAAGAAGAGCCTTTGGTATGCGTTCTCAAGTGGGTTTCAAAGCAGTGATTTGAAAGGTTCATTTATTTATTTACTTTTGAGTTATGTTTTGGGTTGATCTCTACATTTTTCTAAATATTCGTAGCCAAGATTGTAATAAAAAAAGCATTTTTTGCATACTTCGGATGATGTGTGTGAGATTTGTAGAATAAAATCCTGCTGAATCTGAAGTGCAGATGAGTAAATTAGTTTGCTTAGCTTTACTCCACCTCCAAAGACATTTCTCGTGGAGCCCCTGAGCCAGGCATTTTATAGTTCACATAGAGGAGCAGCAGGGTTTCTGCCTTTGAGCTTAGGTGAGTGAGAGATACAAAATAAGGCCATTTTAATAGCTAATTTGTTGAAGATGAAAGTATGGTTGGGCTTCTGAGAAACCACTGGCAAAGGAGGGTTGGAGGGAAAAGAGACTCATGGGAAGACCTGCTTTGGTTCAGAGTCACAGACTCAACTCCACATGCCCCCATCATTTATGCAAATTTCTTGCCTGCAGAATTCAGAGGCTTAGGTCCAGAGAACATTTGAGACGTTTTCCGTCTTAACTTTGCCCTTGGAAAGCCAAAAGTCAGATTTGCCTGACTCGTCCTTGTCTTTTCTTGGGTCTCCCCTCTACTGTAAACTATACCTGTCCTGAACTGTGACTAGGCATTACTAGATAGTTTACATCAGTCAGGGACTATTTTAAAATTCAGAATGGGGTCATTGCCCCCAAATCTTAAAATTAAGCATGGTGTGGCAGGAGGGCTGGGGTGGGGCATGGATGACCAGGGTAAGACACTTAGCTAAAGCAAAAGAGAATGAAAGGATTTCCCTAGACGAGGTGAGGAAGGTGCAAGGAAGAGGAGCTGCTGGAAGCAAACCTGGGACACAGGTGTCATCGCGAGGCGTGCAGGAAATTGCAGGCTCTGCAGCGTCAGGCACCGCATATGTGACTTAAGTGGCTGTGAGCATGGTGAAGGTGCCGAGCAGTTTACACGGCTGGGTCTAATTCTCCCACGTAATTAGTTGTCATAGAAGGAACTGAGGTAGGTGTGCCACCTGCTGGACCGGGAGTCCAACCACACAGCAGTGATTGGTGGACTGGACCCAGACCTAGAGTAGGTGCCTCCAGGGGCAGCTGGCTGTCTTGGATGTAACAGTGTAAGTATTGTCCTCTATGCTGCAGAAGCTTCAGGAGAGGAGATCTTTATGCTGTGCTCACAGCTTTCTCCTGGGCTCAGGTTTCCTTCAAGTCCTGGTTCCTTATTCTGTTATGTAAGGCAGTTCTGAGGACTTTCCGTCACACCTGTAGCCAGCAGCTACAATGACTGATTTGCAGTGTTTAAAGTGGCATGCCTTGCGTTCTGTCATCCACAAATACTTCAGCACCATCTCTCGGTAAGGTCATGTGACATCAGTCATTTGCTATGTCTTTAACGGGACTAGGAGTATGCTTTACTTTGGACAGCTGTATGCCTGGAGATAATTCATGATTGGCATGCTAAAATTATATGGGGAGCAGTTAGCATTCTGCCAGAAGATCTAGGCTATGCTGAATTATATGAAATTCATGCAGTTGCCCTTAATTTATTATTATATGGAATTTCTTTTTGAAATATATAAGCTGAGTCGCTCTTATACTGAGCTTCCTTTTCTTTGAAAAATTATTTTTATGTACTTATTTATTACTATTATATTTTAAAAGATGGGACCTTGTTATATAGTCTTGGCTGGCCTGGAACTCAGTGTGTAGCCTAAGGTGGCCTTGAACATGTGGCAAGCCTTCTGCTTCAGCCACCCAAGCGCTGAGATTGCACGAGCCACCATGTCTGGCATTTACGTGTCTTCTGTGTCTTTGCTGTCTTCCTTTTCGTTAGCTTTAGACACTGTTCACTGCTGATGCTCTCTTCACTTCCTTTCTACAATGCTGCTCTTTCCCCCGGGCCAGCTAAACAGGCAATAAACACCCTCATAATGACATCCTATAATTTATTGTGTGGTTTGTATATGCTACACATGTTAGCATCTATAACATCTTATTCCTGATGTTGGAACTCGGTGTACAGCTTCACTGAGGTATAACTGACAAACAGAAGCTTTGTGTATTCAAGGCACACAGTGTGATGCACAGATATGCATATACTGTGAAATAATTACCATAACCAAGCTATCTAATGTATTTATCACCCCTTAGTTACCTTTTTAGTGTTAATTTTTTTTGATGTGAGAACACATAAGGTCGATTCTCAACAGATTCCACACATACAAGGCATAACCATTCTCTCTTCAGTGCTAGAGCTTACCAGTTTTACAACTACAGGCTTCTCCCTGACTAATCTCTTCCTCTCTCTGCCCGTTCCCCGATGCCTGCTGACTGCTAACTGCTTCTGCTCTGTGTTTCTACCAATCTGACCTGTAAAGTTTAACATGGACCTGAGAGCATGCAGTATTTGTCTTCTGTGCTGGGCTTGTCTAGCTTGGTGTCCTTAGGTTACTGTGTTGCTTCTGATGGCAAGATTTCTTTTCTCCCCAGACATGTGTGGGTGTTATTTTGAGTTGTGTTTCCTCATGATTATGATGCAGCTTTTCATATGTGTGTGGGCTACTTGTATCCATTCTGAGGAAAAGTACCTTTTCAGGTCCTTTGTCTTATGTTTTTTTTTTTTAAATAAACTCTCATTTTCTCACTGAATCGTAAGTTCCTCATGTGGTTTGGAGATTAGCCCTTGCCACCTGGTTTGCAAACACCTTTCCTTGCTCGTCCCGCTTACCTTTACCTACTTATCTTTGTCCCCTTACCTTTGCTTGCTTACCTTTGCTTGCTTACCTTGTCCGGGACCGTCGTCCCAAACATAGAAATTGAATCTCTTCCCCAAATCTGTGCTCGGAGACGCGTAGAGAGAAACCAAGGCTTCACACCATCACAGTTTAAAAAGGCTTTGTATTTATTCTATTTCCCTAAATTTCTCTTGCTTCCTAAGGCTTCCTAGTGACCATTTCTTCTCCCTTATA